>CM055901.1:44325079-44912579 GCA_029582155.1 Panopea generosa | reverse complement strand
GTATCAAAACATTTGCAAACTAGACATTGAACGCTCCTAGGCAATAAATTATAACACGAGGAACTCCGAGGAATTTATTCGTCGCGAATCGGTCGCCATTTTCTTGTGTAAAGTATCGAGGCGCGCATGCGCGACTTTCTAATCTCGGTTTAAACATCGGGCTATTTTCCGGTATTTGCCGTGTTTTTTAATTGGACGGGAACACCCCGGGATCAAAGTGGATATTTTCTATACAGCCACTATCTACATAAGCACTTGATAATAAAGTTAAAAAAAGTTTCTACACACCAGGAAGTTATTATGCTAGGTTTTAAAAATAGGTTTAACCCCTCTCCCACCCCACACTCCTTCAACTTGTATATGCTTTAATAAAGAAACGACAATTTTAATAAAAAAAATCATGATTCTATATTACTCTTGTTATTAATTTGTGGTCTAAGTAGTGAACCACGTAGAACCGTATCTGACTGCAATTCATTTTATATGCAATCTGATACAGTTCTACACAAGTAGCTTTAACCACTTTGTTGTTCTCAGTATTTTAAGGGTTAATATAATTGACACTTAGGTATCCCTTTGTCATCTGTTATTCTATCCTAGAATTTAACCGTTGGATTTGTGATAACTTCAGAGACCATTACCGCTACATGTACATTATATTAAGCCAGATTGTGAACTACAATTCTGGTCTATTGATTGATGGTGTCCGTCTGTCTTTCAACAATAACTGACATACATTTAAGTTAGTTAATACTTAAAACTATGAATGATAAATCTTACATACTCATGTTGCTTACATCAATACCTAAAAATTGAGTGCTTCAGTTTTAAGATTATTTAATGACACGTTTCTAGTGACGATCCGGTATCGTTTTGGACACAGCACTTATTTCTGGTGACGATCCAGTATTAATTTAGACACAACACACGTTTCTGGTGACGATCCGGTATCGTTTGGGACACAACACACGTTTCTGGTGACGATCTGTTATTATTGTGACACAACACACGTTTCTGGTGACGATCCGGTACTGTTTTGAACACAACACACGTTTCTAGTGACGATCCGGTACTGTTTGGGACACAACACACGTTTTTGGTGACGATCCAATTCGTTTGGAACACAACACAAGTTTCTGGTGATGACCGAGTACCGTTTGGGACACAACACACGTTTCTGGTGACGATCCAGTATTGTTTTGGGACACAACACACGTTTCTGGTGACGATTTGGTATCGTTTGGGACACAACACACGTTTCTGGTGACGATCCGGTATCGTTTGGTACACAACACACGTTTCTGGTGACGATCTGTTATTATTGGGACACAACACACGTTTCTGGTGACGATCCGGTACTGTTTGGAACACAACACACGTTTCTGGTGACGACCCGGTACTGTTTGGAACACAACACACGTTTCTGGTGACGACCCGGTACTGTTTGGGACACAACACACGTTTTTGGTGACGATCCAATTCGTTTGGAACACAACACAAGTTTCTGGTGATGACCGAGTACCGTTTGGGACACAACACACTTTTCTGGTGACGATCCAGTATTGTTTTGGGACACAACACACGTTTCTGGTGACTGTTTGGAACATAACACACGTTTCTGGTGACGATCCGGTACTGTTTGGGACACAACACACGTTTTTGATGACGATCCAATTCGTTTGGAACACAACACAAGTTTCTGGTGATGACCGAGTACCGTTTGGGACACAACACACTTTTCTGGTGACGATCCAGTATTGTTTTAGGACACAACACACGTTTCTGGTGACGATTTGGTATCGTTTGGGACACAACACACGTTTCTGGTGACGATCCGGTATCTTTTGGGACACAACACACGTTTCTGGTGACGATCCGTTGTCGTTTGGAATACAACATCTGTTGTTGGTGACGATCCAGTATCTTTCTCGCTAACCCACATGTTAGACGGTGACCCTGTATGCACACACTCAAATGTATAAGGTCGAAGTCACATGTTCTATATCTCGAATCAATAATCAAAACATACAACCATATAAAATTGGAATCAATACCAGGTAATCGAAATCAACAAGTTATTTTATAGGAACACTTTTTGGTAAAGAGTTAAGAGAAAGAGAACCATTGACAGATCAGACATCCACGTACAGTATATTGACATATCCCTTAAAATAGATAGCATTCATTCGATTGAAAACTGAGCATAACCAATTGAAATGAAATATCTCTATTAACTTATATTATCCTATAAATTGAAATGCATTCATTGATATTATTTAACACTCCCATCACATAATGAGTATAGATTTGAACATACATAGACGGCATTGTTTCGTCTTCGATAAATCGATGCTTACACAAAAGCTGGACCCCCGTTTCACTAACGTTCGTAAAGTTCACGAAATTCTTAGTGTAAAATTTGAAGTCACGAAAAAACATTATCGGGAAATTCATTTAATGTTTCGCTTACATTCTTTTATCAACTTAATTAGTCCTTGTTAATAGCAATTTTTTTAAAAGTTGCAAAATACAATCTTAAGACTTGTGAAGATTAATGTGACGGATCCCAGGTGTATTACATGAAAACAAAGCCGACTTTTCAAGATCATCAAACTATACTTTCCAACAGGGCTGTATTTCGTTATCTATTGGAAAGTAATCAGATTATCGTTACTCTTCACTTCATCCAGTGATAACCTGAAAGTGATAACTTTCAGTTATATTTTCAAATGAATTGTAATCCCATTTTCAACACATTTCAGGTTATATGTATGACATATGCAGCTTTAATCTAAGAATGAATTGAAAGGCCCCACCGTCCTTTCCGCATGTTATAACTGGTAAATTTTCTTGCACAAAGTTTTCGGATCGAGCGGGTCTCGAACCAAAACCTTAGTAATCCCGAAAAATCGCCGTAGACCTCTCGGCAACGGAGGACCTTCTTTGGCTGTAATTCATTTTCAATTAATTGTATTTCGAATCTGCAATTCGCTAACTTAGCACGAACAAAGTGTCTAGTGATAGTTTATTAAACGAGTTTTTCATTTCGACCTGCGATATATTATCTGGTCATATAACCGATATTTTTAATCTCATTTTCAATACAGGGTGTTTTCCTTACGAATGGACAAAGGGGATCATTATTCCGTTACACAAAAAGGGGACAAAGACGTAGTGAGCAATTATAGGGGCATAACTTTAGTTAGTTGTTAGGAAAAAAAATTCACCAGCGTCTTGAACGCACGTATTAACAAATGGTGTGAGGCAAATAGTATTATATCTGATGCACAGTTTGGCTTCAGAAAGGGTAGATCCACAACTGATGCTTTTTTTTATACTTTATAATATTATCGACAAAGTTTTAAATGAGAAAAAACGACTGTACTGTGCTTTTATCGATTTAAAAAAAGCGTTTGATTCGGTTTATAGAAATGCGCTGTGGCTCAAACTTTTTAAATTGGGTATTAACGGTAAAATGCTCAGAATTGTACGCTTAATGTATAATACTGTTAAATCGTGTGTGAAACTTTGTGGGTCTTATTCAGATTTCTTTTGATATATCAGTCGGTTTAAAGCAAGGGGAGATAATGTCGCCAGTTATGTTCGCTGTTTTTATCGAAGATTTAGAGCTTTATTTACAAAATGGAACTAAATGTGGCCTTAACTTAGATGATATTTCCCTTATATTACTGCTTTTTGCTGATGGCATGATTTTGTTAGGTACCACTCCTGAAGACCTTCAAGAAAGCTTAAATAGGTTATATGAATATTGTGAAACTTGGGGGCTCGAAGTTAACACAGAAAAAACTAAGGTTGTTGTTTTTCGGAAGAGGGGTAG
Source organism: Panopea generosa (assembly GCA_029582155.1). Classification (NCBI taxonomy): domain Eukaryota; kingdom Metazoa; phylum Mollusca; class Bivalvia; order Adapedonta; family Hiatellidae; genus Panopea; species Panopea generosa. The sequence goes on along the minus strand of CM055901.1, from coordinate 44,908,741 downwards.
AGTAACAGTTTCTGAACAATGGACATATAATAACGTAAATATAGATGTTGTTGATGATTTTAATTATCTAGGCGTTGTTTTTAATTACTTAGGTACATTCGCTTTAGCACTAAAAACGATGAATCTTTTAACAGTTAATATAAGAAAGCTTGAAGTGAATCCTAAGACATCGCTACAGTTATTTGATGCATTTGTAAGTTCGATTCTTAATTATGCGTGCGAAGTATGGGGATTTACGAAATCAAAAGAATTAGAGCGCATTCACTTAAAATTTTGCAAAGCTATACTGGGCGTAAAAGAAACTACTAGCAATTCTGGTATTTATGGCGAACTAGGGCGTTATCCGATGTTTATTTCTCGATATTTTAAAATTGTTAAGTACTGGTTAAGATTATCAACAACTGATAATATTATTTTAAGCAGTGTTTATAAGAACTCGTTAGCTGATTGTGAAAAAGGATTAATCAACTTGGTCTCAAAGGTTAAGTCCATCCTAAATAATTATAGTTTTATGTATGTATGGGATAATACAACAAATATAAATAATAAATATTTTCTTTCGATTTTTCGTAAAAGAATGATTGATAGTTTTATTCAAACTTGGACGGTGGATGTCGAGTCGAATAGAGTATTGAACCTGTTGTATAGAAATATAAAACTAACACATGGTTATGAAAGATATTTAGATTTGTTATGTACTAAACAATTACGCAGTGTTTTAACTAAATTAAGATTATCTTCACATTCATTAAGAATTGAAACAGGGAGATATGGGATAGAACGAATAGAAAGAAATGAAAGGACTATGCCAGATTTGTAATAGTAATGATATTGAAGATGAGTTTCACTCAATTTTAATATGTTCTAACTATAATGAAATTAGAAAGAAGTATATCAAGAAGTTTTATTACACAATACCAAATATGTTTAAGTTTATAACATTATTGCAATCTACAAATAAAAGAGAACTTCTAAATTAAAGTAAATTTATTTCCGAAGCTTTTGTAATAAGGCGATCAATTCCAAATATTATGTCTTACAATGTGCTTTTTTATGTTCATTCTCATGATTTTTGTTGATGACACAAATATTAATAATTTTTATGAAATTATTATAACACCTTTTATTACAGAGATCAATTTAAAGTAAAAAACATACCTGTCATGTAATGAAATATTTGTTAATTTATATATGTATATATATGTATATGATGACGATAAACTGTATATAGTTTAAGTCAATAAAATGTCTTATGTCTTATGTCTTATGTAATGTTTTTGCAGTATTTAATTTGAATATGAACTTTGAAATAAACTGTGAAATAATCCTGAATTTCAAGACGAAATACTTTACATTTCAAATGTGATAATTCAATAGAAAAGTATCCATTTATGACATAATGGATGTATGGAGACCAAGTTGTAAAATTAGGATCTTAGATCATAGCTCGTGATCAATAATAATTTATGACATGTACGTGGTGCCAAAAACCGGCTTCTGAAGTTCATTCACCTCACATTTAACTCGTTTTTGAATTGTTCATTGTTCTGGGACAAATCAATGAAAATGGCAACGATTTTGGAATGATCTTGTGTGAATATACGAGCCAATACAAAACCTAAGGCAGTTACCTATGCGACGATATGACGCTTAAGATATAAGCAATCTATCAACTTTCTCGGATTTGTAAGTAATATGAACAAAAGAGCTAACAGTATTATCAGCAAAGTGAATTAATTTCATTTTAAACGTATTTGATGATAATTTGAAGGCATTCTAGTTAAAGACAAACAAGACAAGTTTAGTTGGCAATGGATACAAAACTGCATATTTCAACAAGTAAGGTAAACTATAACATAATGTATTACGTATTTAAAAAACAATAGTCATTACAACATGACATTGTTTCAAACTGTTCTCCAAGCAATTAAAGAACATTTCATACCCAGTCTGGCGAGTGAGTATTCCAACAAGTTATATGCAGTCACGTGTTTCTTTGAAAGCAGATTGTCTGTAAGCTGTAAGACAACAAATGTCAACAATCTGATTAAAAGCTATACTCTTAATTTTGCCATTTTACTTTGTAGAGAGCGTGACGATCCAAACGCCGTGCCGCCAGGTTTTCTGACTACGCCGTGATATGAAGATGGTCGTCCTTTTGTGTCAGACAAAGTGTTCACAACAGGCCACCGACCATATTTTACAAAGTAATCCTTTCGGAGTTTTGTATGACTCTTTACAGCAGAGTTTATTTCCTTTTTCATTTTTGACTTTCTTGCATCAGATGACTTTGATAGTTGCTCATCATCCTCAACGAAGCAAGATGGCGAGCTGTGACGTCTGCTTATTTTTAAAAGTTCACTGTCTTCATCAAGTTCTTCTTCAGATTCCACAAAGTCACTTTCATTGCCTTCTTGAATATTATTTAATCCACTCAATGCAAATCCATTAGTTTGTGTCGATGGGGCTTGATTCGGTTCATCAGCATACAATTGTTCCAGAGCTTTCTGGAAAGTGTCAGAACCTTCCGGTACTGCACGAGAATAGCCGAGTGGTGTTAACGATGACGTTACAGGAAGTGAATAGCGCCTATACTGTTGCCTTTGAATGCGTTTTCTATCCATAGTTTAAGTGCTTTCCAAACAACTACACCCAGGTGCAAATGACAGTAAACGACGAATCCTTTTTAAAATTTAAATTCAAACTATTTGCAGCTTAAGTGACTGTTCTATTGAGTTTAAGTAGATAAATGACAGGAGAAGTTGACTAATGTTTCATACTTTGCAAATATGATAATTTAGAAGGTAACTTCCAACCTGCTGCGGTACATATTCAATGGTGTCATCAAAGTCCTCCGAAATCACATTTCAAATATGCAGCGTTTAATCCGCAATCTCAACACGGTTATTTGTTTTAAATATTAGGGACGTACTTGACTTTGATGTCAAGCAATTAAATATTGGCAAGCATTTATCACTTTTTCTACTTAGACTATATGCATAGGTCAAAATAAATGCATATTAGGCTGTTTCTATATCTAAAGCATACAAACACGTGAATAGTCACCTAATATAATATATATAAATATACCAGACATATCATCTAAACAATAGCCAACTATTCAAAACCAAGCTCTTTAAATCGATATTATTTCTTTTTCTATTTTGTTCTGCAACAATATTGTTAACCCATCTGCCGTAAGTGTGATTTACAATTGTTATTCTGAAATTAATTGCGTTCTCTTCGCGTTAATTGTGTTTCAATACCGGAATCTTTCAATAAGATCTCGGTAACAGTTCCGGAATACGTATGTACACACGGGAACAAATGATTACTGTCATTTGTTTCCAGTTCCTGGCCTATATTCCACAACAAAAGTGTCACTAAGCAATATCCAAATTCAATAATCAGTAATTGTCGGATTGCCACAGGTTATCATACATAAAAATCGACATGTGCTCTCTTTGGTGATAATATCGACAGTTTTGAAGCGCAAGTTGTAGAAACTAAAGTTCCCGTAAAGCACGATCACATCATTGACAGCTTCAGAGTAAGTTTGCATGATGGGCATGTAGTCATGACAAATATTCAGTTGATATAAATATATAAATCGGAAGCAGCAGCTGGTACTCATCTAATGTGTAGTAATTTTTGTCATTCTCTTGCAAAACGCTATAAAGCTCAATCAAACTGTTTTCGTAATATTATCAACTATGCTCCTTGTTGGTGACGTTTGAAGAATAAAACACTGCATCTATACAATCAATGTATATGCTCACTGTGTCTGTTAACTCTGTGTGTGATATAAACGGCTTTTTTCCACAATCAATTGGTAGATTGACATTTAAATCCCAACATCATTAAATTACGCTTCGAAATCGATGTTTGAAACAACGTCCCTTTTCAACGTACCTGATTGATATAATATGCAAATAAAGTAAACAGATATTGTCAATTGGCTCCACAATCAATACGCGGTATACCCGATAAAACAGCACAAATCTAACTCGTCCGAAGCTTTTATAAGCAAATAATCAGCACACAGTATATCTTCTGCTAAATTCTCGTGTGGAATAATCGGTACGGAATGAAGTGTTGCCAGCGTATTTGTAATATATACTTTCAATCCAGTGTCGTTTTCTTTTTATACCGAAAACGAAAACGTCATTGTCATCCTGTGAAGTTTATAAACAATCTTTGATCCGGTTAACACATCCTGTATTTATTTATTACAGCAATGAATGCCACTATAACCTACGTGTGTGTGGGTTTATTCACTCTGAAGTCCTATTTTACTTTTTTCCCATACAAAGGAATGAAAAACGGAAAAACGCCGTAAATCGAGAACTTGTATTGGCGTTTATTTCGCTGCACCGAAGCTTAACTAGTTTTAACAATTTTATGATGTACCCATATTGACCAGAAATTAGTTCTTTTATCATGTGTCGGTACACGCATCTTTGTAAATGGGGATAACAGATGGATAGATAATAATAAACGGAATAGATAATCAATTCCTAGATTACAAGCACACAATTTGATAGAGAAAGGAAGCATGCAGACCACATAAGGAAATATTTTGCGGAATCCAGAAAATAACAATGTTGTTGTTGTTATTTGGTCTTTATCGTCGCTGTAAACAATGTTTCCGTCATAATTGCGAGGTGTCCACTTGAGACACACTGGAGTACATGCCCGCAGAAACATGGTATAATACCCCAACTAGTCACATTATACTGACACCGGGTCGACCAAACCTTAAACTATCCCTGTAAATGCTGAGCGCCAAGCGAGGAAGCTTCTAATACTATTTTCAAGTCTTTGGTATGATCCCGACCGGGGATCGAACCCGTGGCATTCCAAATGCAAGGCAGACGCTATACCACTAGACCACCGCTTTGGTTAGAAAGAAACAAAGCAGAAAGATAGATGAATAATTCTTAATAGCAATGTATGTATGGTTGTGAGTTTCGCAGCACCAACTATGCAATGTCATGGAACAATGTGTTCAACTTATGCATATTGTGAAATCTCATGGAAATATGTACTTAATGGAACAGCTTACCCGCCACCTGACATTTTACGTACTTGACATTTTATGTATTAACAAAATTATCGAGGCCATTTTCTTGAAATTTCGGACTTGATTAAGAAATAACACTGCTTTGCTTAATCAAGGTATCGTTGTCTGTTTATGTCTTATATAAATGTTGATAGCGCTACTCAATAATTTGACAAAGATGTCGGAAATACCCAAGTGTCGGGGTAGCTGTTCCGTTCAGTATATTTTGAGGATGTCGTGTTAGATAAATTTGATAAATTCAAATACACGGTCATTCCCTAAACATATCTTCTTGTCGTTGTTCTTCTTCTAATTTTTGTTTTGTTCTTCTTATGCTTGTGATAATTAGTCTACAATGTCTGTTTACTGTCTTTCTCGACTGTAAGATTGGCGGGAACTTTTGAAATCATGAATACAGGATATTTTTAGGGCAATCAGGGTGATTTACTGTCATCTCCTATGTGATACATGTTGATATTTTCGTATAATGAAATACTATTTATTCTCTCTATGAAAATGAACAAGTTCACTTCACATTCCATGATGAAGAATTAAACACATTTAGGCAGTTACACAGTATGTCAGTTTCCATATACGACTATTACCCTTGTACATATAAAATTAGTATATTGTAGCAAAGGAAAAATATACGCCAATATATATATATATTTAATGATATGAAAATGTTTAAACTTTAAATCTATAACCATATAATTGGTTTTAATCAAATATGTAATCTTAAATTTATATTGTTATGTTAACACATCACGATGACCAGTGTCATAAAAGGGACAATATTGTTTAAACTCTTCATACGATGTAGTGTTAAAAATTTCTTGCCATCAATGTTAGAACCGAAGTATGACAAACTGACATTCTAGTTTCCAGCTCAGACAAACTGCTTGACGAAATTACTATACGTAATGTCACGAATATCGAACGAGCGTCGTTCACATATCGGGGTATTTCATTCCTCTATCGTACAATCGTACCTCTGTTTCCCTCTCCATTAATACAACAACGCTCGTATTCCCATTGATGTACTAGGTTATACAATATATGAAAGAAAAAGGAAAGAGAAAAATGAAAAACGTGATATATTATCTTCTTTCATAAAATGACAAAACCCTAAAGTCGTCAATAGCGTAGTATCGGGCCGTCTTACACACATCTTTATAATTATATATAACTAAACAAACATGCTAGAATATTGTCGTTTATATTTATGATATGAATTATTTTATAGCTGTATGGACGACATCAATGGATTTAGCTGAATGACACTGAGTCAGGACATTCTGACAATACTGGTCCTTAATCTATGGGATAACGGGAGTTTCTATGTGCTGCCGTTACTCGCAATACTTGTAATGATTTGTGTATCGCGTTTTAACTATTAACGTCCTTAAAATACAGTGATATCATATTAGTAACGCAATGCCTGATCAAAGTAATAAACACGATGTCTCAATTAATTTTATCAGTTGTTCGTTTCGTGTTCAAATCAGCAATCATAATTTAGATTTTGTATTTAGCATAACTCAGTGTACTGAGTTAAAGTAATTGTTGTATGATATATGCGCAGCTAAATTATCAGGCTGCGATGAAAAAGTTTATATAAGTATTTATAAAAAGTTCGAAGTCAGTTTTATATTCGTTTTTCTTTTCGTCGTTCAATATTCAAGCATGTGAGGTAATGCTAAGGGCAAGTTAATTGTTGAATATCGAGAGACGAAACACGAACATTTAGATATGTTATGAACCACAAGCTTAAGTATTCATTCTGTATCGACAGACGCTCATTGAGTTATAGTTATAGCCATATTCAAATTCGATACAACCAACGGGTATTGGTTCGTTTATTCACCAATGCTACATGTGGTATTGGTACCCGTAGGATACAATAGTTGCACATTCATTAGTGACACGTGACACGGCAGTATCAACATATACTTAAGTTCAGTATTCTAAGACACTGTCTTAAGATCACTTAGGTCCTTGGTTCGAGTCTCGCTGGCTCTGAAAGCTCCACGTGAGAAAGTTTACCAATTACTTGGGGAAGGGCGGTAGTTCTATTAAGTCTGACTCAGTCTTCCTCCACCAGTAACCCTTGATTTGTCATATAAAACCTGAAACGTGTTAAAAATGGCGTTAAACCCTATTAAAAAATAGGACAACACAAGTAGCCGTAGCGGGGGATCGAACCCAATAATTTCCGATCCTGGGTCCGATGTTTTGCCACAAGACAACGCACTCCACATCCATTATGAATCAATAGATCAGTATGTGCTGGAATTAAGACTGATCCAAGTGATAGTTGGGTCTAATACGAATATGGTACTTGCCCTGCCCTGCCCCCAATAGCTTGTAGGGTCCAAGTAAAGATCATAATAAATTCGTTTAAATATTCATGGCGATGCCAAATGAAAGCACTTTAGTGTTGGATTAATATTGTTCTTCAAAAGTGGTAGTGGCTTTATATTTTCACTGAAGGTGAAGTTTATCACAGTCGGTACAGATGGCTTCAATGCCTCGTATTATACTGAATTCTATTCCATAAGTTCCTAATATCAATGTATTGGCATGTATATTGAAAGACCCTACTTTTATCTGGTGGTATTGAAGAAAAGTATATACTCTATACATTAGAGACACTTAACTTATGCCGGTTGAAAATAAACTAATAACACATTAGCGTAAGATATAGACCTGATTGTGCAGTGTAATTGGACATTTTCTTTCTCTTGTAGTTAGTTAATCTACCGCACAGTATATTTAGCTTGATAGAAATCAATGCAAAACAGTATTAAAATGTTTCATATTGTGTTGATACTAATAACTCCACATGATTTATGTACTTCCTTGTCAGTGGTGATGTTTGTACATTAGAGTAAACAACTATATGAAGGACACATAGTGTATCTAAGGACAACATGTCATGTTTATCAACAAGTGTTAACTTTCTAAGAAACATATAGGCTAAGCAGTAAACGTAACATTCAAAGGTAGATAGCTATTACAGTTGAACAAAAAAAATGCTGTACATTGGGTAATTGTAAAATGATGCTACAGACACATAACATAATTGACAGAAAGGGTTGGAGCCTTGGAATTTTGAGTACGTGTAGCCAACACTGGTTGGTGCACCCAACCTTACTCTTTACCCGTCGATATAAATAGGAGAAATTCCTCTTTATTATCATCTTACAACTGCGACAGCATCAACTGTTACACATGTATGGTAGACGTAATACAAAACTATTACACAAGTACATGTATGGTAAGTGTAATACACAACCAATAACACCAGTACATGTGTGGTAGGCGTAATACAAAACTATTACACAAGTACATATATGGTAAGCGTAATAAACAACCAATAACACCAGTACATGTGTGGTAGGCGTAATACACAACTAATATACCAGTTTATGTATGGTAGACGTAATACAAAACTATTACACAAGTACATGTATGGTAAGCGTAATACACAACCAATAACACCAGTACATGTGTGGTAGGCGTAATACAAAACTATTACACAAGTACATGTATGGTAAGCGTAATAAACAACCAATTACACCAGTACATGTGTGGTAGGCGTAATACACAACTAATATACTAGTTTATGTATGGTAGACGTAATACAAAACTATTACACAAGTACATGTATGGTAAGCGTAATACACAACCAATAACACCAGTACATGTGTGGTAGGCGTAATGCAAAACTATTACTCAAGTACATGTATGGTAAGCGTAATAAACAACCAATTACATCAGTACATGTGTGGTAGGCGTAATACACAACTAATATACCAGTTTATGTATGGTAGACGTAATACAAAACTATTACACAAGTACATGTATGGTAAGCGTAATACACAACCAATAACACCAGTACATGTGTGGTAGGCGTAATACAAAACTATTACACAAGTACATGTATGGTAAGCGTAATAAACAACCAATAACACCAGTACATGTGTGGTAGGCGTAATACACAACTAATATACCAGTTTATGTATGGTAGACGTAATACAAAACTATTACACAAGTACATGTATGGTAAGTGTAATACACAACCAATAACACCAGTACATGTGTGGTAGGTGCAATACATAACTATTACACAAGTAAATGTAGGGTAGGCGCAATACACAACTTTTACACAAGTTCATGTATGGTAGGCGTAATATACAACTATTACACAAGCACATATATGGGAAGCCTTATACACAACTATTACACAAGTACATTTATGGTAGGCGTAATATACAACTATTGTAATGATTTGTGTATCGCGTTTTAACCATTTACAACGTCCTTAAAATACAATGATATCATATTAGTAACGCAATGCCTGATCAAGTAATAAACACGATGTTTCAACTCATTTTATCAGTTGTTCGTTTTGTGTCAAAATCAGCAATCATGATTTAGATTTTGTATTTAGCAAGTAAAGTAATTGTTGTATGCTCTATGCGTCAGCTAAATTATGTGACTCCGATGAAAAAGTTCATATAAGTATTTATTGAAAAATTCGAAATCAGTTTTATATTAGTTTTTCTTTTGGTCGTTCAATATTTAAGCAAGTGAGGTTATGCCAAATGCAAGTTAATTGTTGAATATCGAGAGACGAAACACGAATATTTAGATATATTATTAACTACCAGTTCAGGTATTTATTCTGTATAGACAGACTATTAAACAAGTACATGTATGGTAGGCGAAATACACAACTATTAAACAAGTAGATGTATGGTAGGCACAATACACAACTATTACACAAGTATATGTGTGGTAAGCGTAATATGCAACTATTACACCAGTACATGTATGGTAGGCGTAATACACAATTAAATGTATGATAGGCGTAATATACAACTATTACACAAGTACATATATGTTAAGCATTATACACAACTATAACACAAGTACATGTATGGTAAGCGCCATACAAAACTATTACAAAAGTACATGTATGGTAGGCGTAATACACAACAATTACACAAGTACATGTAAGGTAGGCGTAATACACAACTATAACACAAGTACATGTATGGTAGGTGCAATACACAACTATTACACAAGTACATGTATGGTAGGCGCAATACAAAACTATAACACAAGTTCATGTGTGGTAGACGTAATATACAACTTTAACACAAGTACATATATGGTAAACCTTATACACAACTATAACACAAGTACATGTATGGTAAGCGCAATACAAAACTATTACAAAAGTACATGTATGGTAGGCGTAATACACAACTTTTACACAAGTACATATATGGTAGGCGCGTTTCACAACTATAACACAAGTATATGTGTGGAAGGCGTAAAATACAACTATTTTACCAGTATATGTATGGTAGGCGTTATATACAATTAAATGTATGGTAGGCGTAATATACAACAATTTCACAAGTACATATATGATATGACTTATACACAACTATTACACAAGTACATGAATGGTAGGCGTAATATACAACTACTACACAAGTACATGTTTGGTGAGTGTAATACAAGACTATTACATACGTATATGTATGGTAGGCGTAATATACAACTATTACACAAGTACATGCATGGTATGCGTAATAAATACAACTATTACACAAGTGCATGTATGGTAGGCGTAATATACAACTATTACACAAGTACTTGTATGATAGGCGCAATAAACAACTATTACACAAGTATATGTATGGTAGGCGTGATATACAACTATTATGCAAGTACTCGTATGGAAGGCGCAATACAAAACTATTACACAAGTACATGTATGGTAAGCAAAATACACAACTAATACACAAGTACATGTATGGTAAGCGCAATACACAACTATTACACAAGTGCATGTATGGTAGGCGCAATAAACAACTATTACACAAGTACTTGTATGGTAGGCGAAAAACAAAACTTACTACACAAGTACATGTGTGGAAGGCGTAAAATACAACTATTTTACCAGTATATGTATGGTAGGCGTAATACACAATTAAATGTATGGTAGGCATAATATACATATATGGTAAGCCTTATACACAACTATAACACAAGTACATGTATGGTAAGCGCAATACAAAACTATTACAAAAGTACATGTATGGTAGGTGTAATACACAACTATTACACAAGTGCATGTATGGTAGGTGCAATACACAACTATTACACAGTACATATATGGTAGGCGTAATAAACAACTATTACACAAGTACTTGTATGGTAAGCACAATAGACAACTATTACACAAGTATATGTATGGTAAGCGCAATACACAACTATTACACAAGTTCATGTATGGTCGGTGCAATACACATTGTTTACACAAGTACATGTATGGTAGGCGTATACACAACTATTACACAAGTGCATGTATGGTAGGCGTAATATACAACTATTACACAAGTACATGTATGGTAGGCGTAATACACATTGTTTACACTAGTACATGTATGGTAGGCGTAATATACAACTATTACACAAGTACTTGTATGATAAGCGCAATACACAACTACTACACAAGTACATGTATGGTAGGCGCAATACACATTGCTTACACAAGTACATGTATGGTAGGCGTATACACAACTATTACACAAGTGCATGTATGGTAGGCGTAATACACATTGTTTACACAAGTACATGTATGGTAGGCGTAATATACAACTATTACACAAGTACTTGTATGATAAGCGCAATACACAACTACTACACAAGTACATGTATGGTAGGCGCAATACACATTGCTTACACAAGTACATGTATGGTAGGCGTATACACAACTATTACACAAGTACATGTATGGTAGGCGTAATACACATTGTTTACACAAGTACATGTATGGTAGGCGTAATATACAACTATTACACAAGTACTTGTATGATAAGCGCAATACACAACTACTACACAAGTACATGTCTGGTAGGCGCAATACACATTGATTACACAAGTACATGTATGGTAGGCGTAATATACAACTATGACACAAGTACATGTATGGTAGGCTTAATACACAACTATTACACAAGTACTTGTATGGTAAGTGCAAAACACAACTATTACAAAAGTTCGTGTATGGTAGGCATAATACACAACTATTACAAAAGTAAATGTAGAGTAGGCTTAATATAAAACTATACCAGAAATACATGTATGGTAGGCGTAATACATAACAATTACACAAGTACATGTATGGTTGGCGTAATATACAACTATAACACTAGTACATGTATGGTAGGCGTAAAACACAACTATTACACAGGTACATTATAGGGTAGGCGCAATACACAACTATTACACAATAAATATAGGGTAGGCGCAATACATAACTATTACACAAGTAAATGTAGGGTAGGCGCAATACACAACTTTTACACAAGTACATGTATGGTAGGCGTAAAATACAACTTAATACACAGGTACATGTATAGTAGTCGTAATATTCAACTAATACGCAGGCACATGTATGGTAGGCGTAATACACAACTATTACACATGTTCATGTACGACTCGCGTCTCATCAAACTGGAATAAAATTCATCCGCCGAACCTTCCAAACACCAACAAAAATGATTTTTTCTTGTGTCGTCCATCGCTGTTTATCAGCAAACGCAGTGAACTTTGTAATAAATGACTGCCAATTCACCCTTGCCATTATATGAAATTGACTAAGTTGGCATCGCCGAAGAGTTATACCTGGTACTATACCATCTGCCGCTGGGGCTGATGACGAACGTCCCTGATGGGGACTTCCATCTGGAACACCTTGCATATTATATTGGTCTCTCCCATAAAGTGGACTTCTAGGTTGGTTGAAAACCGCTTACGACGTTCGACTCTTGGTACATCTCTGTATATTGGGTCATAACCCTCATGTACACCCCTGTCACTAAAACTAGAAGTGTCTGGATTGGATGAATAACCACATGACTGATACCGCCATCTGATATCGTCTTCTCTAGTTCTATAATATGGACCTTGACGCCGGTAATCCGGGACCGATTGTGGGAACCCATATTGAGTATTTGTAGATATGGATTCCTGCATGAATGGTGGCCCATTAGATCGCCTGTCAAGAAATGCCAATGTTCTTTCTTGAAAGTCATTGGCGGCCCGTGGTCTAAATTGCTTATTCATGGAACCTAGAGGCCACTGGATTCGACCAACAAGCCATATATGGTTAGAAGTATATTAATGCCATTAGTTGACCTCCATCCCGAATGTTGAATGCTTCGAACATAACCGGGGTCAGATTGCCCTAACGCTCTTTAACCTCCACGATATGGTTGACAGTCATCTTTCCAATTCCTCGTAACAGTATCAGATCTCCTGGTGCACATATATTTATATTAACTTTCCCTCCCATTGATGGTAACCCCATATCCGTGATCGTGTGTTGTGAACCCACATCCATAATTATTTTACAATATAAACATAAGAATTTATACTACATAAAAATACATAAAACATACATATATAATAATTCCTTGATATATATATATATATATATATATATATATATATATATATATATCGTAAATTCCGTTGTTGTGATTTTAATTATCTCCCTTTATGAAATTATATGAATTCACTGTATCTATATGATCCAACGGGTTTATAAATCTGTCCTTTATATAGCATGTGAGCAGTCATGAATCCTTAACTGGATCCTACTCATATAAAGCTATCACTTCATATATGTAAATTTGTCCACACTGTCCAGATGTGTTGCATGTAATTCCATAGTATATAAGTCATTGTCGACACCAAATTTATTGGTTTGACAGAGGCCTTGATATTGTATCTATGGTTTGTATTGTAGCTAGGCGCACTCGCCGTAGTCTGGTCTGTACATTTATGTCTTGGTTATTCACAAATAATTATCTCCATATATATATATATATCATGCATTGTGAATGAGCATCTGCAAAGATCCCAAAAATCGTAAATTCCGTTGTTGTGAATTTAATTATCTCCCTTTATGAAATTAAATACATATGAATTCACTGTATCTATATGATCCAACGAGTTTATAAATCTGTCTTTTATATAGCATGTGAGTAGTCATGAATCCTTAACTGGATCCTACTGATATAAAGCTATCACTTCATGTATGTAAATTTGCCCACACTGTCCAGATGTGTTGCATGTACTTCCATAGTATATAAGTCATGGTCGACACCAAACTTATTGGTTTGGCAGAGGCCTTGATATTGTATCTATGGTTTGCATTGTAGCTAGGCGCACTCGCCGTAGTCTGGTCTGTACATTTATGTCTTGGTTATTCACAAATAATTATCTCCATATATATATATATATATATATATATATGAGTACCTCCCTGGGATTTTGGAGATCTGGAGAACATGGCCATTTATTTTCAGAGATCTGGGGAACTTTGGCCATTACTTTCAGAGATCCAGGGATCAAAGGCATAATTTTAGAGATCTAGGGATATTGCCCTTAATGAAAAAAAGTACTTCATTTGATCATTTTTATCAGAAACATATAAACAGAGATAGGCAACTGGCGGCACTTGTCTCAATTTCAGGTGGCACATTTTAGCTTTTTCTAGTTTAGTTTGAACTTATTTATTTTACTTCGATTGTGAAACAAGTTCTTACGACTTAGACAAATCTCGCTCAAAGTCTTCCTGGGTATAACCAGTACTAAGCATATGTGGAAAAAGTGTCTTGTTCAAGGACACCACACATAGTCACGGCGAAGGATTATAATACCCATGACCCTCCGATCACGGGTTCGGTGCTTTACCACTAGACCATGTGGCGTTTTCTAAATCATGGAAACACACATTCTCCAAAATCAAACAACATATGTTTGTGATTATGGTATCAAAAGAAAGGACTTAATTTGGGAGATTATTTTTTTCTTTTATATATTTAAAGAAATGAAGAATTTTACGCTTACAGTTTTCTAGTGTGATCATTTTCTCTTTTTAAGCCCATTTTTGAAATAAGATTGGTTGATTGAATATTTAGCGTCATTCTTATGCCATCGAGGGCTAACAGACGATCAGTTAACCTAACCACTGTTTCCTGGGATTAACCAGTACTCGAGCACACCCCGTCTCCGCAAGTAACTGATAACTTTCCCACTTGAAATAAGAAAAACGACTTTAATAAATATCAATATGAAACTTTCGCCACCGATGGACAACGTACTGCTTCATCTTTCTACCTAATATTTCTATTATTTTAAATCAAGACTACCGTTTTTTTTTCGTGAAATTTCAACATATTTCGATTTCAATCTGTAATAACTTAAATTTAGAAGAAAAATATTAAATAATTGATACTTGGAATTGGTCATAATTTTCATCAGCTTTACTGTGGCACCAAAATTCAGACACAGTAAAAGTGCCGTGGACATTATATTGCTATTAACCTGCCAGTCTCTGTAATTAAGTCACCGATTTTAAGTATAATTTCTATACTTGATCATAATTTACATTTAAAATGAGATTTGACTGCTTGAAACAGCTTTTGACAGCTTTGGAGGTTTCTTACGTGGTAGTCTGGACCCCTGCACAACTTCATCCAAATATCGCATGTACCCGAAATAAATTTTGGATGGTAATTCCGAACAAAGATATATTAACAGTACTGATGCTTAAAAGCAGAATAATGTAGTGGTTAATATCGTTCAACTGTTCCATTTTTTTTTGTCTCTTCTTACCTTCCATAGATATCGTCTTACTTACCGAGGGCCAGCAGGGCTTATGTCGTGGTAAATTGACCGTCGTCAATTCGTTAACTTTTTTCTGGTAGAAGCTATAGCATCCCCCACATTTTTCAAAGAATCTTATCAAAACTCGCACAGCATTTGTATAACTGAAAACTCTTGAAGGTCTTGAACCAGCGTGATTGAACCACAAATGCTCCCTGCCACAGGGCTTACAAGCACATTTTTAAGGAAACTTTAAAAACATATTTTCTCTGAAAGTTCAAGCCATAGATCATAGATATTTTAAACAAGGAAAAGAAGACAGTACATGGATTTTGCTTATTATGATGATGTATAAATAATGTTATAGAGGAATATAGTAGACGTTTTACCTAAGGAAATACTATTTGGTACTTTCAGGGAGCTATGTTTAAAACTTTTGGAGATCTAGGGAACAGTGAAAATACTTTAAGAGATCTGGGGAACATGGACAAAACACTTTTGGAGAACTTTGGCAAATACTTTTGAGATCTGGGGAACAGTAGGCATTACTTCAAGAGATCCAGAGAACAGGGATCCCACCCCCGGGAGGGCTTCATACATATATTTTTTTCTACTTTTTATTATTTATTTTATTATTACTATTTTCTTTCATTGTTATAATTATTATAATTCCTATTTATTTACAAGATACAATTTCGACTTATATATTAACGAAGTAAGGGATTTCCTAACCTGCACCAAAGAAGGGCTGATGGGAACCGGATATCTCAACTGCAAACCAGCGGAGTGCAGAACCTCCAGACGGAGTGTCAACACACAATCACATCAAGTGTATCTGTCGAAGTAATACAACAGTAAACTTAACGTAACAGTATACAACACTGGCTTTATATAATATAGAAACGCTATTTAACCCTTTACTTCATATAGACGCCTTTGGACACCTCTAATTTAGACGCCTTTGGATGCCTAATATAAAAGGCTTTTGAATTACTGGGTGGATTATGTTTATATTAACTGACAGAGTGGAAAACAGCGCAGGAAGTGTTCAGATTGCTCGTTACGAGCAAGCAATATGAACTTTTCCTGCATTGTTTTCAAAGGCTTTCTGTGATTAGTGCGGGAAACCACGTATCTATGGAGTAAAGGGTTAAATAATGCACGTTTATTTCTATTCACTAACCTAAATTATCCACGAAATACAAATTAACTACTCTTTTTAAAGATCTTCTTGTGTTTGTTTACCAAAATTTTGAAAGCGGAATTTACGCAGCTGATTGGCACAGGGCGGAAGTGACGAACTTTTTTCGAGCCGTAATTTACACTAAACCGAAAATAAAAAACTTAAAAACAGCCAAAATTACCAAATTAACTTATTCCCACACTAGAAATTAGTGTCAACATTTGCCAAAGAACACCTTTGTTATAACCGAGCAACTGAGTGACTGCCGGACAGATCCATAGGGAGTTGCAAGTCCAGTCAAATGTTGGACGATTCAGTCACCACTAGTATTCCCAAAAATATGCTCTTCAGGCAAATTGCCGACAACGCCCATATTGTACAACTTTAGTACTTACCTTTAGCTGTGGCAATGCACATTTATTGTCCCTCTACGCAAGATAGGTAGCTTGATGTGAGTCAATTGACGGTCTCTAACTTTGGAGATTAAGGATATGAAGACTGACCACGTGACCTTAAACGATGTCAAGGTACACATTTCCCACACTGTGACCGTAAGCGGTGTCAAGGTACACTCCTACCACAGGGGCAATACACTTTATCTGTATAATAAGTGTTATTCGCATATATGGTATGTGTAATATACAATAACACGAATGGTAGGTTAATACAACATATAGGGTAGGTACACAATAATAACATGTACAAACACGGTAGGTGTAATACACAATTACACGTATCGTAGGTGTAATACATAATTTCATATACGCTATGTATAATACACAATCCTTTATATGGTAACTGTAATACATATACGGTAGGTGTAAAACACAAATACATGTATGGTAGGTGTAATACACAATTACAATTACAGAAGGTGTAAAACACAACTACATTGTATGGTATGTGTAATATACATTACATGTATGGTAGGTATATTACACAATTAAATATACGGTAGGTGCAATACACAATAATAACATGTAAAAACACGGTAGGTGTTATACAAAATTACAAGTACCGTAGATCTAATTCACAATTAGAAGTACGGTAGGTGTACTTTCGTATACGCTTTGTGTAATACACAATCACATATATGATGCCTGCAATACACAATTTCATATACGGTAGATGAAATACACAGCTACATGTATGGTAGGTGCAATACACAATTACATGTATGGTAGGTGTAAAACACAATCTACATGTATGGTGTATGACAGGTGCAATACACAATTACATGTATGGTAGGTGAAAAACACAATATACATGTATGGTGTATGATAATTGTAATAAACAATTATATGTATGGCAGGTGTAATACACAATTACATGTATATTAGTGTAAAACACAATCTACATGTATGATAGTGTAAACACAATCTAAATGTATGGTAGGTGTAATACACAATTACATGTTTGGTAGGTGTAATACACAGCTTCATGTATGATAGTATTAAACACAATCTACATGTACGGTAGGTGTAATACACAACTACATGTATGGTAGTGTAATACACAGCTACAGGTATGGTAGGTGTCATACACAATCTACATATATGGTAGTGTAAAACACAGCTGCATATATGGTAGTGTAATACACAGCTACAGGTATGGAAGGTGTAATACAAAATCGACATGTATGGTAGTGTAAAATACAGTTACATGTATGGTAGGTGTAATACATAATCTACATGTATGGTAGGCGTAATACAGAAATAGATGTATGGTAGGTGTAAAACACAACTACTTGTGTGGTAGTGTAAATCATAAATTACGTGTATGTTACTGTACAATATACATGTATGGTAGGTGTAATACACAATTACATGTATGGTACTGTACAATCTACATGTATGGTAGGTGTCAAACACACTTACATGCATGGTAGTTGTAATACACAATTACATGTATGGTACTGTACAATCTACATGTATGGTAGGTGTAATACACACATACATGTATGGTAGGTGTAATACACACTTACATGCATGGTAGTTGTAATACACAATTACATGTATGGTATGTGTAAAACACAATTACATGTATGGTAGATACAATTCACACTTACATGTATGGTAGGTGTAATACACATTTACATGTATGGTAGTGTAATACACACTTACATGTATGGTAGTGTAATGCACACTTACATATATGATAATGTAATACACACTTACATGTATGGAGTGTAAAACACAATCTACATGTATGGTAGGTGTGATAAACAATACATGTATGGTAGGTGTAATACACACTAACAAGTATGGTAGTGTGAAAAACACGTACATGTATTGTAAGTACAATTCACAATTACATGTATGGTAGGTTTAATACAAACTTACATGTATGGTAGGTGCAATACACAATTACATGTATGGTAGGTGTAATACACACTTATATGTATGGTATATACATAACACACTTACAGGTATGGTGGTGTAATACACATTTACATGTATGGTAGTGTAAGACACAATCTACATATATGCTAATTGTAATATAAACTTACATGAATGGTAGTTTTAAACTCAATCTACATGTATGGTAGGTGTAATACACAATTAAATGTATGGTATATACATTATACAACTACATGTATGGTAGTGTAAATCATAAATTACATGTATATTACTGTACACTGTACATGTATGGTAGATGTGATACACACTTACATGTATGGTAGTTGTAATACACAATAACATGTATGGTACTGTACAATCTACATGTATGGTAGGTGTCAAACACACTTACATGTATGGTAAGTGCAAAACAGAACTACATGTATAGAAGCGTAAAACACAATCAACAGATATGGTAGGTGTAATACAAACTTACATGTATGGTATGTACAATTCACAATAACATGTACGGTAGGTTTAATACAAACTTACATGTATAGGTAGGTGCAATACACAATTACATGTATGGTAGGTGTAATACACAGCTACATGTATGATATTGTAAAACACAATCTACATGTATGGTAGGTGTAATACACAATTACATGTATGGTAGTGTAATACACAGCTACATGTATGGTAGTGTAAAACATAATATACATGAATGGTAGGTGTATTACACATCTACATGTATGGTAGTTTAATACACAGCTACATGTATGGTAGTGTAAAACACAATATACATGTATGGTAGGTGTAATACACAGCTACATTTCTGGTAGTGTAAAATACAGCTACATGTATGGTAGTAGAAACACAATCTACATGTATGGTAGGCGGAATACACAAATAGATGTATGGTAGGTGTAAAACACAATATACATTTATGGTAGGTGCAATATACAACTACATGTATGGTAGTGTAAAACACAATCTACATGTATGGTAGTAAAAACACAATATCCATGTATGGTAGGTGTAATACACAGCTATATATATGGTAGTGTAAAACACAGCTACATGTATGGTAGTGTAAAACACAATCTACATGTATGGTAGTATAAAAACAATCTACATGTATGGTAGTGTAAACACATTCTACATGTGTGGTAGGTGTTATACAATTACATGTATGGTAAGTGCAATACACAATTACATGTATGGTAGGTGTAATACACACTTACATGTATGGTAGTGTAAAACACAGCTACATGTATGATAGTGTTAACACAATCTACATGTATGATAGGTGCAATACACAACTACATGTATGGTAGGTGCAATACATAACTACATGTATGAAATGTGTAAAATATAATTACACAATATTGTTTGTGTAATAAACAATTACATGTATGGTAGCTGTAATTCACAATTTCATATACGGTACGTGTAATTCACACTTACATATATGCTGCGTGTAATACACAAGAGCATGCATTGTACGTGCAATACATAACTACATGTATGGGTCGTGTAAATCACTACTATATAATTTTATTGTTTGTGAAATACACAACTGTAATTGTACTTGTATTTGTCAGAAGTTATAATTAAATATTTTATATTCACAAGAATAGGTGAGAGAGTGTCATCATCTAAAATGTATACCAACTACATAATACATCAAATGAACTGAACGAACGTCTTACTCCGTCTGTGCTGTATACAAAACTCGGATTGCTTTGTGCGAATAGTGAGAACATTAACTGTGAAAGGAGAACGATAAAAACGAAATGTAAATATAATAGGAAAGTCAACATCGTATGAATCGTCGAATTATTGTTATGATGATTATGATAATTTAGTCGAAATTTAACTGCCTCATTAGCATTTAGCCAGCTGAGATATTTACCACTAAATACATATGAAAGGTCATTAAACACAAAACCAAAAGGTCAATATTCTATTAATGTCAAAATGACAATACATGACAATTCGATGCCCCGTTTTCAGTCTTAATTATTAAATTATGCAAATTCCAGTTCTTTGAAGTTGAAATTTAACCATTACTCACAAACATTACACAACTACGTGGGGTCGTGTAATATTAATGTCTAGTTAATGTTAACAAAATATTATGTATAACGACCAATCCTCCATCAAGTATGGCTTACAAAGCTGAGTATTTACCTATTACTAAGTATATTCATACATATAAAATTGTAATATTCTAATACATAAATATATGTGTATAATATGAACTCGGTAAAATCTAAATGGCGAGCGAATAGGTAGATATTTACGTTATACAAATACAATACATAACACTGCAGACCTACAAAAACAATTATATCTTCTTGTTTGTGTTGTTATTTTCAATGATATGGGTTTTTGATATCATACTCTTTGTGATTATTGATTAAAACCATGGTCATTTGAAAATTACGTACTTTAAATTGCCTGACAATTTGTCCAAAAAAATGAATATCAGCAGTGCTTTCAAGATAACTATTCATGATTCAATATAAAAAAGTGAATTTGTAAAACAAGATTTCTTAAGAATTCTTTATATTCTATGCGATCGAATAGCAGCCTATATATCACGTTTTCCAGGTTATGAGCAAGACAACTTATCTGCTTGGTACTGGTTCTTCCCAGGAATACATTCAGCGTGATTTATCTAAGTTTCACAATCGATGTAAACTAAATAAATTTCAATCATGTTAAAATGGTGTATTTAAGACATATTTCTATTATACTTCGATTGTGAAACAAGTTCTTGCAACTAAGGCAAATCACGCTCGAAGTCTTCCTGATTAGAACCAAATACTAAGCATGCGGAAAAGTGTCTTGCTCAAGGACACCCTATATAGCCGTGGCGGAGAATCGATCCCACGACCATCCGATCATGGGTCCGGTGCTTTGCCACTGGACCACTCGCTCCACACAATGTTAATTTATTAACCAATAGGTAATTTGAAAGAAGTGTTCAATTCAAATTATTGAACAGTTTACAGTTAAAACAGTTTTAAACGTATTTCTTTGGGTAAGTTTGGCAGTTAAATTATTTATCTTTTGATTTAAACCCATACATTAGTTAAGACTCAACAATAGGGACACACGGTATCTTAGATGTTCACTATGTGTATCTGTGCTGTAGCAGAAAGACCGAATAAACCAGTTATGTTCAGCAAAAATGTAATCTGAATATAGCCTAATTAATAAATCAACTCAAAGAATACTGAATAAATAACATTTTTTTATCAATTAACTTAGTTGTATTGGCCTTGTTATCGAGAAAATTTATGACGTCATATAATACCAACTCGGCAAAAACGTACGGAACTCGGCCGAGACATAAGGTAAATATGAACAGAAAACGACTACGTTCGGTTGTTTGAACCAAGTATTTTATTAAATCAACTCGTGATAAAAATGAGCTTGGCAGTGTAATGTTGACGATGACACCTGCGATGGTGTCGATTGATATTTTAAATGTTAAATTTTAAAAGTACCCTGAAACCTATCATTATATATATAGCAGGAGATTGCCTCACACGTTTAGAACCCAGTTCTAAAATGAAAAAGTAGAATACAAAAGATTATCTAACTGTTTTGTTTCATTAAGCTACATATATAAAATAATTGAAAATTTACTCGGTTATAAGACGTTGTTGGTCATTGGACAGCCATATTGGCCAAAGGCCATTAAATAATATCTATTTCATGCGTTTCGTTAGTATAGCGTGAAATATTTGTCTTATCGCGTAACGTACCCAGTACACTACAGTTGTATTGGTTAGTCAGTGCGCACGAAGTTAGCTAATACATGTATAAGTGAAGTGTAGAAATTTATTTTGTCATTCTACCGGACGATTCTGTACACGTTACATCTAAAAATTCTTAGAAATTTACATTTAAATTAATTCATATTCGTTTTTCATTTTGTAGAACTTATTCGGCATTTTCTAATACTTTAAAATGTTTTAATGTAAACGGACGATTGACAAACGGGTAAAGGTTTCCAGATATTTTCCGTTCAAAATTCACATGTTTTTTATCTCTGTTTTTTTTTCCTGGGAGAGTCGATTCGTGTTAAGTTAATCAGAAAAAGAATTTCGTTTTGTCGTTAAAAAGACTTTTCACATTAGTAAAGAGAGATGTGAATATAGTTTAAACGTTAGCGATATTACAAAATAGTGTTGTTTTTTTAACAATATATGTATGAATAGTAATGTGTATTTCTCTAGCATTACGTGGATGCACAGTTCTATGAAAGATAAAACATAATAGATGGCTTATGTCCCAGATGTGTTAATATTACAGTACTTTTGTTTAATTTTCAACATTAGAAAAGATAAAGAAAGGTTCTATTGTTTAAAATTAAGTGAATTTACAATTTACAAAATGTATTTTCTTTGCTCTTTTGTATATCTCAGACTGTACTGTATCTCATTAAACCGCTCGTCTGGTTATAGCATATTGGGTTATGTTGTTATTTATATCATAGGAGACCGCAGCGTGGTCTAGTGGTAGAGCGTCCGCCTCGCATGTGGAAGGTCGTGGGTTCGATCTCCGGCCGGGTCATACCAAAGACTTTAAAAATGGCATAGAAGCTTCTTCGCTTGGCGCTCAGCATTAAAAGGACAGTTCTAGGTCTGGTCGGCCCGGTGTCAGTATAATGTGACTGGGTGGGGTATCATACCACGTGTCTGCGGCATGATACTCCAGTGTGACAGCGCTCATAATACTGTCTCAAGTAGACACCGTCGCGATATGACTGAAAAATTGTTGAAAGCGACGCTTAACACCATACAACATTATATCAAAGGAGTGTAGCAAATACCATTTTGATATTGCCAACATTTTGTAGAAAAAGAGAGATAACTGCATCGTGACATTTGTTTTATTGATAATGAGTATTCCCCCCTGAAATAATGGTACATTTTAAAAAACTTTGACACTGTGCAATATCTAAAAATGAGAAACTCTGTTTACACACTATTTAATCATCATACCTACACTTGTGCTTTTGAAAGTTTACCTACATTATTCTATTTATGTTCCATTGTTTATAATCGTGTGAAATTATCATGTGGAACTATTTATTAGCAGTGACTTACAGGCCCACTGGGCTGGGTGCTCTCCTATTTATAATTTTGTAATACAAATATTATTGTACTGTTATGCACATGTCACTATTATAAACTTTTTACTTACTTAATTATATGTACTTCCTTCTTACTTACTTACTTACTTACTTACTTACTTACTTACTTACTTACTTACTTACTTACTTACTTACTTACTTACTTCCTTACTTACTTACATGCTTGCTTGCTTGCTTGCCTGCCTGCCTGCCTGCCTGCCTACCTACTACTACTTACTCACTTACTCACTTACTCACTTACTCACTTACTTACTTACTTACTTACTTACTTACTTACTTACTTACTTACTCGAGTGTTTGAGTAGATACAAAGTAAAAAATCGCTCTTTTTCACGATTCAATGCATTAAGTACCCAATTTGACAAGTTCAGTAAATGATGTTAAACCATAAGAGTGTATATTTCTGTATATGTATAATTTTTATGCTCCCCCAAAGGGGGGAAGCATATAGTCGCCGCTTCGTCCGTGCGTGTGTACGTGCGTCCGTCCGTGTGTCACCAATTTTTGTCCGGGCTATTTCTCTACAACCTCCGGTTGGAATTTTATGAAACTTGCTAGGATGCAGCATTACCAAGTGCAGATGCGCATATTGTCTGTGTTCCAGTTCAATGATTTTTCAAGGAGTTATGGCCCTTTGATTCTGTTTGTGACCAAATTCTTGTCCATGCTATTTCTTTACAACCACTGGTTGGAATTTAATGAAACTTGCTAGGATGTCTTTGTGTTCCGGTTCGATGATTTTTCACGGAGTTATGGCCCATTGATTCTGTTTGTGACCAAATTCTTGTCCGGGCTATTTCTCTACAACCTCTGGTTGGAATTTTATGAAACTTGCTAGGATAATAATCAAACACTGGTATTAAATTGTGAAAATCAAGCATAAACCATCCGTCTTAAATAGTTTAAGAATATATTCAAGAATATGTTGGGAGATGTTACATAACTACTATAAAAGTTTTGCGTAGATCCAATGGTTTTACTGGTGAGAGGAGTACATACACAATGTCAAACAGTGCGATCAATTATTTAATAGAAATCAAGTGACCACAACTCGGACGTTAATCACATGAATTTGCCATTTCAAATATCTATCTAAGATATTTTGATTATATAAATAATATGTACGTTTAGAGCTTAAATCTAGTGAAAACTGCACACAGCAGTTAACGGACGGATGGGCAACGGGTCCACTACGATCAGATAATTCAGTCTTCAAGCAAATAAATCAGAAAAGCTAAAGATACACACCGTCCTTATAAAATTTCTGTCAACTTTAACATTTTATTTTCAAGTCAATGACCTACATTGCAATGGCTCATTGACAACAACGTATATGTCTAAAGCGAATATTGATGCGAGTTGTGTCACTTTTGTTAAAACTATACAATCCCGTCGACTTGCCAGATACATCTTGAAGACACCGAGACATTTCACCGGTGATTATAACCTGGAATACGAGAACACTTTTTTTATTAAGCTCCTATCGCGCTTGAATCCACATATACACCGAGTATATACCAAACTAATTAAATTTAAATCTAAACTATCCAAAATGTGTGCATTTACGTATACAGGCCATAAATCGTGATGGTGTATAACCTTACCATTTGTAGGACCGGCATTCACGAAACATTAAACAAATCTAAACATCGATGATCAAAAATGTTATAATATTCATCCAAACTAAAATAAAAAATAAATAAACATTCGACAGTATTTACATAAAGTTTATATAATACACTTGCGATATAGTGGGGAATTTAAATTGCTTACTATAGTGGCACATACTTTCGACAAAGAAATGGTAGAGCGGAGTTGAATAAAAGCTTAGATCGAACCTGTTTATGAATGAAAAGCAGTTAAGTATGTGGAGCAGGAAAATGGTGATTTTATCGTGTGCTGGTTTCTTCAAATGTGAATAATGGATATGCAAATTACAGAGAAACATGTGTGGTACATAAAAGTATACGTGCCAATGATTTATGTATATAAAAGTAGTTTTTGCAACTGAATGTGATATACATGCGATTTGTTCTATATGACAAGAAAACATAATACGTTCAATAGGAAGTTACTGCAAAAGTATAACGATTATAAGTATTAAAGTAAAAGTGCACACTATGGAACGACACGTGTACGATGCCAAATTAGATGCAAATGGTACAATCATCAACGGGACAGTAGTTAAAATTCCAATAAATGCTGTGCAAGCGGAACGTCCCAAAGCGGTTAATGTCACTGATGGTGACAATGAAGACGCATACGACTCTTTAGGAGCTATGCAATTCATAATAGCTACTGTGCTTGTCTACTCTATATTGAGCATGGTCTGTACGCTAATACACAGAATCAAAAGAGTGCGTGGAAAGGGCCACTGGACCCATGTACAAGACGAGAATGTGCACAGGTACCTCAAAAACGAGAAAACATTAAAGTTTGATGCACATAAGATGAAACTCATGTACGAGTGTAACATGATTTCAGAGAAAGTGAAAACATTTGAAGAAAAGCAGAAGCTATTAGAGCTTGAAAAGGAAATGATAAGTCCGGATTTTACATGCACGGTAAAAAAGAGCCGTGATAAAAGACAGAAATATCGTAAACAGAAGAAAAGGGATATAGGAGGGACAGTTGGTAAAATGGGGATGTCATTCTTTTACCTTGGAAATGAACCCTCATTCCAGAACAATACTCCAGAAGACGTGCGCAGTGGTTTACAATCTCGCGATGAAGCATTTTAACTGCGGAAGTCCCACAATTACCACTTACAGATGTGTCAGAAGGCGAAGACAGTGAAGTGTTGACAAGTGATTTAAGAAGAAGAACTGGTGAATTCGGTATACCTTCGTTTTATATAGAGGACGGGTCTTCCTTTCAGGACAATGGGGTAAAAGTAAATGTCAATAATAGACAAATCAAAGATGAGTTAATCACTCGATCGTCAGGTGAAGACAAGATATCGAAGTCAAATACAACACAATTGGTTATAAACATTGAAAATGAAAATGAATCAGACGTTGACAACGAGGAACTGGATTTTATTGACGCATGTAGTGAAACAAGTGTATGATGATATTAAATAATAAAACAACTTATGTCAAATAGATACAATACTCATTTATTCTTGATACACGTAGTTAAGTAAATCATACTATTGACAAACCACATCGACCCATACCAGACTGTGAGTAACGGTGTAATAACGGTTTGCAGTGTTTTTTTAGTTTTTTTAATAGAGTTTAACGCCATTTTCAACACATTTCAGATTATATATGGCATAGCCAGTTTTATTTGTGGAGAAAGATCTTAAAATGAATCTGAGTAGAACCATCGTCCTTCTGCAAGTAACTCGTATACTTTCTCACATAAAGCTTTTGGAACGAGCGGGACTCGAAGCTACGACCTTAGCGTTCAGAGATAAGCGATATTACGACGATGCCACTCGGCCACGGAGGACCCTGCCTGGTTTTAAGTAGTCAATTTTATCAACACACATTCTGAATTATCATGGCATGACTACACGGGTGGATTTACAATAGATGTAAAATAGATAAGTATAACACAAAACTATAATGTGTGCATGTGGGTACAATTTTAATCATTGGATGCAGATTTTTTTAAAGAATTGCCATTGTTATATTGTATTTAACTTGATTATTTTTTTAGAAAAAATAATTATAATAACTGAAACGAACATAATTTTACATCATGTGACCAATAACACTATTGTAAATCTATAAAATATTCTGCAAAAAGTATCGCGGTATATATAAAGTATGTTTTGTCTATAATAACTATAAACAGTTCAATTGTAACATGATCAGTTGCAATAAAAGTGAAATGAAATATTTCATGATATTATTTACCATTGTATTCACTCCAATACGGAGAAGGCAAGCCTAACCACTATAGTAATCGCATTAAATAACAGTTTTTACATATGACCAAGTCAATAAATGTTACAATAGTTTAGCAATTGTTTAAGTTGCACTTAACTAAACATAAAAGCTATACAGAAAAGGATTTCAACAATATTCAGATTACATTGGGAGAAAATGCGATTTTACGTTAGTTTGTACATAATAGCATATCCAGATTAATATAGCATATTAACTGTTGAGAACCCCCGTTCTGCTAGTTATACACAGTTCCGTATATTAAATATTAAGTACAAACCGGGCTTGGTCGAGACTGCAACGTGGAGGTGTCAATAAACTTAAGGCAGCTTCTCGGACCACATAATCACGGATGTTAATGTTACATTTATAACAGGTATGGTAACGTTTTATACATGTATAGTAACACACCATTCTACTGTATTTTAATTTAAAGTGTTTGAGAATGATTCACACAGCGGGGGTGATAAATTTAAAGCAGGTGATTCGAGTTCGAATCCCGAGAAATCACTACCAATATTATTTTTCGACCGTACTCCATAAACGCTACCTCATATCCAAAACAAAACTGGTTCCAATATAATAAAAAAATGTTCATACTTTTATATGCATTTATCTTATTGGCATTAGTAGTGTATGCAACTTGAACACAAATACATGACTATGTTTCATACATTTTTCAAATTATTTAATGTTATTTGATGATGAATATCGAGCAAAACCCCATTAACAATGATGATAAGACATAATCGAGCTCATTTTGCGTAATCGTTTGGTGCATGCGAGGTCTTATACCGGAGAATGGTTGCATTGGCCGAGTATGTATGATTGAAGTCCTGAATACCATAGAAATTTAACAATAATTTCCGTCATGAAACTTTCTCGCATTAACTATTTGATCTAAGCTGGTCTCGAAATCGAGAGTCGATAACTCAGTAAATCAACCGTTATCTCGCCTGTGATCTGCTTCGTCAAATACTAACAGTCTCGACCTGAATATTTAGTTCACAGCGTAAAAGCGTCTGGCTGGTATGCCGGAGATTGAACATTGAGTCGTCAACCTGCAGGTTAAAGCAAAGACGTACATATAGCAGACGGTTCTTAGCCTTAGGATTAGTATTGTGGGCATTGTTATATGACTGGTCAATCGATTGTTATTTACATTCGTGTTTGACTGAAGGATTATTGAAAGCGGCTACAAACATTCAACAATACCATATCATACCGTACTACAGTACCGTGCCGCATCGTGCCGCACCACACTGGACCTCATAGCACAACACAACACAATACAATGTAATGTTTTTTTCTTCTAAGAATCTTTTATCCGAATAAGTTTTTAATAGTGAAAATAAAAAAAACAACATACATGTTCATTACCAGTTAAGCTGGAATTTGATTGCCAGTCAGAACGTTACTTCCTAAATCAGCGGAACTTTCTAAAATGGAACTGGTTACAATTCCCCTGTGACTGATGGTTAATTATGTCATCGAAACCTCACAGATAGTTCGATAATTATGCTATCGAAACCACACCGATACTTCGATAATTATGTCATCGAAACCACACCGATTTCGAAATATGTTATCGAAACCACACCGATACTTCGATATTTTGCATGAAGGGTCTTCTGTGGCCTAGTGATCTAAGGTGCCACCTGAAGATCACTTACCTTTCAACATTGAGGTCTTCGGTTCGAACCCAACTTGATCCATATGTTTTGTGAGTATATTTGCCAGTAACTTACTGAAGGATAATGGTTCTACTCAGATTCATTCGGAGTTTTCCTTCCACTGATAAAACAAAACTGGATATCACATATATTTGTTTAAGTGGCGTCAAACATCCGCCAAGAATACATTACTTGTAAAATTAAAGCTCATTCTGTTAACGATGCAAAAATAAAGTTAAAGCATTAAGATATGTGGATTAGATAACTATTTAAACACAAAGTACGTCTTATTTGTCTTCTTAACTAGAATATGTACACAGGCACACTGAACATTTACATTGTATTTGCCTTAAATAAAAACAAGAATCAACGCCGTCATTTTGTCTCAAATATCCGTTGTTTTTGTTTGTTTTAAACAAAATTGACCCTGCAACAAAGAAAAAATACACGATCGCTATTCGACTAAAAAGAGTATCACCGCACGCGTGTATACATGTTGCACAATGTACATCGTCTCTTTCAAAGCAGATCTAGAGATGTTTTCATTCGTGTAAATTTTAACAATGAGGAAGACCTCGTCTGAATTAATGTATTTACGATTCAAAACAGGATAAAACATAACGACAATAAAAATCGATATGTTTTATAGTCATTGCGATTGACTATGGCTTATTATTAATAACTATACTGCCGTTTAACGCGTGCATACACGAGTTGTGTTTTGGTTGTTATTTATTCATATTATTCAGTAAACACATGAAAACATTTTTACGTGGAGAAGTAATGCTAAATCTTTGAACAGCGACTAAGTGTTATATTCGATTTTGTAAAACAGGTAAACAACATTTAATTTTATTCCTTTATATCTCTTACAGTAATGGTAGGTATGTGGAGCGCAGTGGTAGAGGATCAAACTCACGGCTATGTGTGGTGTCCTTGAGTAAGACACTTTTTCCGATTATCCTTAGTACTGGTTCTACCCAGGAAGACTTCGAGCTAGTAAAACAAATAAGTTTGAATTAATGTTACATTAAAAATATAATATAAATACAAAATGATTTTACTAAATAGTATTTTAGTTTCTTCAATCGTCTGTTTTAAATGTTCTTTTCCAATGTCAGATTTAACTGAAGATTATATCTTAATATACTTTTAAGTAATCAGAAACGATACCTAATGTATTGAACAGCAAATATGTGTAACGTTTATATTGAAAAGCGGTGTTTGAAACTCATATCAAATTACTTTCCGCAAGGACTAACCACAATAAACTTAACCGTCTATCTGAGGATATATATATATATATATCCTAGTCTAACTTAGAAGTGCAGAATGTGCGATTATGAGTGACATGTGGTAATTACAAGATATACCTGGTGCGTAAATATATTTGAACGCAATTTTCAATGGCATATCCGGTTTAATTGGTGGAGGAAGACCTCAGAATCAACTTGAGTAGAACCACCGTCTTCCCGCAAGTAACGGCAAACTTTCTTACATAAAATATTTGAAGCGAGCGGGACTCGAACCTATGACTTTAGCGGTGAGAGGACAGTGCGAGCAGGACTCGAACCTATGACTTTAGCGGTGAGAGGACAGTGACTTTAGCGGTGAGAGGACAGTGCGAGCGGGACTCGAACCTATGACTTTAGCGGTGAGAGGACAGTGCGAGCGGGACTCGAACCTATGACTTTAGCGGTGAGAGGACAGTGATTTTGAGACGGCGTTTTAAACCACTCAGTCACGGATAATTCGCAGTACGTAATCAATTATTCGTAGTGTTGTATTTTATACACGATGTCGAACGGTTGTCGGTAATAAACATTTTATCGAAAATGTAAAAAGTGCATGTTAAACATTATACAAACGACGCAATACGTTTATTTAAACACATTTTACCCACGGCTCACTTTCTGTCATCTTGCATTTCGTTTTGACAAGATGCGCCACTTGACATTTTATATAGCTAACCCGCCACTTGACATTTTATATAGCTAACCTGCCACCTGATATTTTAACCAACCACTTGACATTTTATATAACTAACCAGCCACCTGACATTTTAACCAGCCACTTGACATTTTATATAGCTAACCAGCCACCTGACATTTTATATAGCTAACCCGCCACTTGACATTTTAAATAGCTAACCAGCCACCTGACATTTTATATAGCTAACCCGCCACTTGACATTTTATATAGCTAACCAGCCACCTGACATTTTATATAGCTAACCTGCCACCTGATATCTTATAAAGCTAACCTGCCACCTGACATTTTATATAGCTAACCAGCCACTTGACATTTTATATAGTTAACCAGCCACTTGACATTTTATATAGCTAACCTGCCACCTGGTATTTTATAAAGCTTACCGGCCACTTGACATTTTATATAGCTAACCTGCCACCTGATATTTTATAAAGCTAACCTGCCACCTGACATTTTATATAGCTTACCAGCCACTTGACATTTTATATAGCTAACCCGCCACATGACATTTTATATAGCTAACCCGCAACCTGACATTTTATATAGCTAACCCGCAACCTGACATTTTATATAGCTAACCCGCAACCTGACATTTTATATATCTAACCCGCCACTTGACATATATGACTAATTGTTTACCTCACATACATTTCAATTTTTTTTCAAAAACTATGAAACAATTTCCCTGAAACTTGGACTCCAATAAGAAAGAACAATTACAATAACAATGACCAAGTCTGTATTAGTGAATTTGATAATGTATATAATTATCGTATACAAATTATAATGTCGCTATTTGATGTTTTGACAGTGGAAATGTTAGCTGTACCGTTCAGTATAAAATCTTTATACTTGAAGTACTGCAGTTTTAACAAAGTATATCGAGTATCAATTTGAATTAAGACATGTGTGAGTAACAGTGGTTCTGCTGATGCAACATAATCCACACATGGGTTTATAATCTCACCACGATAATGGTCAGGACAAAAATAAAGATAATCTGGACACGGCACACATTCGGAGAAATCCTTCCTCTCAACAAATATAGAAATATGTAATTTTCTAACCCGGAATCACACAACGAAAAAAAACCCACCATACTAGTAGGTAAAGTTGTATTAACTTAAAGAATGCCCCTCCCCCCTCGATGGATGAAGCGAACGTAGAACAGTCGACCAGTGTGATAAACGTCTCAAGAGACTCCAAAGTGTAAAGCGCCAGAAAACGTTCGGCTATAAGCAAATGTAGCTTGAAATAAAGTTAACTAATATCTAAATAAAGTGTTTCCTTTGCATATATGCTATACACACGTAAACCAAACATATCCGTCGAGTATAGTCAATATTTGTGTTAGAGATACAACACGATTTAACGCTTTAACGCCCACAAATCTTTCACGAAGCCCACGTCTGTGCTGGGGAAAAAAACCGTAGAATAGTCGATATCTAACGCACTTTATATACAGGTGTTGTCCCAGAAAGTGTTAGGCATGGTTGCCTCAGGTATGATGCTTAGAAAGAATAAATCATTGTCAATACTAAAAGTTATATTGCTATGTTTTAAATTCTTTAATAAATTCAACAGATCTCAATTTCATTAAAATTAACATAATCCGATATTCAAACATCTTTCATACTATTTCAACTTTAAAAGAAGTTATCGTCGTAAATTGACGTTATTTCGAGATGTTAGTCGAACGGTGACCGACGGAAATATTGATTTGCATTAATCAGTGACTTAATTTGTTTAAATGAATCTGCATTAATTGAGCAACTTTTTAAATTGACAACTTTGCTATACATGTATAAGGTTTTCATATTGAAGTGTATTGTTTTAAATATCATATTAAAGAAGTTTCATGCGATACTGTTATTTAATTTCTCATTTAAATATTGTTTCATAAAGGCTTGTATACATAATAACATATATGTGCAGTCTGTCTGTCTGTCTGTCTGTCTGTCTGTCTGTCTGTCTGAATACATTAATTAAAAATTCCCATTCTTATATTTCAGAGTTCAAAACATTCAACACCGACGTTTCTGATTTAACTTCCTCACTAAACTTATACAAACTGCAAAGTGGAGACAATGTATTCCCAAAACTCGACCAGATACAGAAAGAACCGTAACAGAAGAAGCTACGTGTCTGTACGTAATTACTGGCGTCATTATTGTCATTGTCCTTCTGCTATACATGGGCCGATCCTCGTCAAACGATCAGTTTGATGGTGCACCACACGCAGTCATTGGAAAACCGTTTGCCTTTGCAAATGAAGAAACCGTTAAAGTGACAGTGCAGTCAGAGTTACGTAATTCTATTACTGGTAAAGGTGATGTCACTAAGGTTAACTCTAGCAGTGAAACTAATGCAAAACTTAGTAAAGCAAGTTTGAAAAGCAAAATCCGAGCTCCGAAAACAGTTTCAAATAACACAAACATTCCAATAGGAATACATACAGAAAACCATAAAGCAATTAACGCTAGTTTTCAAAAGACAGAAGCCAAACGCCCTGATAATCATTTAGTTAAAGCCATGCCGAGGAATACGACCAGCATTAAAAACATACTTTCTGCACAGCGGGAAATGGTGTTAATCGAATTAGATGGAAAATATATGTTTTCCAATTTCAGTGATGTAAAATTAAACAATACCTTTATTCAAGTAAACACTTGTGAAGCAGATGTTATAGTGCACAAACATGTACTACAACAAAAAGATGAAGATGTGAACAAAACATTGAAATGGGAACTAGATACGACTGGTCTGAAAAGTATCAATAACAATCAAGATGCAAAGTTATTGCGCGAAGGAAATCCTAACTATTTTGAGGTGCAAACAACAAATCTTACTTCCCTAATTCGATGTCTTTAAGCTAGAAAACAATACAATTTTAATCATAACGCACACAGCCAAATCAGCAAACACTCTATTTAAGCAGTCCAACTTCCTCTTACATGTACATGTGTGCTATATTGTGATAGAGTCCGAAAAAGATGCAGCTGATAGGGAAAACACAATAAATAGTCATGGC
Source organism: Panopea generosa (assembly GCA_029582155.1). Lineage (NCBI taxonomy): Eukaryota > Metazoa > Mollusca > Bivalvia > Adapedonta > Hiatellidae > Panopea > Panopea generosa. The sequence goes on along the minus strand of CM055901.1, from coordinate 44,873,691 downwards.
AGGGTTTGAAATGCACCCATTCGAAGATTCTCCCTCGAGTGTCATTTTTGCAAAGAACAACACATTCTGTACATTTCATTAACTGATACATACGAATGGCAACAAACAAATGCATACTAAACTATAGTGTGAACGATCGTAGTTTAAGTTTAAACTTATTTTTATTTATTGTGAAGTTATTACAACTTATACAAATCCCACTTGAAATCTCCCTGGGTAGAAACAGTACTAAGCATATGCAGAAAAAAAGTGTCTTGCTCAAGGACACCACACATAGCCGTAGTGGAGGATCGAACTGCGCTTCTTGGTTTGAAGCTCTACCACTGGACCACACGTTCCACATAAGTGATGTTGGTACATTAGGGATATTTTTAAAAAGTTTAGTGTAGTGCTAAAACCAGTTTACCAAAAATCGCTAAGCTGTACCATTAATCGATTACTTACCAGCAACATTAATCAATTACAGGTACCATTAATAGGTTACTAACCGCTTGTCAGAAACAGACATTTGGTAAATTGTTCTGCTAATAATCATGATCACTCCAGATATCTGCCCGACTTTGCGGCCAATTCAAATGCTTATGCTTTATTTAATGTCTCTTTTTGCTTACTGAGACTTGCGTTACACAGGTTATATTTCACTGGGTTACCTCCCTTGGCAAAATGCTTCAAAACCTCGGAGGTGTTCTACTTCATAATTGACAATTGTACCGATGGAAGCAAATAGTAAATCTGAAAGAGCTTTTTATTTCGAATATCTTACAATATTACATATTTACAAACAATTTCTTCAAAAGGATTGGAATGAAAGACAAGCTTATAGAATTCCTCTCCTAAATTCAATACAATTACACAAACTATGATGACAAATGCGGATTTCTAGTTTAGATAACAACATTGATTTTATAATAAAGATCAATTGTAAAGCTATATTAGAATAGAAATGGAAGTTGCGGAAAAACATGGATATCATAGAATGCAATATGTTTAAACCATATGTGTGACATTAGAAACGATGTGTATTTACGATGTTATTATGTACTGCAATGAATATGATAATATTTGTATCGATAGGAGAAGTTTCGTCTCCAAAGAGAGATGGGTAGTTATTCGCAGATGTGGTGGTAATGTTCTTTCAAGTACTGTTCGTGAGTCGTGATATGGGACCGGGGCGTGGTCTAGTGGTAGAGCGTCCGCCTCGCATGCTCAAGGTCGTGGGTTCAATCCCCGGCCGGGTCATACCAAAGACTTTAAAAATGGTACTAAAAGCTTCCTCACTTGACGCTCAGCATTAAGAGGAGAGTTCTAGATCTGGTCGGCCTGGTGTCAGTATAATGTGACTGGGTATCATACCATGTGTCTGCGGCATGATACTCCAGTGTGACAGCGCTCAGAATACTGTCTCGAGTAGACGCTAAACACCATACAACAACAACAACATACAACATATACAAAGAGGGGAATCAATTTTGTTTTTTGAAAACAGGTCATTGTTAAGCGCACTGCATTTGGTTCGGAGACGTATATGTAGAATTTGAAGTTTTCTTGTTTCAAAGAGAAAATACTTTGTAATTGAGCGTATATTAAGTTGACATTTAAGTGCATACTTAAAAGATGAGACAGTTTCAGAGTTAAGGATTCCCTCTGCAAGAGTATTCCATTCACGTATGGACGAGAGTAGAAAAGAGTTGTAGTGATAGCTTGCACGTGTATGTATAGTTTGAATTCTTTGTGAGTTGCTTAATGCGTATCGTGATGTTCTACCTACTGTCGGTGGGATGAGACTGGATAAAAACTCTGGGGATAAGTTTTTTGTCATTTTATAATGTTGAACAAGTTTATGTTTCCATCGTCTGTGGTTTAGACTTTCCCACCCAGTTTCATGATACAGTTGTTCAATGGAGACACGTTTTGTTTCACCGGTTACTATTCTAGCCGCTTCATTTTGAATTTTATCGAGTTCATGCTTTTCATACTGAGTACAGTTGTCAAATAAAATATCATCATATTCAAGGATTGGTCTGATAAAAGAAAAATATATAGTTTCTAGGGACACCCTGTCTAGTTTATATTTCAATGTACGCATTATGTTTATTCGCGACCATGATTTGGATTTGATATTTTCAATATGGCTATGCCATGATAAATCGTCAGATAAAAAGATGCTTATGCCATTTTACTTCTGGAATCTGAAGATTGTTCATAAAAACAGGAGGATGGTTAATGCGATTTAATTTGCGAGAAAACAATAACGACTCGGTCTTTGACGGATTAAATTTTACTAACCACGTATTCGCGCATTCTGATATTTTTGAAAGGTGATTCAAATAATAATTCTGAAAATCACCTGATATAAGCAAAAGTATGGCACAATAATACACAGATCAGACGGAATGACAATTTTATATTACCTAAATGATGGTGACTCAACGAATGGCGTTTTTTAGTGGGTGTATAGTATATTTCGGACGGTTGCTATGAATATTGATAACAATAGAAAAAAAGTTTAACATCACACATGCAAATTGAAATTATGACTAGTATAGTTATAAGAGATGGACAAAAAAATATTCAATAACAGATAGTGTCAATGCTTAATAACAATATAAAAACACATAACCAATGACGTTTGTATTCAAATATAAATAAAACACAGGAGTATTGCAGAAAATACATAAGTCCCCTACATATTAACCAATTTTTTTTTTGCCATAGCAACCCCAATTTCTGCCCGACTGAAAAAAAAAGAATGATGTGCATATTTTCCTTATTGTCCCTCTATTCCATGCTTAATTTCCGATGTAGCTTGGATAATTTTAATAATTTGCGTTATACACAGGATCCAGCTTATGTAGTTTTACCTATTTCGTTTCTATAGCAACTACAATTTTTGTCCAACTGAAAAATAAAATAATTTGCATTATCTCTCTATTGCCCTCTACCCGCATTTAAGTTGCACAAACCTAGCTTGGATACTGTTTGAGTAATCTTTAAGGACAGACGGATGTTAGACGGACAGATGGACATACAGATGGAGGACTAATAACCATGGACATAAATTTGATGTATTATAGTGACATAATACATAGCATTGATTCAAAGATATACATGTATAGATCTAATACATGTATATAGGGTTAATGAAATAAGTAGTATTGCGACAGCCACATGTTCTTATCTTGTGAACAAATCCACACCATATATGGTGGTTATATGAACATATCCAACACAATGTTTCTGATGTGGAGCCAGGCTATAAATATTAAACAATTTCATCATAAATTTATGATAATAACACTTACGATGATAAAATACTAGAATTATTACAAAGCTCAATTTATTGCGACTCATTTTGGAACCGTAAGGCCATTATAAATTCATTGCTAGATTATCACCCCAAAACGGGGAGGGTGGGAGGATTTCATTTTTATTTTTAAAATGTTTGATGTTTTTTTGTTTTGTTTTTTTTTAATTCTTTTTTTTTTATAAAAATAAAAAGGGTCGTAGAGGTATGGAAATTAGGGGCGGGCGGGGATGATAATCTAGCCATTAATTTATTATGGCCTTATTTGTTTGATAATGGTACTTCACACTACACTTTGGTAAGAATGTCTGTTTGAGACTGAGGTGGTTTCATGTCACTTTTAATTCTTGTTAGATCTTAAGTGATGTTCTACTGTTAAGCAGTTAATGCAATATTTATTGTACTTGTTATGAATCAATTAAAATTTGTACAAAGGATTTTTGAAGCTCAACTAAATGTTATGTATATAATATGAAAAACCCTATACTGAATGGGGACTCTTTCCATATAATGTGGACAGACAGACAGACAGACAGACAGACAGACAGACAGACAGACAGACAGACAGACAGACAGACAGACAGACAGACAGACAGACAGACAGACAGACAGACAGACAGACAGACAGACAGACAGACAGACAGACAGACAGACAGACAGACAGACAGACAGACAGACAGACAGACAGACAGACAGACAGACAGACAGACAGACAGACAGACAGGGATGAAACTCTGTAACATTTATATTGTATGCACATGTCACTATAATAAAATATTTACTTACTTACTTACATTTATATGGTACAACTACCATACTTTCAATGAATTTCATTGTGATAACCTTTATATTTTTAATGATTTTGATTTATCCCATCCTAGTCACCAAGTGTTATCTACTCATTGCTGTTCATGCAGTGACCTTTAATGTACATGTACTTTATAAAATAAAACAAAATATGTATGGCTTGTTTTGTTAATGTTTTAATGAAATCCAAAGACACATCTGAACCACAGTCATCTCCTGAGCCTGAGAAAGAATGCGTGTTTACATTCCTTTGTATCGACTGGGTAATATTTGTCATAAAAGTCAAGTATAAATTCCTCTGGTTTAAAGCCAAACTTCTGGTACAGTAACATAGCTGTGTTTGTAGCTGAGACGTGTAAGGTTACATCTTTACCCATACATGTCTGTAATAGAAAATTGATGAATTTTTAGGAATATTGGAAAATTGTACATGTATTTGATACCACAATATCAATACAATAATACACATATTTAATACAAACAGTATATTATATCAGATATATACAAAGGGATATAGATAGAAAATCGGGGAGGGGGGGGGGGGGAGAGGGGTAAAAGACAAGAGAAAGAGTAGATTGACGACTATTAAAAAGTTTACTTTTAGTTCACAGAGAGAGAGAAAGTGATAGAGAGGAGAGAGAGAGATGAAGTAATATCCAACTGCCATAAGTGAATAAAATTTCACTTGAACCTATGAAATTATAGCAATTTCCGTGCATGACTGCACTATTGTTTCCAGAGAGTTATATACCATGTTACTGTAAGGGGCAGACAAAATAAATAAAAGAAACAGATGGAGAAATATCCAATTATAACTTGTGAATCAAACACCTGAACCAATGAAATTGTAACATGTGTATTGTTTGTTGGAGAAGTGAAAAACTTTGCATAATAGTTCAATTGGTGGGGACATAGCTGAATAGCACAGTCTTTACCCTGTTTATTTACACACCAGCAGTAATGTAAACTGAAGAAAATATTATTTATCAAGTCGCATAATACTTATGTTATAACTGATACCTGTATAAGATGGTATAACATAAATGATGCCATGCCGGAGTGACGCCACTCAGGGTGTGTAAACAGGAAGGAAATGTACGCCTCATTTCGCTTAACGTCTGGATCTGGTACCATGAAGGCAAAACCAATTACGATTTTCCTAAAATAAAAATTACGTATTATTTTGGATTGAACTATATACATGCAGAACAATGATTGATTGATTGAATATTTAGCATAATTTTTATGCCATCATGTGCTAACAGACAATCTGTTCACCTAACCGCTGTTTCCTGGGATCCTGAAAGTTCAACCAGTATTCAAGCATACCCCAACTTTCTTAGTAACTGATAATTTTCCAACTTGAATCAGTGGTGAGAAATGAATGAAAATGACACACAATGTCATATATCAGTCATCACTAGAGACTGTTGCTGGGCGGGGATTCGAACTCACGACCACTGGATTGATAGTCAGACACTTTACAGACCTAGCAAATTGGGCCTGGCAAATGTCGAACAAAACATCACACATATTAGGTCTATATATAACTCTTTAAATTATACACATTTTACCAATGGGTGTATATAAACATGTCATACATCAGCTGCGTATAAATATAATATTATAAAGTTGTTATACAGTTCACTGTACAATATGGATTTATATTGTACAAGTCAATGTTAAGGTGTGTACTGGACGACATGCCGCAGGCTCCAAGTCAAATACACGTTTTCACAACAACATTGGCTAATGTTCATTATAAGTGCCTCAGTGATTTCTCTAATATGCTATATCTAAGATATGTGGATTATTTATATCATAAGAGTTACCATTCCTTAATGTCCAATACGAAATTATTATCAACTTTCGGGACGGCCAATCCGTCCAATACAAAAAAAATATCCAGATTTCCAGGATGCTTCCAGTTTGAAGAGTACAATAACGATTTCTTATGTACAGTCATGTGGTACAAATGCTCAAAGCTCATTGGAATAGCTATTTTACGTGGATAATAAATAAGTGTAAATTAAACAAGTATATCAATTATATTGCCTCACATTACATTTTCGCATTCTACTATTATTATTAGAAATTGGACAACATTATATTTAATATGATTATATAATATCCTTTATTAATGAAGAGAAAAGGTCTGTTGGGAATATTATAGAAACAAGAGCTACTGGAGGACAAAGCACTGTACTTTTGTAAACTTGTCTTAAACAAGAGCAATTGGAGGATAGAGCACTCTACTTTTGCAAACGTGTCTAAAAACAAGAGCTATCAGAGGACAGAGCACTCTTCTTTTGGAAACTTGTCTAAAACAATTTTTTTGGGATAGGATTTAACATCATTTTCAACACATTTCGGGTTATATATGGCAGATGCAGTTTAAGTGATGGAGGAAGACCTCAGACTGAGTCAGACTGAAAAGAACCACCGTCCTTCCTCAACTAACTGGAAACTGTCTCACATAAAGTTTTTGGAATGAGTGGGATTCGAACCTATGGCCTTAGTGGTGAGAAGTTAGTTATCTTGAGACAGTACCTTTGACCACTCGACCACAGAGAACACTGTCTAAGACAAGAGCTATTGAAGGACAGAGTGCTCTACTTTTGGAAACTTGTCTCAAACAAGAGATATCAGAGTACAGAGGACTCTACTTTTGGAAACTTGTCTAAAACAAAAGCTATCAGAGGACAGGACTCTCCTTTTGGAAACTTGTCTCAAACAAAAGGTATCAGAGACTCTACTTTTGGAAACTTGTCTCAAACAAGAGCTATCAGAGAACAGAGCACTCTACTTTTGGAAACTTGTCTCAAACAAGAGCGTTTGAAGGACAGAGCACTCTCCTTTTAGAAACTTGTCTAAAACAAGAGCTATCGAAGGACAGAGCACTTTACTTTTGGAAACTTGTCTCAAACAAGAGCTATTGGAGGGAGAGTGCTCTATTTTTGGAAACTGTCTAAAAAACGAGCTATTGGAGAAAGAGTGCTCTACTTTTGGAAGCTTGTTTAAAACAAGATCTTTTGGAGGAAGAGTGCTCTATTTTTGGAAACTGTCTAAAACAAGAGCTACTGGAGAAAGAGTGTTCTACTTTTGGAAACTTGTCTAAAACAAGAGCTTTTGGAGAATAGAGTGCTCTACTTTTGGAAGCTTGTCTTAAACATGATCTATTTGAGGAAGAGTGCTCTACTTTTGGAAACTTGTCTAAAACAAGAACTTTTGGAGAATAGAGTGCTTTACTTTTGGAAGCTTGTCTCAAACATGAGCTATTGGATTGCTTAGAACTGGACAATAATTTGAAGCATACAAAAAATATCTAATCCAATTTTCTAAGTATGAAAAGGGATATAATTATATTTTCAAGTAATGGTTATAGCACTTATCCCTATGATTTTTTCTTTATTACAGAAGATTAAAACACAATAGTATATTCTGAGATAAGAGCTTTTTAAAACACTTTGCTTGATTAAGTATAAAAGGGGCATTAAGTGGCATGAAACCTGTTGTTTCTTATCAACTAAATATCTGTTATAATTGATGTGGAATGTATGGACAAGGACACAGACATCACTATATTATAGATAGGTAGTTACACATACCTGTACAGACAGACACAGCTGAAGTCAGGGTACTGGAGACACTCAGACACTGTAACACAATAGAATTACATGATTAAATACATGCTGTATATAAATATACTGGTAAAATATAAACATATGTATATGTACAGTCAAACCTGTCTTAAGCAGCCAGTCAAGGGAAGGAGCAAAAGTGGTTGTTTAATGCAGATTAATTTGCTCTGAAAGCATATATTGGGAAATAACAAATGTGGCTGCTTATGTAGGTTTGACTGTATGTACCATATTTTTCACAAAATAAAATGGGCAAAAATCTGCCATGAAATAATATATAATTTTTGATAATTGATCAGTACTTAAATGTAAAACAAGAAATGCTGATAGTTGCTATTGATTGTATAGTTAACTTAAAGTTAACAATGAAAACAGGCTCACAATGAAAACAGGCTCTTTTGGTCTATTGTACTTACAGTCAATACCCGGCCAGAAAAATTCCCTGCACAAAGCATTGACAGAAGGGATGTGTTGAGGTCTCACATAACAATAATCTATAGGTGGTGGCGGCTCACACTGCCATGAAGGGTCATTCCTGAAGTAAAACGTATACTTAAAATAATATACACGCATAATAAATAATGCTTAATTCTTTCACGTCAAACATCTCCAGCAGAAGATATACATGTAGGTATGCACATTTTTTTTCCACAATGAAATTCTTCTTTGGAACCAAATAAAAGTTAATAAACATACTGTAGAACCTGGTAAATAAGGGTATGTGCTAATTTTAATTCTAATGACACTTTTATGTGCTTATTGTTGGTAAGTGTTTATACTGAACATCTAAACTATGCGCCTATACTTGTTATGCGCTTATACATAAGCCCTACTGGCCTATTTTCAACACTTTGATTAGCAAAGTAAAATACTAGTACTTACCGACATGTATTGGTGCTACCATTTATATCAAAACTGATTACACAAATATAAAATTTATCAAATGTAACAATATAAACATGAATAAGTTCAATAAGTTCAATACAGCTCAACAAATCTTTTAGGGGCCCCCCATGCAATGCTACATGTAAAATATCTAAGGTCTAGGCCTTGAACTTTCAGAGAAAATGTTTTTTAAAGTTTTGCTTGAAATGTGCTTATAAGCCATGTGGCTGGGGCATTTGTAGTCGAATGACGCTGGTTCCAGAACTCGTCCCAGATCTTGTGGTTATATAACTGCTGTGCAAGTTTGGTTCAGATTCAAGAAATAATGAAGTTACTATCATGTTTACAACATTTTCCATATATAACTCTATCTAAAACAGTGACCCCTGTGGCGGCCCCAAATTTGACCCCAGGGACCCGACTTCAACAAATCTTTTGGGGACCCCCATGCATGTCAAATATCTAAGGTCTAGGTGTTAAACTTTCAGAGAAAATGTTTTTTAAAGTTTCGCTTATAAACCCTGTGGCAGGGGCATTAAAAAAATTTTGTGGTCGAATGACGCTGGTTCAGGAACTCGTTTAGGATCTTATGGTTATATAACTGCTGTCTAAGTTTGGTTAAGATTCATTGAAAAATGAAGGTGCTATCGCATCTTCAAGAACAAGAGTTGTCAGAAGAAAACAAAGCTCGCTGATGGGATAAAACTCAACACCCATGCAAAGATTGAGGTTGCAGGCAAACACCAAAACTTAAACGCAACTAACACAAAAGTTTAACCTGGGTGTCTACAGACGAAATATCAAGTCCAAAAGGGTCATAACATTGCCAAATACAACCCCAAGTTATGGTTCTTATCTCTGTGTGTTCCATCGATGATTGTGAACATACACGTGACGTTTCATTCATATCCAATGAGTGGTTGCATAGATATCTCACCTGATAAAAAACTTAAACCTGAAAAATTAAGTAAAAAAAGGGACATAACTCTGCCAAAATGCAACCCCCGAGTTATGGTTCTTGTCTATGTGTCATCCTTTGATGATGGTGAATACACATGTGAAGTTTCATTCTTATCCAATGAGTGGTTGCATAGATATCTTACCTGATAAAAAACTTTAACCAGAAATGTAAATCCAAAAAGGGCCACAACCCTGCCAAAATGCAACCCGAGTTATGGTTCTTGTCTCTGTGTGTTCCATCGATGATGGTGAACACACATGTAACGTTTCATTCATATCCAATGAGTGGTTGCATAGATATCTTACCTGATAAAAAACTTTTGGCCAGTAGAGTTTATAAAAATGGGAATAAAAATGGGACTTTTTTAACAGTGACCAAGTTTTATTCATTAATTTCACAAATGCTATTTTCTCGAAGATGATGTGAAAAAAATAACTTCATATATTATTTCTTAGTAAACATTTTATATACTTTATCTGGGATATTTCTTGTTAAATGAGCAAGAATTTTCTTCTTATTAACTGTTTGATAATTCAGCAATATCATTGTTTGTATCTAATTTGTATGCATATTACCTGTGTGCATATGCTTTTATTTCTTGTAACAGATTCATTTTCATAGTTCGAGTTTCATAGTCTCTCCTGATGAAAGGCTTCAGTATTCTGAAAACAGACGTGTAGGATAATATAACTCTTATCTGGTTGCTCACATCAGTGAACCTATAAGCAAACAATGTACACCTTGATCAACAAGCAACTAACACACTGTCTGAGCCAAGTCTACAGTGTTTGCCTCATAGTAACAACATTTTTATAATCACAATGAAAATAAACAAGAAAAAAGTGGATTGGAAATTAGGAATCGACATAATATGTGATACTTCCATTTTTATAGACAAAGATCTTTTTTACTGGATAAAGAGTCAAACTAAAGATTTTAAAAATGGCACTGGAACATTTCTGGCTTGTTTCTCAGTTATTACAGGATAGTTCTAGGACTGACTGGCCTGGTGCACTGGCCTTGTACCCTGTGAATGCTTTGGAGTATAATACCGTTTGTCTGCAGCATAATTATCTACTGTGGTGACACTCATAATATTGCCTCAAGCAGACATTGTTAGATTTCGCTGAAAGATTGTTGAAAAAAAACTAACCAAAATGTCCCATAATTTAATTCTATATCTACCTTGCCATAAAAAGGCTGTTTATGGACCACATATAATCTGTACTAAGCGGCTGGTTTCCTGTAGGCCATGTAGACTGCAAACACCGCCACCAATTCTCTGCCTTACCTGTTTGCAGGGTTGTCAAAAAATTTTTTGAAAAAAAAATTACAATCAACTACATGTCCCATATATGTTTCAAATCGCCAATACGTCTTGTTTTGTGCCACTCTATTTCAGAAGGAGCCAACCTAGTTGCTAGAGATCTTTCAAAACAATCATATACATGTAAAGAATTTTAGATTGCTGAGGTATGCATTTCAGCTATCCTGAGCTATATTTCAGACCTTGCTGACCTTTTCAGGTTAAAAAACAGTGAAAACTCATTCAAAATTTAAAACTGGAATATAGCACAGAATGGCTGAAAAGCCATCTCCTGCAATCTAAAATTCAAAATTTTCTGCGGAGAGGAGGCATCCCCCCTCTCATACTCTCACCCTGTTAAGGCCTTTGGCACTTGTTTCGTACTGATGGCACTCACAAGTTGGATACTGCTACTTCTTAATTTAATACTTCTACTTTGAAACATTTTGACAAACCTGTGTTTGTGGGATTCCAAGGACTTGAGTCTCTTCACCACATATAGTTCAGAGGGAACCTCTGCCTTAAGCCTAGGTTCCACTGTCAAGGATCAGCTTTACAGGTGACCATGATTGATAAACCTTGACCATCCTTGGAGAAAATTGTTGTATCACCGTCCATAAATCTGTACTTCTGCGAAAAACATGAGGCATCCGCCATCAACTGGGTTGCATCCAAGGAAGTTTCAAACTGTTTGAAACTTCCGTGTGTAACCTTTGATTAGCCACGATTTTATGCCAACTGTCGATAGTCGTATTTAACCTTACCACAACCTTAACTTGAACATGACTTATCATACAAAACCGTCTCTATCCTTGACCATCCGTTGATATCACTACAATCATCGTAGCTCAATCACCACAATCCATAGTAAAACTATTGCATGTCTTTAGCAATACCTTTGCAAACAATGATATTCAGAGCAATCCTTGTTCCTCTGGCTTACAAACTGTAATAAACCTTACCAAAACATACTGACATCCTGATAACCTAAATACCAACTCAGTAGTTATTTTCATAAAAAAGTTGGAATGTTTGTATTTCTTTCAAGGATCACCCAAGATTAGTGATCACGATTAACTGGCAACGACCTTGACCTGAACATTGGTACATCCTTGAAAGTGGGACCCAGGCTTAACATTGCTGAGCATAAAGTTGATAGTTGTATAACTTGTTTCCATGTAAAACATATACATGGACTAATAACTAACTCCCTGCTTACCTCGCTGTGAATAGACTACATGTACATATGCTCTGTAACTAACTTGCATTGTTACTGGTTCCCTGCCTTACCTTGCTGTGAATGGACTACACAATACCGTGTAACTGGTTCTCTGTCTTATCTTGCTGTGTATGAACTACAAATATACAGTGTAGCTGGTACCCTGCATTACCTTGCTGTATATGGACAACATATACTGAGTAAATGGTTCTCTGCCTTAGCTAACTGTATTTGGACTACATGTACATATACAGTGTAATTGGCTCCCTGCCTTATCTTGCTGTAAATGAACTAAATTTACTGTGTAACTGGCTCCCTGCCTTACCTTGCTGTGTATAGACTACATATACTGAGTAAATGGTTCTCTGCCTTACCTAACTCTATATGGACTACATGTACATATACAGTGTAATTGGCTCCCTGCCTTACCTTGCTGTATATGGACTATATATAAATACTGTGTAACTGGCTCCCTGCCTTACCTTGCTGTGTATAGACTACATATACTGAGTAAATGGTTCTCTGCCTTACCTAACTCTATATGGACTTCATGTACATATACTGTGTAACTGGCTTCCTGCCTTACCTTGCTGTATATGGACTATATATATACTGTGTAACTGGCTCCCTTCCTTACCTTGCTATGTATGGACTACATAAACCGAGTAAATGGTTCCGGCCTTACCTCGCTGTGTATTGGATATATATACTGTGTAACTGGCTCCCTGCCTTACCTTGCTGTGTATGAACTACATATATACCATGTAACTGGCTCCCTTACCTTGCTATGTATGGACTACATATACCATGTAACTGGCTCCCTGCCTTACCTTGCTGTGTATGGACTATATATACTGTGTAACTGGCTTCCTGCCTTACCTTTCTGTGTATGGACTACATCTACCATGTAACTGGCTCCCTGCCTTACCTTGCTGTGTATGGACTATATATACCATGTAACTGGCTCCCTGCCTTACCTTGCTGTGTATGGACTATATATACTGTGTAAATGGCTCCCTGCCTTACCTTGCTGTGTATGGACTATATATACTGTGCAACTATCTCCCTGCCTTACCTTTCTGTGTATGGACTATATATACCATGTAACTGGCTCCCTGCCTTACCTTGCTGTGTATGGACTATATATACTGTGTAAATGGCTCCCTGCCTTACCTTGCTGTGTATGGACTATATATACTGTGCAACTGGCTCCCTGCCTTACCTTGCTGTGTACGGTTCTACATATACTATGTAACTGGCTCCCTGCCTTACCTTGCTGTATATGGACTACATAAAGTAACTTGCTCCCTGCCTTATCTTGCTATGTATGGACTACATATACCATGTAACTGGCTCCCTGCCTTACCTTGCTGTGTATGGACTATATATATTGTGTAACTTGCTCCCTGCCTTACCTTGCTGTGTATGGACTACATATACTGTGTAACTGGTCATCTTCTGTACCAACAAGTCTATTTAGAAATGAAGGCTGCTGTTGTATCTGGGCTTTTGTCAAGCTGTAAGTCAGGGTCTATAAAAGTAAGATATATAATAGCACTTTATAATGACAGTTTGTTCTAAATGCATTATATGGGAGAATTTTTTTTTACTGTAGCTAAGCAATTGTTTATTCATTTGTCAAACAGAAGGAAAGATTTTTTAAGCTTCATCTTTAATGAACACCTCTAGGTGTAGAGGTATATTTATGCAAGTGCTCATGGTAGTCTGTCCAAGAATTTACTCTGGACAAAAGCAAAAATAAGTTAATATAACTTTCTGGGCCAGACTGCTTGATATGTTAATTTGCATTAGATCAAAACTGTTTAAACACTATACATTATTTGTTATAATTTATCACATATTTTATGGTTCCGGAGTGCAACAAACCCATGGTATATCTTTGATATTAATCTAGTGTAATATCACAACTGATTCATCACTTAAAGTTTTCCTTATAACTCATCTCTCATACAAAAATGTCCAAATATGTAAATGACGTTAATTTGCTATGGTTACATTAAATAACATTATTTTGAGATGTTACGTCATATGATGACTAGTGGAAACTAATGCTCGATTTATTTTCATTTCTTATAGAGGTGATCTGAAAAAAAAAGGTAAATTTACTATATTCCGGAGTTATAGAACAAAAAATAATCTTACCTTTTATTATTGAATTTATTCCACAAGTGTGCAAAAATATATTAGGAAATGTTCTACTGAACATGATTTCATTTTCGCCCAGGAGTTATATGAATTCAATAAAACACAATACATGTATAGTATAAGATAACAAAATTCACCTTTCTCAGTGGTGTTCTTGTAATAATTAAGAAAACAATATGGAGCAGGGACCCATTCCAACATAAAACTAATCTGCAGAATCAATTATAAAGCTATTAATATAAATAAATACCTGGAACTTATCAAGAATTCTCATATCTCCATGATAATGGTGACCTGATATGTTAGTCTGTCTGTCCTGGAATACAGATAATTACAATCATTTATAAATTAACTTTATTGTATCGGAACATGCTCATTTAGCCAATATGAACCAAACTGGACCAATACGATAAAACAATACCAATATGAACCAAACTGGACCAATACGATAAAACAATACCAATATGAACCAAACTGGACCAATACGATAAAACAAGACCAATATGAACCAAACTGGACCAATACAATAAAACAAGACCAATATGAACCAAACTGGACCAATACGATAAAACAAGACCAATATGAACCAAACTGGACCAATACGATAAAACAAGACCAATATGAACCAAACAGGACCAATATGATAAAACAAGACCAATATGAACCAAACTGGACCAATATGATAAAACAAGACCAATATGAACCAAACTGGACCAATACAATAAAACAAAACCAATATGAACCAAACTGGACCAATACAATAAAACAAGACCAATATGAACCAGGGGCCTGTTTCACTAACCTTTGTAAGTCTTAAGAATTTCGTAAAAGAAATTGTGACACCCATGTATATTTCATTTGTGTACTATATTTGCAAATTTTAAAAAGAATACATCATGCATATACAAGGTTAACTAAAGTTCGTAAAATGATAAAATTGAAACACTAAATGAATTTGTTGATTTTTTTACATAACTTCAAATTTTACACTAAGATGTTCATAAAATTACGATTGTTAGTGAAACAGGCCCTAGAACTGGGTCCACAAAACCAGATCTAGTTGGTGTTCATTAAACCAACTTGTGATAAAAAGTAGGCATTGATGATCTGTGCACAATTGGTGGTATTGATACCTATCTTAAATGTTTTCTACTGCACACACCAAGACACTAGTCCTATACATGCATATGTCATATATTAATATTTTTACTGGAGTCGGCCTAAATGAACTATATAGATGAACTGCATTTCATTTCTCAATGAAAACCATTTGCAGCTGGGGCAGCTATAAAGGACTAGTTTGCATTTCATTGGTTGCACGATTTTGTTTTGCTGGTGAGATGTCACATTGTCGTTTAGGTTCATGTGACACTTGCCGTAAGTTGTCATACAAATGTTTGCACTTATTCAGTATGCTGACAACATAACCGTGACAGTCATGACATTGGTTTTCCGGTTTGGTGCGTATAATTTGCTTTTCAAATATCAAAACGGAAACAATAACGTAATAGTTGGAAAATATAATGTAAATATAATGATTAAAAGTCCAATTTTAAATTTTCATTGGGTGATGAAAAACGCAAGACTAGTTTAATGTTGCCATAATAGTTAACATTTGCACAATGCTATACGTCCAATAACTGGGCCAATATAAAATAATTTGATATCACACATTATTTTATTAACCGCCTTTATATAAAACAATTGTCATTATAGCATGTAAGAGTACATACACTGTATTTACTTAAAAATATTTTTAGGAAGACCCCAGACTCTTTATACAGGTCACTGAGAAATGACCGATGGAAGCAAAACACAATAAAAATTTCATTGAAAGGACAAACAAAAATGCAGGTCTAATATATTTTATAAAGTTTTATAAACCTTCCATGGATATTCTTTGTCAAACAAACTGATATTTACATCCTTTATAGTCAGGTTTTTATAAACATTAATAACATCATGTCCATTGTTCTGATAGTTGCACAGAAATAAAATCTATATAAAGGTATAAGAAAGATAATGCATTTAATTATTTTTACTTTTTGTCTCCCTTTGTTCAAATTTTATAAATCTTAGTATTTCTGTATTGAATGACTGTATTAATGTCTAAAAATGACATTTATATGATGTCAATACAATGTACAGAGTGTTTTCCAACAAGTCATGAAGACTGCCAATTATGGACACATGTGTGAAAACAGAGTACATGTATTTTTTTCTATCATATACCTAACATGCAATACAACCCAGTTTCTTCTGGATTTCTACAGTGATACACTATTCCTTTTTCATAATTATACAGACATATTTTCTTTCAGTACCATGCTTGTTCATTTACCAGTATTTAATATTCGTGACAATAGGCTAAGCCAATGGTAAAACTATTTACTAGCCGGTTTATGTGTGTGCTAAATAACATCATGTACCATGAATTCAATAAATGATTTATAACTGCTTAATTAACATAATGCCATGTATTCAATGCTGTAAGCTAATCACACTCTTCTTGACAAGGTATATATACACATAACATGATCGAGTAACTATATCAGTTTTAACTATATCAATTTTAACTATATCAATTTTAACAATATCAATTTTAACAATATCAATTTTAACTATATCAATTTTAACCATATTAATTTTCAATTTCAACCATATCAATTTTAACCATATGAATTTGAACTATATCAATTTTAACCATATCAATTTCAACCATATCAATTTTAACCATATCAATTTCAACCAAATCAATTTTAACCATATCAATTTGAACTATATCAATTTTAACTATATCAATTTTAACCATATCAATTTAGTATAGAAATAATCTATATCTATCGCTTGCCATTCCGTCACTGTTTATTGATCTGTTACTGTACCTTAAAGCCATACTGAAGATCCCAGCATCTCTGTGAGAGTTTATTCAGCTCATTATCTAGGTCAAATTGTGGCAGGCTATGTTCACGCTTCAGCTGAAATGTAAAATATTAACATGTAATAGTAATGTCATTTTGCATGTAACAGTAATGTTATTTTGCATGTAACAGTAATGTCATTTTACATGTAACAGTGTAACAGTAATATCATTTTGCATGTAACAGTAATGTCATTTTACATGGAACAGTGATGTCATTTTGCATGTAACAGTAATGTCATTTTACATGGAACAGTGCTGTCATTTTGCATGTAACAGTGCTGTCATTTTACATGTTATAGTGATGTCATTTTACATGGAATATTAATGTCATTTTACATGGAATAGTGATGTCATTTTACATAGAATAGTAATGTCATTTTACATGTTATAGTAATGTCATTTTACATGCAACAGTGATGTCATTTTACATGGAATAGAAATGTCATTTTACATGGAATAGTCATGTCTTTTTATATGTAATAGTAATGTCATTTTACATGGAATAGTCTTGTCAATTTATATGTAATAGTGATGTCATTTTACATGTAATAGTGATGTAATTTTACATGGAATAGTGATGTCATTTTACACGGAATAGTAATGTTTTTTATATGGAATAGTAATGTCAATTAACATGTCATAGTAATGTCATTTTACATGGAATAGTATTGTCATTTTACATGTAATAGTAATGTCTTTTTACATGGAACAGTAATGTCATTTTACATGGAATAGTAATGTCACTTTACATGTAATAGTAATGTCATTTTACATGTAATCAGTGTTTTCTCCAGCTCCAGTATTTTAGGGGTCATTGATGACCCAATGACTAAAAATCTGGGGGTCATTTTCAAAATATTGGGGTCATCAGTTGACTAGTTTTAAACTTAAACAACTTGAATAAATGGAGGTAAAATAATACATACATGTATTTTACTGAAACAGTTTTACTTCCTGTTTCACACACATTTCTCAATCAAAGCTGCAACTTAAGTTTACAACTTCAAATGAATGTTTCACTCTGGCAACAAGTTACAAAAACTATAGAAAGTACATCTAGTTGTTTTTATGATCATTGCCATAGGGCCATGAACTTTTCAAATATAATGGCCCAGCTCGATCACCATGACCCTAACTATTTTAAATGAAAAACACTAATATCATTCAATATTTTGTATTTCAGCTGAGATGTTTAGCGTTTCTAAGCATTATACTCTTTGGAAAACAGAACTTTATTGTTGTATTCTTTTTCCCAAAAGCATTTCTCTTCTGGCTCATAGCTACTCATTTTAGAGTAATGTTACCTTAATATAAAAACATTTTAATTGTAACTTAACAAAAATTGATTACATTTCTGAAATTATATAATCATTTTTCAAAATGAATATAATTTTCTAAAAGTTAATTTTCTTTTTTCCACAACCTTTCAAACGTCCATCAAAGAAACATAAACGGCACTGGAATACCGCCGTAAAACTTGGACTGACCGTTGTTTAAACTTGTATTTAAATGTTACGCATGCGCGTCTCAATACCTTACAGAAAACAAAACGTTTTTCAGATAGAGTATCGTCCGTACATTGTAAACAACTTTTTTGAAAAGTTTCACGATTTCCACATTTCATCTGTATATGCAAACAACCTAAAACTGCTTATATATCAGTGTACGTTTGTTTTCACAGATGCTGTCTTCAAACTACAATATTGCTTCGCATAAAATTATGTATGTGATCATAATTGTCTACGCGATGGCATTAATATAGCGTTAATAACCAATTAAAGTGTTTATGTAACTTAATAGTACCGCATGACCGGGGTTTCCCCAGAATCAGACCATGTGATCTGTCAAACCAGTTAGTGTTGTAAAAATAACTCTTAAATCAGCTTGCCGAAGCAAATGAGATTTAATTGCATCAAAGACGCAAGAAACGCACTCTGGAGAAAAAACTGTGTAAAAGTAATGTCACTTTACATGGAATAGTTATGTCACTTTACATGTAATAGTAATGTCACTTTACATGGAATAGTAATGTCACTTTACATGGAATAGTTATGTCACTTAATATGGAATAGTAATGTCATTTTACTTGTTAAAGTAATGTCATATTACATGTAATAGTAATGTCGCTTAACATGTATTAGCAATGTCATTTTACATGGAATAATAATATCACTTTACATGGAATAGTTATGTCATTTTACATGGAATAATAATGTCACTTTACGTGGAATAGTAATGTCACTTTACATGTAATAGTAATGTCACTTTACATGTTATAGTAATGTCACTTTACATGGAATAGTAATATCACTTTACATGGAATAGTAATGTCACTTTACATAGAATAGTAATGTCACTTTACATGGAATAGTAATGTCACTTTACATGTAATAGTAATGTCACTTTGCATGTAATAGTAATGTCACTTTACATGGAATAGTAATGTCACTTTACATGGAATAGTAATGTCACTTTGCATGGAATAGTAATGTCACTTTGCATGGAATAGTAATGTCACTTTACATGGAATAGTAATGTCACTTTACATGGAATAGTAATGTCACTTTACATGTAATAGTAATGTCACTTTGCATGGAATAGTAATGTCACTTTACATGGAATAGTAATGTCACTTTACATGTAATAGTAATGTCACTTTACATGGAATAGTAATGTCACTTTACATGTAATTGTAATATAATGAGGGTCCTCTGTGGCCGAGTCGTCTAAGGCGTCGGCTCAAAATCACTGACCTTTCACCACTAAGGTCATAGGTTTAATTTACCCTCACTCAAAACCCTTTATGTCAGAAAATTTGCCATTTACTTGTGGAAGGGCAGTGGTTCTACTCAGATTCACTCTGAGGTCTTCCTTCAAAAATAAAAACTGGATATGTCATATATAACCTGAAATATGTTGAAAATGGTGTTAAACCCCATTCAAAAGGAAAAACAAGAGTTGTCAAGAGACAACAAAGCTCGCCTATGGGATAAAACTCACCACCCTTGCAAAGATTGAGATTGAATGCAAACACCAAAACTGAAATGCAACTAAACGCAAAAGTTTAACCTGGTTGTCTAGAGACAATGCGACGACGCCGACGTCATGGCAATAGCTTTCCTGGACATTTGTCCCGGCGAGCTAAAAAGTAATGAAATGTTATATTATGGTATCCAGTTTTATTGGTGAAGGAAGATATATCATTTTATTATCTATGTATAGCAGTGCCAGCTAACTATATATATATTTAGAGGCCAGTATTCTGCATCATATAAACGTTTTATTGACTTCTGTCTAATTCAGGGCTAATTAAATTTTATTGTCAAATATAAGTTTCCAAGCTATGAAAGTTCTGATAACATACCTGTCTTACAATCAACTTCCGTTTTAATCTGTTAGCTTGTGGTGGTAGAACACAGCTTTTAGACACCTGCTCAAGTTTCTTCAAAAGTAATCTCTCTTCATATGAACTCATTAATTGATACCTGATTCATACACAAAAAAATTATTGGTAAATTTTATTGTAAGCATTTGTCACTCCACTTACTTATCAATAAGCCAGGCCCGGTCAGCTCAGTCATTAGTGTGTCTGACTATCAATCCAGGGATTGACAAGATTAAATCCAGGGATTGACAAGACGAATCTACACACGGCCACAGTCTACATTATGATTGATATCTGACATCTGACTCATTATCAATCCTCTCTCACTGCTGATTCAAGTGGGAAAATTATCAGTTACTTGCTGAAATGGGATGTGCTTGAGTACTGGTTAACCTTCAAGGATCTCATAAAAGTGTGGTCAGGTCATTTGATAGCCCTCGATGGCATAAAAATGACGCTGAATATTCAATCAATCAATCAAAATGATAATGTTACATAGATAAATTATGATTTATGAACAAGAGTTGTCAAAAGACAACAAAGCTCGCCCCTGGGTGTCTAAGTCCAAAAAGGGCCATTACTGTGCCAAAATGCAATCTAGAGTTATGGTTCCTGTCTGTGTGTGTTCAACTGATGATGGTGAACACACATGCGAAGTTTCATTCACATCCAAAGAGTGGTTGCATAGATATCTCAAACTTAAACGCAAAAGTTTAACCTGGGTGTCTACAGATGACGACGAGATGACGCCAGGGTCAATAGCTCTCATTGGACTTCATTCCGGGGAGCTAAAAACACTCAAAGAAATGGATTTTTTTGTTAAAAATCAGTCTTCACAATCAACATTATGTACCGGTATCTTTATAGTCATCTACTATTTCATGAAATACCTCAATATGTTTTTACTGAGCCACAAACAACCACTTTGAAAGGACAAATTCTCTTATAGTTATCTGGTCTTCTAAAATATTTACATTAATGAACAAATTTATTTAACTGTTTAAAGGTGTTACAGTACATAACAGCTCCTTGAAGCATCAATGTGTTATGTATCCCTTATATACCTAATACTGCGATATACATATTACTGTGAATGACAGTATAATAGCATTATCTCACACATGCACATTTAGAATTTATTACCTGGGAGCAGTGTTTCGATTGAAATGGATGGGTGCAATTAAAATGCTGTACACCAGTAAGATTTCTTGGATGTGGGTCAGCATTTTTGTTCCTTCTTTTTACGAAAACTAGAATCAGTACAAAAATTCTTAAGAGAACAAACTCACTGTTTTTGATAATTTAAATCTTAAGTTGCTGGACCTGATTAGCTCAGACTGTTACCCGTTTGACTATCAATCCAGGGGTCTTGAGTTTGATTCCATGCCTGACAACAGTCTCTGTGATGATTGAAACAGGACATTGTGCCCATTATCATTCATCTCTCACCACTGATTCAAGTGGAAAAATTATCAGTTACTTGCAAAATTGGGGTGTGCTTGACTACTGGTTAATCCCAGGAAACAGTGGTTAGGTTAACTTATCGTCTGTTAGCCCTCAATGGCATGAAAATGACACTAAATATTCAATCAATCAATCAATGAATATCTAATTATATTATTAATACAGGAATTGTTTAATTTTATTTGAAAGTTTAATTAAGTACCGGTATTTTCCTGATGACACCATTTCTAGCTGTCTAAATGGTCGATTCGCGATAATATGTATAATAGGTAAAATGGCTGACTGCATATCATAAATAGTCACTGGTTTTCCACGAGTATATAACTTTTAATGGTATATTTACCGGAATTAACTTTGAAAAGGATTATTCAGCACAATAAAGTAATTTTAATTATGTTTATTATGATTTTATCATTTACATGGTTGATGAAGTTTTGGACTTGTGGTAATGGGTATAACTGTTACATATACATGTAGTTGATACATGAAGGTCCATAGCACCATGTTACTCAAAGGGGTGGATAAACACTACTTACTTGACATCAGGAGTTGTCTCCACTTCCGTCTCTTTAGGTTTTTGTCGCCTCCTGCGTTTCACCTTCTGAACATGTTCTGCCTGCTCACCAACCAGTTCTGGCTCACTGTCGGACATTGCTGAGTCACTGTCACTCTCACTCTCCGAGTCCACAACAGACTCTTGCTCCTGTTCCTCTGTAACTGAGGAAGTTTGTGTATGGTGCCAACTATTATTGTCACGTATTTCAACATGTTATGACAAACAGTGTCTGGTTAGTTAACAGTATTTTTATTATTACAAACTCATCATTGATATAATCCAGCATGTTAATAATTAGAACACTGGTTCTAATATTAATGACTTCATGTCAAAATTCAAGTTAACAATAAACAGGTACAATTCACAGACAAAAACGTTCTCATTTACAGTTTGGCCCTGCGTATACACATATTTATTTTATATTTATATAAATCATGCTTAATACCTTTCTTGATAAAATAAGTACTCGGGAAATGCAAATAAAATATCTTGCTATAGAACACCACATATGGTCCTGGTGGTGGGTCACTCGTCCGTTGTCTGGTACTCTACCACTAAACCAAGTATCTTACAAACTTCTCTTAGTACTTTATTCTAATTCTGGAGGAATCTTACCCGTTCTTAAAGATGTTGTCTTGTGTTAAAACTTTTTGAAAATCTTTGTTTATATTTTTATCTTATCTTGATTGAAAAGTAAGCTCAAAGTATATACGAATCACTGCAAAAGTCTGTTTTCTGAGTAGAAGCAGTAATAAAGGCTGTTTTTGAAAGGCTATCAGGTAGTCTTGGTTCGAAACCTGCAACCTCTGGCTTGAGTAACCAATATTCCAACCCCTTCACAGTTGCCATGCCTAAATCTTAATTATCATCAAGAAAACTTAGAATATAGATATGGAATAAATCTGTGTGCAAATAAATAAAAAAGCTACCGTACATGTATTTATCAGATGATTGGCAAAAAACAGTTTTCTCTGAAAATCAGAGATTCAGATTTATAAATGTTTTAACCTTCTCATAACTATAATATAAAGCATAAACAAATGTAATATTTTATAATTTACAATCTAAAGCACTTACTTTTTGATTCTTCTGCTTCATTTTCAAGATTACTCGTGTTAAAGAAAGAAAAGTTTCCTTGGTTACTGTTGCTAAGAATACTTGAGCTTCCATGATTACTTGTGTCCATGGATATGCTGCCCTGATAACTGGCATCTAAGGAAAGTGATCCTTGGTTACTGTAGTCAAGAAAACTGTCCTCAAGGAGACGATCAGACGATTCAGAGTCTGTGGGTAAATAACACAGCATATAGTTACATTCCTGATGTCAGGGTGTCATAACACAGCATATAGTTACATTCCTGATGTCAGGGTGTCATAACAAAGCATATAGTTACATTCCTGATGTCAGGGTGTCATAACACAGCATATAATTACATTCCTGATGTCAGGGTGTCATAACACAGCATATAGTTACATTACTGATGGCAGGGTGTCATAACACAGCATATAGTTACATTCCTGATGTCAGGTTGTCATAACATAGCATATACTTACATTCCTGATGTCAGGGTGTCATAACACAGCATGTAGTTACATTCCTGATTTCAGGGTGTCATAACACAGCATGTAGTTACATTCCTGATGTCAGGGTGTCATAACACAGCATATAGTTATATTCCTGATGTCAGGGTGTCATAACACAGCATATAGTTACATTCCTGATGTCAAGGTGTCATTACACAGCATATAGTTACATTCCTGATGTCAGGGTGTCATAACACGGCATGTAGTTACATTCCTGATGTCAGGGTGTCATAACACAGCATATACTTACATTCCTGATGTCAGGGTGTATTAACACAGCATATAGTTACATTCCTAATGTCAGGGTGTCATAACACAGCATATAGCTACATTCCTGATGTCATAGTGTCATAACACAGCATATAGCTACATTCCTGATGTCAGGGTGTCATAACACAGCATATAGTTACATTCCTGATGTCAGGGTGTCATAACACAGCATATAGTTACATTCCTGATGTCAGGGTGTCATAACACAGCATAAGTTACATTCCTGATGTCAGAGTATCATAACACAGCATATAGTTATATTCCTGATGTCAGGGTGTAATAACACAGCATATAGTTACATTCCTGATGTCATGGTGTCATAACACAGCATTGTCAATGTAATCAAACAGTAGTCAGTTTCAAGTTGTTTACTGTATTTTAACTGTATTGTCTGGACAGAAAATCAAAACAGTATATTATAAAGATAAATGTACCGAACAATGCAAGTATATTCATTCATACCCATAGTAGAAAGTAGTTCTTGAACTGTTGGAGAGTCCTGCATCCGTATGGGTGATCCAGGGGGTGGTGGAGACATAGTCCCTGGGTCAATCTCTAGATCACTATCAGAGTCCTGTATGTTCACATCATCGGACATCAGTAAGTTTGGTACTGTGGCTGTGACATAAAACAAACAAATGTGGATGTACTATGCATTACAAATTATACATTAATCATTCGAGTGTTCAAAGTCGCCTACCCAGCATTGCTGAGGTTGTGGATTAAAGATCAGAAACCAACTTAGCATAATAAAGAACAAGATTATTTGTTTTAAAATTTGAACTTCTTCAATTCTTCATTGTTGGTACAAAAACCTTGTGCATGAATGCAACATATTCCTACAATATAAAAGTTGTTGCCATAAACAAAGAAAGAGTGATTTAAAATAAAATTTATTTGAAATTGAGCCTATGCTTCTATACCATTTTGTTCTGGTTCCATCTATGATATTCTGTAATCTTATTTATGCTGTACCTTACATATACAACTTATAACTATGAAATGATGAACCAAAATAATCAATGACATCAACCTTCAATAGGCATGTACCGGTACCTGGAAGTTTGAGATCCTTCTCTGTCAGATAGCTGCTTTGCGACACATTACTGTTCTCGTCACTAAAGTCAGGAACAGAACCAGTCTGAGATGCCAACAAGGCAACGGTTAATGGCTGGTTTCCTACATTAGCAACATTTGATGTTGCGCTTGATGTCAGATGTTCAGCTAGCAGAGAACCAGTGACAGAAGATCTTTGCTGGTCAGCTTCAGAGAAACTGGAACTTGAGTTTTGAAACAGTCCAGTAAATACTAGTGGATTGGAGGTATCTGTTTGGGTTTTGTTAACGATGAAGTCTGCCTGCTGTGGTGTATGTACAGTGAGGTTTCTTGTGACGACAGCTGGTGATTGCAGGTGCTCTGACAAAAGGGAGCTAACTGCTGCAGAAGTAGTGGCTGATTGTGTTTCATTCGGCTGATTTTTCGCAAGTTTTGTTTTTCTAATTTCTTTTGCCTCCTGAAACATAATTTTGCAAAATGCGATATTGATTTTTTAAATAGGTGATAATTAAAGTACAGGAAAAACATAAGCTATATATAACTATTGACTGACGAAGATTTAAACATATATATATATATATATATATATATATATATATATATATATGTATGTATATTTATTTATAAACTTGATTGAAACTTTATTATTGGGTAGAAAGTCAATTGTTGGATCTGGACCCAACAGTTCAAAATCAATCAAAATCAATAAGTAGTGGAGAAGATAGATCAAATAAATGGGTGTAAAATGAACACACATATATATATATATATATCAAAATGAATTAACTGTGATGCCCCATGTTTTGACTGTCTTTTACCAAGGAAATTGAATTACTGTTTGACAGCTCAGTAGAACACTGACATTTTATATCATTTTCTGATATGATCCTTTGCCAGACAGAAAATGGAAGCTATTTTAGCAGTATGGGCACAAACAATTGTGTCCATTGGATATAAATGACTTTGCTTTATGTCTTACATTTCTTAAAATTGGACCATCAACTGTTGAATTATGGAAGGATAACTACGGGGATATAACCATTGATCAAGGCAGAAACTTCTACTGTAGGATGGTGTGCGTTGTTTGAGACAAATCTTCTTGTGCTGAACACTACTGCCTAATAAATGTTTAAAATTGCCTCATCCAATGCAAAGTTATAGCTCGGAAGGGAAAATATAGCCATATAACTTTTGATCCCCACAGTGACCTTCAACTTGGAATTGTAGGAGCTGTATGCAAAACACCATCTTCATATGTTAAATATTCCTGCCATACATGTAGATTCTAACTACTGTCAATAAAACGATAAAACTAGGCAAGTCTATAATATGATTTACATTGGTTACAAAAAAAGTTACTCTTTTGCAGCTAGTCTGGGACTCAAATCTGTGACCTTTCACTGACAGCTGATTGCTATGTCAACTGAGCTAGCCAGATTACAGACTTATGTTTCTCTCTTTACATGTTATGTACACACATACTCCCCCACAAAATAGGCATTATGTGGTACTTTATCATGTAAACAGTTGATTGGACTTGATGTCGTGGTTTGTGAAATAATTCTAGATGGATTTAAAGGCCCTTTACTGTACCAAATGGACCAAAATGTTTTAATTTTGTTTGAAATGGGAAAATTATTTTTCATACTACATACATTTTACATTATTTGAGTAATCATTATATTAATTGATTGACTAATTAAATCCTGTACCATGAGTGTTGCCCGTTTAGCCTTTAGTTCCATCGCAGCCTGGATGGATGTTTTCCCTCGTCGACTTCTGAGGCCCTCCTTGGGTGTGTCCCCAGATACAGGCCCTGGGGGTGTCTCCTTCTTCTTCACTACATTCTTAGAAACTGGAGTTCCTAAATACAACATTAACCCATGAATTTAAATACTTGTACAGTCATTTTTACAACAGAAAAAACAGTGACAGAAAGTAAACTGGATAAAACAGAGACAGAAGGAAAACAGATCAAACACATTGTCTTGTCCCATTGAGCACTGGTGTGATGTTCTAAACCAGCCATTAATAATGTAAGTTATAACCCCAAGACAAAAGAAAAATTATCTTTGATGAACAGACCCAACTCACTGGCATGACACATCGTCTTGGACTGGTTAACATTTGTGCCAATTTATTTAAAATTCCCATAACAACTAAAGAAGATATGGTCCCAACAGCAGTGGATGGACAGACTGAGCTGTGACTTTGACCTTTGATGAACAGACCCAAGTCATATGCATGACACATCGTCATGTCCTAGTGAACATTTGTGCCAAGTTATTTAAAATTCCAATCACAACTAATGAAGATATGGTCTGGATAGCAGCGAACAGTGGAGCTGTGACCTTGACCTTTGATGAACAGACCCAAGTCATTCCCATGACACATGGTCTTGTCCTAGTGAACATTTGTGCCAAGTTGATTATAATTCCAGTCACAACTAAAGAAGATACGGTCCAGACAAGAGGAAACACAGTGTATACATTGGCTTTCCAAACACTTGACCTTGAGCTATGACCTAGACCTTTGATGAACAGACGGGAGGAGCTGTGACCTTGACCTTTGACGAAATGACCCAAGTCATTCGCATGACACATCGTCTTGTCCTAATGAACATTTGTGCCAAGTTGTTTAAAATTCCAGTCACAACTAAAGAAGACAAGAGTCATACGCATGACACATCGTCTTGTCCTAGTGAACATTTGTGCCAAGTTGTTTAAAATTCCAGTTACAACTTAAGAAGACAATAGTCATCGCATGACACATCGTCTTGTCCTAGTGAACATTTGTGCCAAGTTATTTAAGATTCCGATGACAACTGAAGGAGATACTGTGCAAACAGCAGGGGATGCATGGACGGACGTACGGACAGACGCAGCCCATTTCTATATCCCCGCTCTGCATTACGAGCCATGGCAGGGGATAAAAATGGGTAAAACAGTGACATAATTTCTATATATAGTGTTTGAATGTAACAATGACTTTTCAAATCTTAGTTGAATATTAGAAGTCTTGCTGAGTAAGTGCTTGCTGTTACAAAATAAATTCTTGCCATCTCAGTTTTGATATTTGGCAATATTTAACAATGATGTAATGATGATTATAATTAAACAGAAGGCAGTCAAACATGGGTGAAAAATAAGCATTCAAGCTTAAAATGAATAAATCCCTGCCCAGCTGATCTCTGTGATAATTGATATACAACATTGTGTCTCATCAACATTCACCGCTGATTCAAGTGGGAAAGTTATACTGATAACCATTGTTTATTCACCTCTACACAATCTTTACTCTGTTTATCACCTCTAAACAATATATACTCTGTTTATCACCTCTACACAATCTATACCTTGCTTTATTCACTTCCATACAATATATACTCTGTTTATTACCTCTAAACAATCTATACCGTGTTTATTACCTCTACACAATCTATACCATGTTTATCACCTCTACATTATCTATTCTTTTTTTTTACTTCTACACAATCTATACTCTGTTTATCACCTCTACACAATCTATTCCTTGTTTATTTATCTCTTCACAATCTAGACCTTGTTTATTACCTTTACATCATCTATACATTGTTTATTCACCTCTACACAATCTATACTCTGTTGATCACGTCTAAACAATCTATACCTTGTTTATTTGTTTTTACACAATCAATACTCTGTCAATTACCTCTACACTATCTATACCTTGTTTATTTGTCTCTACGCAATCTATATCTTGTTTATTAGCTCTACACTATCTATACCTTGTTTATTTTTCTCTAGACTATCTATACCTTGTTTATTTTTCTCTACACTATCTATACCTTGTTTATTACCTCTACACAATCTATACCTTGTTTATTTTTCTCTAGACTATCTATACCTTGTTCATTTTTCTCTACACAATCTATACCTTGTTTATTACCTCTACACTATCTATACCTTGTTTATTTTTCTCTACACTATATATACCTTGTTTATTACCTCTACACAATATTTACTGTGTTTATTACCTCTACACTATCTATACCTTGTCAATTTTTCTACACTATCTATATCTTGTTTATTACCTCTACACTATCTATACCTTGTTTACAACCTCTACACAATCTATACCTTGTTTATTATCTCTACACTATCTATACCTTGTTTATTACCTCTACACAATCTATACCTTGTTTATTACCTCTACACAATCTATACCTTGTTTATTACCTCTACACAATCTATACCTTGTTTATAACCTCTACACTATCTATACCTTGTTTATTACCTCTACACAATCTATACCTTGTTTATTCGCCTCTACACAATCTATTCCCTGTTTATTCACCTTTACACAGTCCATACCTTGCTTATTTGTCTCTACAATATTTATATCTTGTTTATTTGTCTTTACACAAACAATACCTTGTTTTATTCACCTTTATACAATCTATACCTTGTTTTATTCACCTTTATACAATCTATACCTTGTTTTATTCACCTTCACACAATATATACCTTGTTTATTCATTGTTGGAGGTTTTGTCTCCACTAGCTTCCACCATCCTGTCTCCTTCAGATCATGTGCTCCAGATACGAATATTCCTGGGCACCCTGATGACAAGACCCCTGCCACTGTACCATGCCACAATGATGTCTTTTTCCTGAAACATAATGAAAACTGACTTGATCAGGGACATGAAAATATTGTTATATAAATTGATAGCTTACATAATTATGTACATAGTTTATATCAATCACTCTTGATGGCATGTATGAATCAGTTATGGTATGCTTTAAGATTTCAGAAATTAGACAGCTTATGACACATTTAGTCATCCAATCGTAACAATAGGAGGATCAAGGTGGACATCCTTCCCTATACACAATATATACCTTGTACCAAACATGAACATCTTGTGATTCAGATTCTTTTGAAAAATTGAAAATACAAAGAAAAAATCTGGTTGAATAAGAATATCTTACTTAATCATTTGATAAAATATAAAACAGGAACACGTTTGTTTTTCTTCACAGATCATAAAATTATATCATCCGTGTCAAGCAGCCATATCTTATCATGACAATATGGCTACTGCTGTATACTTCTCATGTTTACTCTTTTAACATTACCTGTGAGACCCGAAGAATGTTGACCAATGTCTGTCTATATAGGTGCATATATGTTCCTTCCACCTGAAATAGCCCCGCATTCCAGTCCCACTCAACTGTAGATTGTATAGGGTTAGTTGAACAACCTGCATCCTATATGTGATAAAACATTTGGTTAATATCAAAAGTAAAGTACTATCCCTTGATCCTTCCAATTGATATAGTTACCCAGTCATGGTGCCCCCTTACTTTAAACTATTAATAATATGTACTGTAAACATATATTGAACCATGGATCCTGTAATTAGTGTAAATGTCAGTAAATAATCTAGAGGTTAAGTATTATCCCTTGTTATCTGATACATCTGAGGTGGTTATATACTTCCAGAAGCGATTGTAGACTGAAGTGTACAAGTTGAACTACACGCATTTTGAGTAGTCAACCTGTCACTCAGTCGCCTATTTAAAAAAAAAAGTTATCTCCCTTGCTCCATCTATTTCAAAACTACCCACCAAACTGTAGACAGTATAGTACCAGTTTAGTGACATTTTTTGTTTTATATTATTTATACAACACAGTATAACTCGCTGTCCTCATGTTAATTGGTAAAGTAATGAAGCTGTAAAGTGAAGGCACTTCTCAGTGGTACAACTGTGTGTTACTGGTTACAACGCATATTGCCTGTTAACATTCACGTAGTCATTATTTATGTTATGTGTATACATAGAGTCAATAATCATTTATGTAGCCAGTGTCTACCTGAGCTGCCAATCAACAAGCATAATGTTTTATAGTAAGTTACCATTCATTTAGCCAGTAATATATAATACATGTATTGTATGAAGCCAATAACCATGTATGTAGCCAGTAACTGCATTCTCCAAGTAAGTAATCATTTATAAAGCAAGTTCTCTATGCGTAAAAAACATGTCTGTAGTCGGTAATTTTGAGTTCTTCCAATAAAGCAGCAGAAAGCCAGTTATCATATAGCCAACATATAAGTGTGCAAGTCACCAATAACGGTAAGTGTAGCCAGTAACACACTTAACTTGCTACTCATTCCCCATCCCTCCCACACACTCACCACTGTAACTTCATTCTGGTAAACTCCTCTTCTCCACCCCCACACGCTTGACATTTGAAATGGAACAGATAATCTCCTTGTAACACAGATGGTAGGCCATGTATCAAACATTCTGAATACAGACAAAAAACAAAACAATATAAATTTTAATTTCTTTAATTGAATATATACAATTTATTGACAAATTTTCATGCATGAGAAAGGTTTAAAAAATGCTTAATGTCTGTAATCTTTTATTTATAATTGGCCATTTGTAAAATGAGTATGAATGTATGAAAAGAGAACCTTAATTTCATACTACATATATTTTTACATATAATTATATATAGGGGCTATGTTAAAAACTAGTGCGTAATAGTTCTACATCAATCTGAGTTAATATAAACATTTCCAAAAACTGGAGTCATATTGGGTATAGTGTGAAAACACAACTTAATGGTGCATTATTTTGGCAAATATAATAAAAAATGTTTTACTGCATTCTCTTATACATCCTACACATAACCTTTATAAGTACTTTCATACATGAAAAGAAGATCTGAAGAATGACAAAGACAAATCAGCTAGTCACAGCAGGGATTTTAAGTCAATATACTTGTATGCTGTTGTGGCCACAACAGTTTAGTCTATGGTGAGATTTATAACACACACAGAGTCCCAGATAAGATGTGTATCTGCGTATTAAAAATTGGTGGATTCACATCAAATTTGTTTAATGTGCATATCAGTGACGCATAGGCAACGAGTTTTACTCTAAAATCACTTTTTATATGCGTAAATAAGTTTACATTCTCTGAAAATCCATCTTCATTGCACTAATTTCTGGACTTATCCACATAAATACTGAATGGAGAGTCTTTTAAAGATTTTTTATTTGGCATCTCCATGGACAGCAGATCGTATATCCAAATAATATAAAAGATGTCTATTCATGCCTTATTTAATCAGATTAGGTCAGGAATATATTGAAGGAATCATGTAACCTGCATTCAAACAAAAAAACTCCACAATAGTATAAATGACATAACCATTAAGCAATGGCAATTTTCCTGGAAAGCCATTGATAAAAACAATTATTTAAAAATAATAAATATTTAAGTGTCAGCTCTTTGGTAGTACATGTATATCAAATGTGCAATACTCACCACTACTCTGAAAAACTCAAGAATACTCATCTACTCAGATTTTGATGAGTATAATTACTCATTGGCATAAAAATTTATCTGGAGCTATGCACACACACACACATATATATACAGTCAAACCTGTCTTAAGTAGCCTGTAAATGAAAAGAGCATGACTGTTGCTTGATACAGGTTAATTTGATGTGGAAGCATAGGATTGATTGATTGATTGATTGCATATTTAGCGTCATTTTTATGCTATCGAGGGCTAACAGACGATCAGTTAACCTAACCACTGTTTCCTTGGATTAACCAGTACTCGAGCACACCCCATCTCTGCAAGTAACTGATAACTTTCCCACTTGAATCAGTGGTGAGAGACGAATGATAATGAAACACAATGTCGTATATAAAACATCACAGAGACTGTTGCCGGGGGGGGGGGGGGGGGGGATTCGAACTCATGACCCCTGGATTGACAGTCAGACGCGTAACCGACTGAGCTAATCGGGCCCGGCAAGCATAGGAAAGGGAAATAGCAAATGTTGCTGCTTATGACAAGTGGCTTTTCAATAGAGGTGGTCGCTTATGCAGATTTGACTGTAATTATATAATATTTAAATACGTCATCAACTGAGGCATACTGCAGACATCTTTTTTTTGTTTGAATATTTAGCTGCATGTGTATGCCATCAAGGGCTATGTAACAGACAAAACTAGGATTTGAACAGCCCACACAACTCATCCTGCAGATTTGCTAAATGCAGAACATTTTCAAAACAAAAGAACCCTTTTGAATTTAATCAACACAAAGATTAGTTTCTTTTTGCAAGATGCTCCAAATGGAGCTGTATAACAAATTTAACAAAGAACTTTCAAATCACTCTCCACTCAAAAACAACTCACAATACTAGCTCTATCTGAGAAACAGACTCAAGAAAAATTCACATGAGTTCGAATATAACTTTATGCAGTTGAACTAAAATGAATTAGCAGAAAACAAAAAAAAACAGTCAAAGAATAAGACACTAAGACATCAGCACATGCATATAAAATGCTTACCTTCGTGGAACTTTCTCTTACATCTGTCACATGTAAATAAATATAGAGAATTTATCTCTGACGTACCACAGTAGCAGTGACCCCCGGCTGATGTCATTCTAGACTGAAATATATATTTAATTGAAAATGATATATTTATCTTTCACAAACAGATTCATTTATAAACTTTTATAGAAAATGAATTTTTCTGTATAGATTTAACACTCTTTTTAACATTAAAAATCACTTGGCATTCGACTTTAATTAAAAGAAGAATATCAGGAAATTTAAAAATTTTAGTGTTTGCAAAAAATATTTTTCCACTGATATATCATGTCTATGTTATATTCACTGGGCCTCTATTGTCAAAAATATATATATTAAACAAGAAATGTCACTGGAAAGTGTCACATGCCCCCAAAATGGTCGTTGAAAAATAAAAATATAATTATGTAATAATAGGTAGCGATGTATCCAGGAATATAAAGAGTAATGGACTGATGTTTCAGACTAGACATGCAATTTCATATTTTTTTACATTAAATCCAGAACTTGATCTTTGTGTGACCTTGACCTTGACATCTGATGTAATGGTCTGGGTATTTCAACAGTTAAATGCTGCTGAAACATCATCATGACATGCTGATCACTTGTGTCAAGCTATTTTAAAATCCCTAAATGTAAGACAAAGTTACAGATCAATTGTTGATAAATTGAGTCAAGTGCTTTTGAAATCCATCCATGTATGATAAAGTTAAAGGACAGACTTGAAATCACAAACAGATTCAAAGTGTTGTCATACATACTAAAAGTGTGACCTTGACCTTTGAGGTATTGGTCTAGGTCTTACTTATGACATGTCGTCATGTCATCTTGATAAATTGAGCCAAATTAAAGGCAAAGTCACAGCCCAGACACACAATATCAAACACATTGAAAGTGTGACCTTGATCTTTGAGGAAAGGTTCTGGGTCTTACATGTGACACTTAATTATGTCATGTTGATCAACTGAGCCAAGTGTTTTTAAAATTTATCCATAGATGACAGATCGGACAAGAAATGTCAAAATGACTGAAAGTGTTGTCAAACAAAGTAAAATTGTGACCTTGACCTTTGAATTGGGAGTTTGGGTATTAAGTGCAACATGTTGTCATGTTATGTTGATCATTTATAACAAGTATTTATCAAAATCAATCTATGCATGACAAAGTTGCAGGCTGGACATGAAATGTCAAAATGACTGAAAGTGTTGTCAAACAAAGTAAAATTGTGACCTTGACCTTTGAAGTGGGAGTTCGGGTATTAAGTGCAACACATTGTCATGTTATGTTGATCATTTATAACAAGCACTTATCAAAATCAATCTATGCATGACAAAGTTGCAGGCCGGACACGAAATCGCACAGAAACTCAAAGTGTTGTCAAACTTAAATTGTGCCCTTGACCTTTGAGGTACGAGTGTGGGTCTTACTCGCGATATGTTGTTATGTTATGTTGATCAATTGTAGCAAGTATCATTAAAATCCATCTATGCATGACAAAGTTACAGGCCGGACACAAAATCTCACAGACTCAAAGTGTTGTTAAACAAACTCAAATTGTGACCTTGACCTTTGAGGTACAGGTGTGGGTCTTACTCGCGACACGTCGTCATGTTACGTTGATTATTTGTAGCAAGTATTTATAAAATCCATCTATGCATGACAAAGTTACAGGCCGAACACGAAACTATCAATAAAACTAGAATTGTTGTCAAACAAACTAAAAAAGTGACCTTAACATATACGGGTTTGGGTCTTACTCACAACACGTCATCATTTTATGTTAATCATTTGTAGCAAGTATCATTAACTCCATCTATGCATGACAAAGTTACAGGCCTGGACACGAAATCTCACACAGACTTAAAGTGTATTCAAACAAACTCAAATTGTGACCTTGACCTTTGAGGTACGGGTGTGGGATTTACTTGCGCCACGTCATCATGTTATTCCGATCATTTGTACCAAGTATCAACAAAATCAAACTATACATGACAAAGATACAGGCCGGGAATGAAATACCGGACGGACAGACGGATGCTGCAATTACTATATGCCACTCCAAAAATTTTGGGGGAAAGGGTGCATAAAAATTGCCAAAAACATTATAAAGAAAAGGGATTTCCAACTTGGCCTAAAGATTTCCCAATTAAAAATGCTACGTATGCTGGACTCACACCACTATTATCTCCCCTGAGTACCCAGGACCTACAGATGAAGGAGGTAGAAATAAAACTTCAGTTCTCTTTTTCTTCTTTTTTCAGGGCTTTGTACTGCAATGTTTTGTTTTTTGCTAGCATGAGTTAAATGGTCAGTATTTTAGAAATCACCACTGAACATTTGATGCTGATACCAGCTTTCTGGACACTTCTGTGTCATTTCAGAATTGTTGGTTTGAACCCCATCTAGGGTGAATAGTTGACATATTATTACTCTGGAAATTGATAGGTCTCACAAAAGCATTGAATTTAAAAAAAAAACCTGGCCAAGGTATACTTTTTTTTCTTTATAATTGCATATCTTGAACCAGTGAAGAATTTGAGCCCAGACACATGCTGCAGAATTTAATTTTTCACTCTGTTTTGGACATAAATGTTACAATGGAGCCCTATGGGAAATGTAATAGTGGTGTGAGACGTGCTGTGGAGTATAAAATTTTGTTGTTGTTGTATAGATGTACTTTGTTAATAAATGTACACATAGAAACAGCATGATGCATGAATGATATAACAGAAATAATCATAACACTACACACATATAGGCCATGAAATGCACATGAATATTAAGGATAGTCCAAAACAAGAGGAAAGGGTTTTTGTCTTATTTCTATTGAGGGAATAATTTTTCACCCATATTTCACAATGGTGTCTACTTGAGATAGTGTTCAGAGTGCTGCCACACTAAAGTATCATGCTGCAGACATATGGTATGATACCCCATCCAGTCACATTATAAATTATATATCCTCTTAATGCATGTGAGGCGGATGCTCTACATCTTGACAACTGCTGTTATTTGCGATTTGATTCATCATATTGGCTACATATTGTTGAATTGGGTTAACTTTAAAAAAAAAAAAAGAATGACAAAGTGAAGGTCGCTAAGCAGAGTTTGGAAATTAGCAGATTGGAGAATTTTAAGACATATTTGAGCAAAAAGTGACAAAATTGCATTTGAAGGACATGGAAAATATTGCTAAGCAGTATGACAGTAAGTATATAATAGTTTATTTAATCTTGATGGCATAGAAAGCTCACAGCGTATGTAAACCGCTCTTGAGCCAGGTTCCTGGGTAGAACTAGTACTGAGAGTCAAGGCATGGAGAGAAGATGGGGTTCAAACCCACAACCTCCGACATGCACGACTATCACTTTATCCACTACACTATCACCCAGCTCGAATTATTGACACGGACTTGGTTGGTCAGGGTATATTTCTAAATCAGAATAACACCCCTGTTCATATGACATGAAAATTTATGGTCAAGTCACTGAGTATGGAAATGCAGCCCATCCATCATACCGTCCAGACTTGAATCTGGTACGAGACATCATGGTGTACTCAACAATGAAAAATATGCTAGGTGGGAAGAGACACAAGTCATGTAATTGCTTACCGGTTCGTGCTTCGATATAGTGAACCCCGGTATTTAATAAGTTCCCCGGAAGACCAAAGGCAGACAAAGCAGTAGGTACAACCTGCTAACTAGCACCGGCAGTGGCTGCTACAAATTTTGTAACGAATCTCAATTTTGTAACTAATTTATACCATATTGCATCGATATCATTTCTTCTAAATTTTGCTTCATATGCAGAGTTGATAAACTTGTAATAAATAGTACCTTTGTTTACTTTAATACCTTGATATAGATATATCTAATTTTATAGCGGTTGTTTACATTTTTCGTCAAAAGTGAAATTAATGATAACGTGATTTGCCTGTAGTCACCGGATCATACTAAAACCCGTTAGTAGTAAAACCCGTCGTTTTTTTCCGGCGGACCCGGCCACATCCGCTTACAGGGACACGACAAATGTGGCGTGTGTTATATCAAGGACTTATATAGGTATAATTCCTTGGTTATAGTGATCGTGTTATTCAAACATACCAAAATGCATTGCAATTTGCATATATAAAATAAAATTTCGGGGGAAAATAATAAAAATATCTTCATTTGGATATTGACAATTACCTTTTTGTTCGGCGAATGATTGCATGCATTTATAGCCCCTTGCATATACACATATAATCACTGTTACACACGCCATAATAACAGCACCTTGCATATACACATATTCTCACTGTTACACTCGCCACATTTACACTATTACACAAGCAACATTTATGTAGCATCTTGCATTTACACCTACAGTCACTATTACACACGCCAAATTTACAGAACCTTGCATAAACACATATAATCACTATTACACACGCCACATTTACACAATTACACACGCCACATTTACAGCACAGTGCATATATACACATACACTCACTATTACACACGCCACATTTACAGCACCTTGCACATACAAATGTAATCACTATTACACACGCCACATTTACAACACCTTGCACATACACATAAAATCACTATTACACACGCCACATTTACAGCACCTTGCACACACACACACACACACACACACACACACACACACACACACACATATATATATATATATATATAATCACTATATTACAAACGCCACATTTACAGCACCTTGCATATACACATATATATCTTACAGGGAATATGTAT
Source organism: Panopea generosa (assembly GCA_029582155.1). Classification (NCBI taxonomy): domain Eukaryota; kingdom Metazoa; phylum Mollusca; class Bivalvia; order Adapedonta; family Hiatellidae; genus Panopea; species Panopea generosa. The sequence continues at coordinate 44,835,008 of CM055901.1, read as the reverse complement.
AATCAGGGAATATGTATAATCCCTGAAAATTGATTCTGTCTTTATTTTCTGGATTTACAAATCATTTTAAAGTAATTTCTGCAGTAAAAAGATTTTATTTCTGAAAGGACATCACATTTACATGTAACATATTAGATAGCTTCAGATTAAACAAAGTTAACTTATTTCACACATGCATTTCAGATAATTGTAGTTAATCCTTTAACCCTTTCCTCAACAGGCTTAAGGGTTAATCAATATGTTCACATATCACCTGATCATTTAAAGTCAGTTTAGTGCCCTTTTGGAAAATGGAGTATTTGCTCATTATCATCTCCGACAATGTTTTCACAGGTCATCTGTCAGTTCATTTGTTTTTACAGGGCAGGCTAGAGTGACACCTCGAGTTACACTGTAATTTAGCTTTGAAACATCTGCACCGATTTGTCTGACATTTCTTTGTACCTAAACAGTTACATCGAGTAAAACCTTATCCTCCACATTTTGATTCAATTTGTACAGCCGAACGGAGTGGAATGTGTTTGTCAGTAGCGACATCCTGAGCTGAATAGAGTGCAGTAGCACACACATCGAACTGGTTTCGAGAATACTTTCCATTTAATACACCACCTTTCACAGCAATAGTATACAGTATGACAGGACGTCTTGTGTGATATTGGCATACTTCCTATTTGCTTCTTTCACCATTTTGTCTCTCCCACCATGGCCAGTTGCTAGATGTACTCTCTTTACTATGTCAAATGTTTCTTCAATAGTCACAAAGTAAGTTGGATGTTCATCTGGATGCTGACGTTTTCTGATAAGCTTCTCTACATCTCCACACTTTAGTATTTCATACTTCTTCAGCAAGTAATATTGATGTGGAGACTTCTTGGAGCATGCAGAACCTTCAATTATCTCATTGATAATTTTGTTGTTTTCATCCTTTGGTATCAACACTCTCTTGTTTTCTTCATACAGTTTGTATAGTTTCTGCCTAAATTCAATTTCAAGTTCCATCTTGTGTCTGTTGTTATAGAATGTGGTCTAGATCACCTTAGCCTTATTATTTATTAGTTACCATTGTTTTCATCAACTGTAAAGCAATTTTTAACCAAATGACTGTTTGCTTTACAGTTGATGAAAACAAGTTCAAACAAATAAGAATAATGTAGGCACTTAAGTCCTGTTCTTTACAAGATTAAAAGAAAATGATTACTTAATTATACATAATTGACAACATAATCTGTTCACCTTGCACGGGGTGTTAAAAACTTGAAACGCTTATTTGAAAATGATTACTTAATTATACATAATTGACAACATAATCTGTTCACCTTGCACGGGGTGTTAAAAGCTTGAAACGCTTATTTCTAGATTAAGAACATCAAACATAAAACCCGTGCAAACAACTATGAGCTAAAGACTTAATTACGTTTAATCAATTGGATAGATTAGTATGATTGCCGGTGCATGTTGCTAATTTATCAGCCAGAAAACAAAGACAGAATATGTAAATGTGATGTCCTTTCAGAAATAAACTGTTTTATATGAGAAATTGTGTTTGGTTTACTGCAGAAATTACTTTATGCACTCTCTTTAATTAACTGCAGATATTTCTTTAAAATGATTTGTAAATCCAGAAAATAAAGACAGAATTAATTTCAGGGAATATGTCTAAAAATCTGGACATCAAATCAGGGAATATGTATAATCCCTGCTTTTTTCAGGGATTATGTATATTCCCTGAGTGAATCAGGGATTATACATAATCCCTGAAATTTTCAGTGAATAATCACTATTACACACGCCACATTTACAGCACCTTGCATATACACATATATATAATCACTATATTACATACGCCACATTTACAGCACCTTGCATTTAAACATATACTCACTAATTCACACGCACGCCACATGTTTGCCTTTTCCTTGCAGCTGCAATACGACCGGATCAGCGGTTTATTACGAAATAGATTATAATAGTTAGTAACTTTTAGACCAAAGACTTTCGGCTTTAAGTGTTCTGTCAGTTTTGTCCAGCAGAGTGAAAAAAATACTTGTTTTAGTCTCGATATGAATCACTCATTTACTCCCGCAGTCTCTGGATGTTTCCCTTTCTTTTGAGGAAAGAAACTATATTTATATCATTATCGTCTGATGTTATTCGGTCTACTTGAATCATTCTTTTGCATAGAGGAAACCTGGCGTGCTAGATTGTGTTTTTACCAAGTTCCTGTTCGTCAGTATTTCATGATTGCTGTTGTTTTCATTTTAGTCTTCAGTACTGTAATTATCTTCTAATATTATTCTGTTTACTAGCACCATTTGCTTTTCACTGGTATTGCCACACAGTTCACCATCTGTGGCATTGCAGTCTTTCGTTGTTTTCGCGTCATTGTCTGACGTGCGAAATTTGCCTGCGGTTTGTCTTGATTTATTTAATTTCCATTGTACGTTTCCGTTTGCACCCTTTTACAGTATATTCACATCATTAAATATATCCATATATACCAACCACTTTCAAGCACTTTTTGAACGATATATGATCCACACCACAACGTATATAACGTTCGGATTTCCTCTTTCCCTTGTAAGCTTTCAGTTGTTATGCATTATACCTTGCAATGAGATCTTTGATATTGTAAGATGATAATGCCATTTCTGTATTATCTGTCCTTTCTTTATATTTTTTTGCTGCATTTGGATGTCCCGCCAATTTTAAAAAGACCTTCACTAGTCCCTTTAGATTATATTTAGCATACTGCACGATTTTTGGTTTTCGCGCACGCATAAGGTCCATGTATGATTATATAATTTCGCAGTGAGGTTGTAGTCCAAAAGTACTCTCTGCAACATATTTAGGTAACGTTTTGTGTATGTTGTCGCTTGGAACGCAGGAGGATTTGCCTGTGACACTGTAACACAATGGTTATTAGCACAATAAACTATTTATTTTCATTGAGTTCAATGGTTATAACTATTATTCCAACTGGGATTACCAGGGGCGTAGCTGCCTTTAGGCTGTGTAAGCCTGGACCTGCACTTTTCTCCGAAATATGAAACAAAATAAAAACGCCAAAAATGCAATAAAAAGCGGTCGAGGGATACGCTTAAAAAGGATAAAATGAGCTGATATGTTTTGTTTATTGAGTTTGATAAGTCTGTAATATAAGTTTCTGTGTATGATTGCATGTGAACGTACATTTTGCTCAATCCAAAAATGGCCCATGAGTTAAAGCTATAAATATGTCTTGAAATGCGCCAGGGGCCATCATTTCAAGTTCATATTTAGAAAAATGTATGAGGGATGGGGGTGGAATGTCCTGAGCCCCCATACTCTTCCCGTGCCTACACATCCAACTTAAGCCAGCTACGCCACTGGTTACTGTGCATTCGTATCGTTCAACTGTTTTTTTTGTTAATAACCGTTCCAGAGGAAGAATTTTTTTAGTTATTGACCTCAGTGAAATCAAATAACTGTTTAAAAGTACATTTACAAGATATCTAAGAACTTACAAAAACAACTGCTGAACTATAGACTTGAAATGGAACTGTTACCTAAAAGGTATTGTGTAGAAGCAAAATGGACTCAAACCGTCAAAACTTGACTAGTAATCAGCCAATACCAACAGTTTATTTGTAGGTTGTATATGATAAAGGCATTTCTTACGCAAATGAATCAATCGAACACGGGCTGAGATAGTGGCTAGTTATTAAATACAACCTTGCTTCATTAAGGTATGGAATTGAACTCCTTTTAGATTGATTATACTGTATTATGTTAATATGCAATAATATGCGCTACATATATTTATCTATTTGTTCGTTAAAAAGCTCTGAACATTAGAATTTGCCTTATCCCTTTACTCCATAGATACCAATCACAGAAGGCCTTTGAAAACAGTGCAGGAAGAGTTCAGATTGCTCGTAACGAGCAATCTAAACACTTCCTGCACTGTTTTCCACTCTGTCAGTTGATATAAACATAATTCACAAAATAATTCAAAAGCCTTCTTTATTAGAGGTGTCAGAAGGCGTCTTTATTAGAGGTGTCCAAAGGCTTCTATATGAAGTAAAGGGTTGATATATATACATGAATACACTTGTACGTGTTCTTTAAAGCCCATAAAGTGCGAACACACTAACAAATAGGAGTTAAGTGTAATTGAAAACTTAATTAAATGATTCCTAAACTGTTATATATTTTAATGTATTTTGTCACAAAACAGTCCTGCACCATCCTTTTCCCATCAAACTGACATATAATATCAAACCCGTTTTGTACTGCATGTGCTTCATGCACTTATTTTTAAGCTATAAAAAATACCCTCTTTTAATTACATAATGTTGGAAACATTCCAATAACAAGACAAAAGCAGAACTGCTTTTCAAAACGTAGAGAAATAGACCCCAAAGTCTCTAGATTAATTAAACTGAATTATGTCAATGTACTTTTATGTTGTACCTTTATCTATTTTCTTCAGTAAGTTGTAAGTTGATATATCTTAGAAAAAAACCTTGTATTATCAAGTGGCCACGGAAGTTATTTTGTAATAAAGTACAACGGCGTATTTTCTGTCAGTTGCACCACTCCTTGCCATAAGATTTTCAACTGAGGAAAATACGCCGTTTAACCTGTTTTGCAAAATATACGATTTTTTTTATATGTATCTTTACTCTTTAGATATGTATTGTAATTTATCCTGACATAATGCCTTTTATTTCTTGTGTTGTTTTTATTCTAAAAAGAAATATATTTAAAAAAAAATGTTTTTGCACGTTTTCCTGTAGGTGCTAAAAAAATCGACGCTATACAGATATACAGATACCCATCCGCTTTTATTGACTGTTCGCTCGCACACTGTGTCATCATGCATCGGAAATACCCCAAACAATCTCGTAAATAAAAACTATTGCATTATATACGATGACGTGAGTAAGAGTACTCTTTACTACAAGTTAATTAAGACAAAAGCATTATCCAGAATCAATGTAAGCATAGCACATGTCTTGAATTGATATAACAAATAATGCGAGTTATATCCGGTATACACACACGATTTATAAAGTGGGTAGGGTAACAGGAATTACACAAGTCGACTTCTGATACGTCGAACTCCAAATAAGTCGAATTATTGTGTAATTACAATGAGGTCATTAGTAACACTGAGTAATAAGTGTTAATAGAAACTTCATAAAAATAATTGTTTCATGTTTAAGCATGTTTTCCTTAAACAGTCACTATGAACGTTATTATAATGTAGGGGCCTATATTTAGCAAATTGAGATGTTATTGATAATGAGTACCGATGTTCTATGTAAATACGAGAGGACTTTTGAAAGTTTAAGCAACGTACACCAACGTTGATGTTCGGCTTTACCGTTCTCCAAAGATCCAGACCCGATAGTTGTGCACATCGTTCTATCGCAGTTAGCATTTGTGCCAATTGATCAATTTCAAAACGTATGAATGTGAAAGTTAAGAATCGACTAATATGGGTATACTGACTTAGGCAGCAAATAAAATAGCATTTGCCTTTGGCATCCAACCGAGAAAACGGTCCGACTCAAAAATACTTTGGCTATAACTTTATATTCGCTTCTCCCACACGTTGATTTTCATTCTTCCCACAGCTGCACGTCGTTTACTTGTCAATTTTGATATATTCTCAGTTCATTAAATGTGTGTTGATATGTGAAAACTTGCATGCGGAGGGTTGTCTGTTCGATCCATGGTCGGGTCTTGTCAAAGGCTTGAAAAAATGGTCCTAGAAGCTTCATTGGTTGGCGTTCAGCATTAAGATAGTTTTAGGTCTGGTAGGCCTGGTGTCAGTATAATGTGACTGGACTGGGTGAGGTATCATACCACGTGTCTGCGACATGATACTCAAGTGTAACCTGAGGAGAGAGTGTATGAGGATTTATGAGAAAGTATATGCTGACCCCCGAAACCTGAATATTTGGGGGAGGGGTGTCCTGGCCCCGGATCCTACGCCTATGCGCGTGTTTTACTCCAAAATACACACTAACATATTTATCCAGCATAATTGCGTGAGTGTGTATATTATAACATATGCGCCAGCCCAACATAGTGAGTGAGTCTGTCTAATAACACATACCACCTGTATGTTTTCTATAACATAATCACACACAACAATAGATATGCGTGGTTACTGTAACACGCACTACCCTCAACAGTGTCTCTTTAATTACAAAAGAAACATTCGTTTTGTCAGCAGGCCACATACTCCAGCATTCACACATATCTTGACTTATCAACAAAACACTTATCTGTTAAAAGACTAAAAAACATGTGAGTACTGTATATATATATATACACACACACCATATAACAACATTTATAAATATTATTTTTTTAACCGTTTTTTTTTCTCTTCATTATATATATATATATATATATATATATATATATATATATATTTCTTTTCTTTTGCAAAATGTCTTCGATATAACAATTAATGTGATTACATGTAAAGCATCGGAAAATGTGTACAATTAAATGTGATTTTCTCTTTGAGGAGGGCTGTTGCTAATGTTGTTAAAACTTGTAGCCCAACCGATTTGCACTATATATAAATATACTTGTAATGTTATTATTCATGTAATTGTATATAACAGATGAAATAAAATATTATTAAACTAAACCATTTAAGACGTAATTATACTGACGTTTACGCAAATAGTGTTTTTTTTAAAAACCTCAAAAAGGAAATATAGGATTTACTAACACGATAACGTTATATTCGATACTCTGTTGTGTCATTGCCTGCGTTATGTGTTGTATAAATTTCAAATTAGTTCATCACGATATTCTAAAGAATACAAGTTATAAAAAGTTTAATAGTTGTTATCTTACGCTATTGGGGTTATCACCCTAAGTGTATTGTGACGTATTTTGCTGTACTTAGCCAATCCTATCACATCTAAGAAAACTTAACAATGATATCTGCTTTCTCCAGCTGTCCGGTGAAGTAATACCTCCCCCTCAGTATAAAAATAGAATATCGCATACGTTAGGTAACATCTTTGGTATAAAACAGACGACTTGATTATCGGTTTGATTAAACTGTTTACAGACGACATTATATATACACAAGTTGAGTTAACTTAAATAGCTGACGATACTAAAATATGGCGATTTTATGTCGCACACAACTTATGGTAATTCTGTTATTGTGTCTTGTTACTTACTCTGAAGTATCGGGAGAAATCATCTCCTTGTCCAGCAGGCATCCTGCACGGCAACTTTGCTACAGCCGATTAGACAGCGACGGAACAAGAACCTGTACATCAAACTTAATCGATACAGACAAAGGAAACCAAGGACTTTGTGAAGGTATGGGCAGTCAGTGTAGGTTCGGACCGACTAGAAATAAGTGTTCTTGCAAGAAAAGGATACATAAACCGAGGACAAGATTAGAAATGTCATGAAAAAGAATGTGTTAGACTATTCACAATGATAACATAAGAGCTAGGTATAGGAACAGAGGAGCAAGACATATCATAATGTTGTTGGACACAGATATAAAACTGTGAACGTTTAATCCGAAATGAAAGTGCGGTGACTGTTTAGCTGCTATGTTTCTTTGTACAAGGCAAATGGAATCGAGGTTGAGATAACCAACTAGAACTTTGAAGAGAACATATCATATATCATTATCAATGCTTCTAACGCGTGGCGGCGAACGAGTAAAGAAACTAAAATTTTGAATATATATTTTTTTATTCTCATTTCATACCAAGGAAGCGAATGCAAACTTAACTAAATGGGGATTCAAGAAGCTGAATTTGTTTTAGATTGGAAGATACTAAATGAAAGAATTGAATAAATTCAAATGTAAATATTGTGATACTGTTTTTGTTAGTGCTAAGGTGACGCTGGTTGCCGGCTGAAACATGAACAAACATAACATTTGGATATGGTATACTATAATAAAACGAAACATGCTTTATAAGTATAATGAATTAGTGTTTCAGCAACTATAATACATGTATATATGTTATTTTATAAATGGTTGTATTACAAGTAATTGAATACTGTCCAGAAGTTCTAAACGTTTCACACATTACGAAAATGTGATAGTTAATGTATTCCGTCTTCCGAGGCCTAGTGATTAAGGCGTCCGCCTCGGAAGCGGGATGTTGAATGTTTGAATCCCGGTGGAAGCATTTTTCTGATGCGGCCGGTTACTCACCCAGCAGCTAGTTAAATTGAGGGTTACCGAATTTCTAACAGCCTGACGCTTCGCAATGATAGTTTTCGGGAAGTAACTGTGTACAAAATAAAGGTGTGGCTGACCTTTCAATAGAGGTGACACTATAATAAACAAACACTTTAATTTACTTTGTGTGCTGGCAAGATGTATTGTAAACGTTTCATATTTATTTCATAAATTTGTGCAATCGCCTGAATGTAGAGGGCGTTAAACTTTGTAATTTATTTCACTTATTAAAACGATTATATAGAATGTATATTTGGTTTTGATTGGCTTTATTATATATTGTTGTGTATACTTTGTACACTATTCCTTAACCTTTTAACGCCAATTGGTCATACTTGTATACCCCTCGTTGATTATAATTAAGAGAGGCTCAATATAAGTATATATGTCCAATGGTCTTGTATTTCCTTTTCGTCAAGATCACTCTTCTTCTTTTTGGACAAATATGTTTATTAAAAATTATAATATATATCAAACTAAAATTTTCTCCATTATTAATCTTGTTTTCGTTTTCGTATACGGTGGTTAAACGAATCGGTAGTAATATATATACATTTCAGTGATTACATTCGTTTATTTTTAATACATGTGTGTCTTTCGTCTTGTTTTGCATGTAATGGATAAGTATTCAAATTGAACACCTTTGTGCAAGGTTAAACGATTTAAAATACATAAATATCAACTACAAGTGTTGTTTATGTGCGTATATGGATGTATATGTACGTATAAGGTATATGAGTGATATGTATTACATCTGATTTATGCTTGCCGTCATGGTCATGTTTATGAAAATATGTCCTCATGGATGTAAGACCTTCTGGAAATATAAAAAATAAAACTTGCAAACTTGTAAAACTTGTATACACATTGTTAACATAAACGCACTATGGTATCTGTTTGTGCAGTAAATACTACCTAAACAAAGCTCCCCTGCAAAGGAAGAAACCAACATAAAGACATAAATACTCGGTTTTATGGAGTTCTTTCATGAGGGTAAATGACATATGTAACACCCCGCGCACACCATAGAACCGGTTTATAGATACGCTTTTGTGAAACAACATTGAGTGAGGTCATTGATGTCAAGGTATCTAAAACACATCATAAACCCTTAATCCATAGTCGCCATCGTATACTGAGGAATCTAAAATACATCATGCCTGTCGAATTTGTTACACCCTTAATCCATAGTCGCCATCGTATACTGAGGAATTTAAAACACATCATGCCTGTCGAGTTTGTTACACCCTTAATCCATAGTCACCATCGTATACCGAGGAATCTAAAACACATCATGCCTGTCGTGTTTGGTTACACCCTTAAACCATAGTCGCCATCGTATACTGAGGAATCTAAAACACATAATTCCTGTCGAGTTTGTTACACCCTTAATACATAGTCGCCATCGTATACAGATGAATCTAAACACATCATTCCTGTCGAGTTTGTTACACCTTTAATCCATAGTCGCCATCGTATACTGAGGAATCTAAAACACACCAATCCTGTCGATTTTGTGACACCTTTAATCCATAGTCGCCACCGTATACTGAGGAATCTAAAACACATAATTCCTGTCGAGCTTGTTACACCCTTAATCCATAGTCACCATCGTATACTGAGGAATATAAAACACATCATTCCTGTCGAGTTTGTTACACCCTTAATCCATAGTCGCCATCGTATACTGAGGAATCTAAAATACATCATGCCTGTCGAATTTGTTACACCCTTAATCCATAGTCGCCATCGTATACTGAGGAATTTAAAACACATCATGCCTGTCGAGTTTGTTACACCCTTAATCCATAGTCACCATCGTATACCGAGGAATCTAAAACACATCATGCCTGTCGAGTTTGTTACACCCTTAATCCATAGTCGCCATCGTATACTGAGGAATCTAAAACACATCATGCCTGTCGTGTTTGGTTACACCCTTAAACCATAGTCGCCATCGTATACTGAGGAATCTAAAACACATAATTCCTGTCGAGTTTGTTACACCCTTAATACATAGTCGCCATCGTATACAGATGAATCTAAACACATCATTCCTGTCGAGTTTGTTACACCTTTAATCCATAGTCGCCATCGTATACTGAGGAATCTAAAACACACCAATCCTGTCGATTTTGTGACACCTTTAATCCATAGTCGCCACCGTATACTGAGGAATCTAAAACACATAATTCCTGTCGAGCTTGTTACACCCTTAATCCATAGTCACCATCGTATACTGAGGAATATAAAACACATCATTCCTGTCGAGTTTGTTACACCCTTAATCCATAGTCGCCATCGTATACTGAGGAATCTAAAACACACCATTCCTGTCGAGTTTGTTACACCCTTAATCCATAGTCGCCATCGTAAACTGAGGAATCTAAAACACATCATGCCTGTCGAGTTTGTTACACCCTTAATCCATAGTCGCCATCGTATACTGAGGAATATAAAACACATCATGCCTGTCGAGTTTGTTACACCCTTAATCCATAGTCACCATCGTATACTGAGGAATCTAAAACACACCATTCCTGCCGAGTTTGTTACACCCTTAATCCATAGTCGCCATCGTATACTGAGGAATCTAAAACACATCATGCCTGTCGAGTTTGTTACACCCTTAATCCATAGTCGCCATCGTATACTGAGGAATCTAAAACACACCATTCCTGTCGAGTTTGTTACACCCTTAATCCATAGTCGCCATCGTATACTGAGGAATCTAAAACACATCATTCCTGTCGAGTTTGTTACACCCTTAATCCATAGTCGCCATCGTATACTCAGGAATCTAAAACACATCATTCCTGTCGAGTTTGATACACCCCTAATCCATAGTCGCCATCGTAAACTGAGGAATCTAAAACACATCATGCCTGTCGAGTTTGTTACACCCTTAATCCATAGTCGCCATCGTATACTGAGGAATATAAAACACATCATGCCTGTCGAGTTTGTTACACCCTTAATCCATAGTCGCCATCGTATACTCAGGAATCTAAAACACATCATTCCTGTCGAGTTTGATACACCCCTAATCCATAGTCGCCATCGTATACTGAGGAATCTAAAACACATCATTCCTGTCGAGTTTGTTACACCCTTAATCCATAGTCGCCATCGTATACCGAGGAATCTAAAACACATCATGCCTGTCGTGCACAAGCAAACGTTTATAGCATACAAAATACACGGTACCAACAAAAAACGGTGTATTGGGTAGAAAGGGCAACAGCATGCCATTTATATTGGGTAAAAAGGTCATCAACATGCCATTTATATTGGGTACAACGGGCAACAGCATGCCATTTATATTGGGTTGAAAGGGCAACAGCATGCCATTTATATTGGGTAGAAAGGGCAACAGCATGCCATTTATATTGGGTAGAAAGGGCAACAGCATGCCATTTATATTGGGTAGAAAGGACAACAGCATGCCGTTTATATTGGGTAGAAAGGGCAACAGCATGCCATTTATATTGGGTAGAATGGACAACAGCATGCCATTTATATTGGGTAAAATGGGCAACAACATGCCATTTATATTCGGTAGAATGGGAAACAGCATGCCATTGATATTGGGTAAGAAAGGTAACAACATTCCATTTATATTGGGTAAAAAGGGCAACAACATGCCATTTATATTGGGTAGAGAGGGCAACAGCATGCCATTTATATTGGGTAGAGAGGGCAACAGTATGCCATTTATACTGGGTAGAAAGGGCAACAGCATGTCATTTATACTGGGTAGAAAGGGCAACAACATGCCATTGATATTGGGGAGAAAGGGCAACAGCATTCCATTTATATTGGATAGAATGGGCAACAGCATGCCATTTATATTGGGTAGAGAGGGCAACAGTATGCCATTTATACTGGGTAGAAAGGGCAACAGCATGTCATTTATACTGGGTAGAAAGGGCAACAACATGCCATTGATATTGGGGAGAAAGGGCAACAGCATTCCATTTATATTGGATAGAATGGGCAACAGCATGCCATTTATATTGGGTAGAATGGGCAACAGCATGCCATTTATATTGGGTAGAATTGGCAACAGCATGCCATTGATATTTGGTAAGAAGGGTAACAACATTCCATTTATATTGGGTAAAAAGGGCAACAACATGCCATTTATATTGGGTATAAAGGGCAACAGCATGCCATTGATATTGGGTAGAATGGGCAACAGCATACCTTTTATATTGGGTAGAATGGGCAACAACATGCCATTTATATTGGGTAAAAAGGGCAACGGCATGCCACTTCTATTGGGTAAAAAGAGCAACGGCATGCCACTTCTATTGGGTAGAATGGGCAACAGTATGCCATTGATATTGGGTAGAAATGACAACAGCATGCCATTTATATTGGGTAGAAAGGGCAACAGCATTCCATTTATATTGAGTAGAAAGGGCAACAGCATTCCATTTATATTGGGTAGAATGGGCAACAACATTCCATTTATATTGGATAGAAAAGGCAACGAAATGCCATTTATATTGGGTAAAAAGGGCAACAACATGCCATTTATATTGGGTAAAAAGGGCAACAACATGCCATTTTTATGGGCTAGAAAGGGCAACAACATTCCATTAATATTGGGTAGAATGGGCAACAGCATGCCATTTATATTGGTTAAAAAGGGCAACAACATGCCATTTATATTGGGTAAAAAGGGCAACAACATGCCATTTATATTGGGTAGAAAGGGCAACGAAATGCCATTTATATTGGGTAAAAAGGCCAACAACATGCCATTTATATTGGGAAGAATAGGCAACAGCATGCCATTTATATTGGGTAGAAAGGGCAACAACATGCTATTGATATTGGGTAGAAAGGGCAACAGCATGCCATTTATATTGGGTAAAAAGGGCAACAGCATGCCATTGATATTGGGTAGAAAGGGCAACAGCATGCCATTTATATTGGGTAAAAAGGGCAACAGCATGCCATTTATTTTGGGTAGAATGGGCAACAGCATGCCATTGATATTGGGTAAGAAGGGCAACAACATGCCATTTATATTGGGTAAAAAGGGCAACAACATGCCATTTATATTGGGTAGAAAGGGCAACAGCATGCCATTTATATTGGGTATGAAGGTCAACAGCATGCCATTTATATTGGGTAGAAAGGGCAACAACATGCCATTTATATTGGGTATAATGGGCAACAGCATGCCATTTATATTGGGTATAAAGGGCAACAACATGCCATTGATATTGGGTAGAAAGGGCAACAGAATGCCATTTATATTTGGTAGAAAGGGCAACAACATGCCATTGATATTGGGTATTAAGGGCAACAACATGCCATTGATATTGGGTAAAATGGCAACAGCATGCCATTTATACTAGATAAAAAGGGCAACAACATGCCATTTATATTGGGTAGAAAGGGCAACAATATGCCATTTACTTTGGGTAGAAAGGGGAACAACATGCCATTTATATTGGGTAGAATGGGCAACAACATGCCATTTATATTGGTAGAAAGGGCAACAACATTCCATTTATATTGGGTAGAATGGGCAACAGCATGCCATTTATATTGAGTATAAAGGTCAACAACATGCCATTTATATTGGGTAGAATGGGCAACAGCATGCCATTTATATTGGGTAGAAAGGGCAACAACATGTCATTTATATTGGGTAGAATTGGCAACAACATGCCATTTATATTGGGTAGAAAGGGCAACAACATGCCATTTATATTGGGTAGATTGGGCAACAGCATGCCATTTATATTGGGTATAAAGGTCAACAACATGCCATTTATACTGGGTAGAATGGGCAACAGCATGCCATTTATATTGGGTAGAAAGGGCAACAGCATGCCATTTATATTGCTTAGGTACTAAAAAAGCTTCAAGGAGCTTTAATAGTATGCCATACGTCGTCACGTTGTGTAACATTTCAGTTTGATATTCATAGTTGGGTTTCAGACAAATATATGTATACTCAAATAAAAAAACAAAACTAGTTTATACTCATTAATAACTTTCATTCAGGTCAGTAGATGTTGTAGAATATAAAAAAATATATAATTTGTTCAGTCATAGTTTTACTCTCTCAGATTTAATCGACTTCATATGCTTATAGATATGATGAGAAAGAAAGAAGTATGACCTCATCGAAATTACTACATTCCTTTATTGAATGTTCATATCAACTTGGATACTTATATATACGAGTTGTTGTCAGATCGCTAGTCAGATCACGACGGTGTCTGCTTTAGGCATTATTTTAATTTCTGCAATACTAAATTATCATGCCGCAGACACATGATATAATACGCCATCCAGTCATATTATACTGGCCCTGTGCCGACCAGAGTGCCGTTTCACGAAACATCTTAAACTTACGCAAAAAATTATTGTAAGTTTTTAACTTACGAAAAAAGTTACGATATTCATTTTGCGTTTCACGAACATCAACGTAAGTTTTTGCGTACGCCTTAGAAAAAAAAAGTTCGTAAGTTTTTCGTAGGACGCTCTTTAGTACAGGAGATAAGTAACTGGCCATAGAAACGTCAACATCCGGCACGAACGGTAGAACACCTGTCATTATTTTCTCAATAAAAGTTTATGCGTTGAAACCGAACACAAATGACGTCAGTTTTTAATTTACTACAAAATGACGTAAAAATAAAAAAAAATACGTCATTTCAGTTTCATTTATTAACTGTTTCAGTTCCGATCAACTAATTAATCAGTCATGAGAATTGTAAGACAAATTTATATAATATTAATCTAAATAAATTTACAGTTAATATTGCATCTAGTTTATTACTTTTTTATACTCTGTCGTTTATAGGAGATATACAATGAATTTTAAGGCAGTTAGACGATTGAGAGATTTTGTTTTATTTGAATTTCCGATGTGCTTGGGAGACGCGAAATAAAAAAACGACTCTTTGGAGAGACCTTCATTCAATATTAAATTAAATGATAATTTAAATTAATTCAAATAATAATGAAAATGATAATAAAATGATAATAATAAAAGTAAATGATAATCGAGATAAAATAATGAAAATGACACTTATTTTCCTTTTTTGGCAGCTGTGCATTTCAAACATATCGGTATAAGTTACTACTACTACTACTACTACTACTACTACTACTACTACTACTACTACTACTTCTACTACCACTACTACTACTACTACTACTACTTCTACTACTACCACTGCTGATGATGATACTAATAACAATATATAGTCATTTAAATTAAAGTACGATGATAATAATGATAATAAAATGAATCTGATAATAATAGAAATGAGAATGTTCTCTTTTCTCATAGTATCCTTATGTAACATTCTAAGTCCCCTAACTATAAATATTAACTACTTAATACTTATCTTTAAACCAAATATGAACAAATATGACACCGATTCTTCGGAAAACATTTTTGTAATTTCCAATTTTTTCCTTTTTGAGGACACTCTGGACTAAGTCACGGCTAGATTTCTTGAATCTGCCAACCAATAAATGAAGTTATTCTCAGTATAGTGTATAATATGTAACTATAGGCCTTGTTTTACAGATCTCATGGCTAGATTTTTATATGTCAACCAATAAATGAAGTTATTATCAGTATAGTATCTAATATGTAACAATAGACCCTGTCTTATAGATCTCACGGCTAGATTTCTATATATATGTCAATCAATAAATGAAGATATTCTCAGTATAGTGTCTAGTATTTAACTATAGGCCCTGTCTAATACAGATCTCATGGCTAGATTTCTATATGTCAACCAATAAATGAAGATATTCTCAGTATAGTGTCCAATATTTTACTAAGATAAAACATTAAGTTGACAAGAAAGATACATAAAATAATGGAGATTAAGATCATTGAAAAAAAAACTAGTACAATAATCACCCGTCCGGCTCGGTTGTATACAAAACGTATACATAGCTACTAGTCAAGCCCATACCCTCTCACGGCAACCAGTATAGCTTCAACAGTGTCCTTTTGGATATTTGACTGTTGCCGTTTTGTGCCTGTTGCTGCTGCTGCTATTTTCTATGTTGATGTTGTTATTGTTGTTGTTATTGTTGTAACTGATGATGTTGTTGTAGCTGTTACTGCTGCTGTTACTGTTGTTGCTGTTGTTGTAACATTTGATGTTGTTGTAGATGTTACCGCTGTTGTTTTTGTTTGTTATTGTTGTAGTTGACAAATGAAATTAAATAAAAAATAAATTTTACTTTACGTCGGCACGACATATAAACAGTAAACAAGCCTTTGTTGTCGTTGTTGAATTGGATGTTTTATTGTCACATGTGATGCGCTTATATTGTATTCACAATAAATGTACATGTATTGCCAATTTGGCTATTTTATTGTGTACTATTTTGTTACTTATAGGCATAGTGCCACCATTGCAAAAAAGGAAGTGCTTCCGTGGGGTAGTCACATAATGGCGGTTATAAATAGTCCTCAATTCTTCTTCTTTAAAAATGCATTTTCTTATTTTAATGCTCATTTTTTTTTATATGAATGGCATTATTGATGTATTTTGAACATTTTGATAGCATTGTCATGTTTGAATTGTGAATTTAGAAAAAAAAAATGATGCTTGGAAATTGGGGTATGAATTCATGATTTCGGAAGTCTACTTTCACTTTGTCACCAGTGTACACACTAAGCATAAAAAAATCTCTTATATGACACATGAACCCTACTTTTCTCATCATATTTTGATAGTGCAGAGGTTGACAAACAGTAAAATGTAGGTTTCACTTCTTTCATTTGGGATTTCTATGAATGACAAGCCTTCAAACTTTTATTATTTACTATAGAATAAAGAACAAAAATCAATGGTGGGGTTACACCTTATACAGTAAAAAGGTAGAGCAAAAATGCCGCATGTATCCTACATGCCTAAACGCTATTTGTAAACATACTCCAATAATAACAAGGTGTAAGTTACCTTGGCGCTAACAATGGGTGTTGTTTTGTATCACCGATATTGTGTATGCAAGTCATTGCAAACATACCCCCACTGAGACTGATTTCCCCTGGTAAACGTACCGTAAACATATTTGTGAATGAATTGTATTGTCTTTCAACACTGCGTCTCACTAAGACGCTATTTCTCAATAAAACGAGCCAATTGATGTTCCAAAGGGTATTTCCTTATCAGAAAGGTTTTATGTACCAATATGATTATCTTATTGTTGATGCCGATGTAGGCAACCTGGGACATGGTCTTTTAGTTTAATATGTTGTGTAATATTGACACACTGGTGCCTAAAATACTGTAAAACGTAACATACGTTACTGTCGCCACTTTAATTTTTCAACTTCAGAACTTTATGACATTAAATATTCGATACTCGTGGCCTTTTCGTGCTTTTGATATGAATAAACTATATTTGTTGAACATGTACGCTTAGCCATTATGCTGTTTTAGGACTTAACCGCGTTACTTTACTATATTATCGGATGTCGCCAAACTTCTGTAAAAAAGTGATTCCTCTTTTGGCATTAGTGTGAAGATTACACAGAAAGGTAAATTTCCGATGAATTCTGCTTCAAACTATAATAAATATATTGACATTTATGGAGTTAACTTCAGATCTGATACAATAAGTGCATATTTTTAGTATTTTCGATTTTGACTGAAAAAAATAGCGTCTACATTTAAGAATGAAACATACGTTACATGGGATTTAAAGGTCACTGTTAGACCTATATATATACTACTCTCAGATATTATTCTTCGAGACGAATATATTAACCATGTGCAACGGCTTTGCAAAGCACCTACTCAGTCATGTTTAACAGCATTGCAAAGTTGAAATGTAACATACGTTATGAAACATACGTAGCCAAGAATACACCATCTGATGAAGTACGGATAATTTCCTGGTTAGACTGTATTGGATCCCAGTTTTATTGTACAATGACGTCATCAAGAAAATGGCTACTGTGATTTCAAGGCGCTAACAATTTAATTTTTGAAGAGAAACGAAACTATTACGTAGAGATTTATCCTGTAATACCCTCATGTCAGGTAAGAACATATATCTTCACTATTAAGATCGTTATATGTGTAGTTATTTGTTTTTAAAGCTGTTGATGTATTTTTCTATGTAAGTAAACAATGCAAATTCGTACTCAAGACACTTTGTACAGAAAAAGGTTCGTCAAAGGTAATGAAACTTACGTTACTTTTGGTAACGTATGTTTCAACATATAACTATCTCTTTCTGACTATAATAATTTTGAAATTACAACAATATCAAGGGTTCGTATAATTGTTTTGTGTATACTTATTATATTTTATTGACTAAAAACTTACAAGAAACTTGTTGCCATTATTTTTATTGTGGAAAATGTACCATCGTTGAAAACTTTGAGAGACTGTTAAAATATCAACATTTGTTTTTTTAATAATGATTATTAAGAACTAAAATCAAAATTATTCCATAGAATACATATTACTCATTAGTTGCATGCAATTTGCATAAGTATGAAACTGTGTTTCAAATATTTTATCTGGTATTACCCTTATCTAGTTTGGGTAACGTATGTTTCAGAATGCCGCTTTCACGAGCCGAGATACAGAGACGTTACCGACAGCGCAAAAAGTCTTTAGAACGCAGAAGGCAACAGAAGTACTATAAACCAGCATCACAGTTGTCAACCTCAGAGAGAAAGAAGAATAATGAAAAGATAAAAGCACGTGTGCAGAAACATCGCCGATCTAAGAGGATAAAAAAAAAACAATGAAGTTGAATTTGATGATCAGATGGATGAAAGTACAAGTGGATATGGCACTCAAGAATCGCGTCGTCTAATTGTTAAATTTCCAAACAGAAGAAATGGACCCAGGAAACGGTTGAGCAGAGCCCTTAGGACAGCAAACGTAAAGCTTAAGAAGGTCCTTCGAGATAATATGAAACAAAGAAGAAAGTCAAAACCTTACAAAGAAAATTACAAAGGCTTTCAAAGTCAAAATCTAACATTTTGACTCCAAGGAGGAAAACTGCAATGTTTATGTCGTCATCTGGCACTAAAGGGACACAAGTAAGAAAGCAGCTGTTGTTTGGAAATGTACTACTACATCACATGAAAATTGGTTCAAAGAACGGCGACAAAAGACATAGAAATGGTATGTACGCTACGGTAGCTGGTGAAGTAATTAGAAAGTACCGCTGCATTTCAAAACTGGCCACAGAACTTAATGTTAATAGACACAAACTATCCAATATTATTAAAAATGGTGTTAATTTCACCAAAGTCAGGAGGCGGAGAACACAGCTGAAACTTCAGGAAAGTGTTACCGAGTTTCTTGAAAGGGAAGATAACTATAGGATTCAGCCAGGTAAGAGAGATGCTACAAAATGCAAAGAAGGAAAGATTCAAACCTGTGTTCTCACTGATTACACAGCAAACCTTCACCAGAAGTATCTGGCTAAACATCAAGAACACAAATTGTCTTTGTCAATGTTTTGCAGAATGAGACCCAAGCACATTCAGTTGACTAGTTGCCTGAGTAGAAATGTGTGCCTGTGCGCAAAACATCAGAATCTGGCACTAAAATTGCAAATGATGCGGAAATCAGGAATTGCATTCCACAAAATCCGGAAACGTTTATTCAAAGTGAATTGACAGTTGAAAAATCACAGTTCCAAGAAACAGTTGTCTATTTTAAATGGAAATGAAAATCGTATGCGAATCAGTAGACAGAGATAAATTATATGAAGATTGGCTGAAAGAGGTAGCTGCTTTTAAGGTGCAGTACCATACCATGAAAACCCAGTACAAACAAACCAGGGTACTTAAAGAAGTCCTGCCAGAAAATGAAATAGTGATACATATAGATTTTGCAGAGAATTACTCTTGCAAAACTGCTGATGAGATCCAGTCGGCATACTGGAACTCATCACAAGTAACTCTGCATCCAATGGTGATTTACTTCCGGGGAGAAGATGAAAGTCTACAGCACAAAAGTTACGTCGCAGTCTCTGACAGTATGTCTCATTCCTCAAGTACAGTTTTGGCTATTGTCCAGAGACTGTTTGATAAAGAAATCAATTTGCATTGCTGCGACGAAATACAGTATGTTCATTACTGGACGGACAGTCCAACGTCGCAATATCGAAATAGGTTCATTTTCAATGCGATTGTCAACCATGAGAGTGAGTATGGTTGTCACGCCACATGGAACTATTATGAAGCGGGGCACGGCAAAAATGTGTGTGATGGGCTCGGGGGTACCGTAAAGCGCCTAGCTGACGAAGCAGTGCGTTCAGGAAAGTGCACAATACAAGATGCAGAGGACTTCATGAATTGGGCAGCCACTTCAACCATGAAAGGTGTGAAGTTCTTCTTTGTCACAAAAGAAGAATGCGAAGCCATGGCATTAAAATTGCAACAAGTAGAAATGGCACCAGTCAAGGGTACATTGCAGTTACATGCAGTCAGGCTTAATATTGACGAACACTTGTGTACACGCGAAACGTCGTGTTACTGCGATGAATGTATTAGCGATCGTATATGTGACTCGTGGACTGTACGTGACACACAGAAATCGAACAGTACAAATATTATAAAATCCAATTCAACAGTTACACCTTACAATACAGGAGACTACATTGCAGCTGTGTATGAAGGAGATTGGTATGTTGTATAGTATAGTATATTAAATAACATTTGCAATTCATAAATGACAAGCAATTCTAAGAATTGGGATTCAGAAAAAAGCTAATTAGCTTGTATGAATCTAGCTCTTTATTGAACTATAAATACTCTCCGTAACACTATCCGACTGTTTACTACCTGGTGTATATAGGTTAATCGTTCTGATTGTATTGTGGCGTATAAAATCGGCACTGACACATACCGGGAAGTCTTCCTGGAACTAGATTATAGCCATATATATATGTGGGAATATAAAAAAAAAACACGCTGTTTATTATATGGTATTTATTTGTATGGTGAAACTTTCGACACATATTTCTTCCTAGTTCCTTGTCTGAAAATATCAATGTATTGTTATACCATCGTCAGCTGTAGTCATATTACTATATGTTTTAAATGTGTTTTCACGACTTTGCTGTTGTGTATATTTAACCCGTATGGTTAAGTTTAAAGTTTAAAGTTTAAAGTTTAAGTTTAGTTTGAATTTATTTATTTTACTTCGACTGTAACCCGTTTGGTTATCAACGACCTTGCCATGTTGCTTTATAAATAAGTCTAATATCGATCTAATTACAGATACTTTAAAACTCCCCTGTCTTTGTTAACATCTAAACATTGCTACCTGCAATTACTTTTTTTATATATATTTAAACTACGTTGAAGAATCGATAATCCGTGGGGCGTTTTCGCACACAGTAGCGGGAAATCCCCTAAAGTCCACAATGTGATTCATATTATGATAGAAATTAAGGCCAAGCATAGACATTTCACGTACACGTGTATGTGCAATTTGAACAATCAGACCTTGAGTGTGCAGCATGATATGACAATAAATAAGTAATCAGTCGTTATGTATATACATGTTTAAAAGAGAAAGTAGGCTAAAATGAAAAAATGAATGCAATTCTTGTGAAAACGTTATTTATTGGCCCCGAAAAGTAACGCCAAACTCGGATTTTCCAAGAAAGCTAATTTTAGAAAATTGATTTGCGCTGTTGGTAGTTTTGTAGCGTATATTATCAGGGGTAAATGCAAAAACTTGAATTAAAGAATATATCTTTTAGACAAAGTTGTTTATTTTGGGTGCCTAAACAGCTATGTCTAATATGCAATAGTAGGGCCTGCAAAAATAAATATATCTTCATTTATTGGTGGGCAGATTCAAGAAAATCTAGCCGTGAGATCAGTAAGACAAGGCCTATAGTTAAATATTAGACACTACACTGAGAATATCTTCATTTATTGGTGGGCAAATTCAAGAAATCTAGCAACACCGCGTATATTGGTGGAAAAGACATGTGAATGCATACAACATTTAGTGTTGATACTAAAGTCTGTACATGAATATCCAGATTTGTCTGCCATTTATAGTGGGCTGTGATCAAATACAATAATATTCAGCAGCTTTCACTATTTTAAATGATGTCCGTCTGAGCAACATTGGGTGACAAGCTACGACTGTTTGGGTATTTATTGTTAAGTTTTAAACTAATTGATATCGTATGTATCGGTCACACAATTTTTAATGATTCTAACTACTTATTGGCAGTATATCAAATTGTTGTTGAAATGGGAATTGTCATAAGCTAACAGTAAAACAAGTTTCTTATATTGTGAATGCCTAATGATGATTTTAAATAATGAATAACGTATGCATCATTCAATTTCTAACCATAGAACCGTGCTTGAAGCATTGCATTACTCAACCCACAGATCCCTGACGAAGCTATAGCAATATTTGTTTCAGTTGCAATATGGATTGATACCAATTTAGAGCTAATAAGTGTATTGTTGTCCATAATTCATTAGAACTATACAAGATTATTTTCAATAGTCACGTATGCATCAAGGAACTGGCGTCAATTCTTTGACATCGGCTTAACGTTGTACATAAGTTAATATGGTAAAAAAATTATCATTGTGTACTATTGGCGCATGTAGTTATCTTTTGAAAATTAAGTTTTACTCTTTTACTATACGTTCAACGGTTATGATAGAAGATTACCAGAGATTTATGAACACAAGATTAACTTTCGGCATGGAAGTATATAAACCCGACATAGATATTATCATTAACTGATGAGCTCCTAAAAGTGTTTTAGGATATATTGGCAGGAGGACAACATTATGTCGGTCTAATAATACACTTACAAAAGATCACTAATGAAAACGGTAGCAGACGATTAAAAAAAATATGAAAATAACAGATATTCCAAAGTCGAGGCAATGCGGAGAAAGACAATGCCATGTGTGTGGCTACATTATTTGCCAACTGAAATGTTAGTGTACAGGCAGCATTTAGTTTAAACACTATTTTGTTCACAGTAAACTATCTTATTATCCGTTTTCTACTTATAAAGTACAAGCAACATTTCTGTTACAGACATAATATTTATTAAACTTTAATAGCGATGAATATTGTCATTTTTTTGTCAAAACACAAGTATTGGTTTGTCTAATTTGAATACACACTGTGACAGGTAATGTCACTTTCTCGGAATATAATGCGTATTTGCCTACCCTGATAAGTATTGCCTTTCAATTTACCGCATAGAGCTTCCATCCACAGTGTTTCTATTCAACTTGAAAGGTGCGCGTCACGTGATAACTGTCAAACACGATTTGAAAGTAGGGTTGTATGTAAAAACTGAGTTATTTAAGTGTTAAATGTGCGGTTTTGTGGATTTTTTTACGGTATGGACATATATAAAGTTTTTTTTAACAACCGGTAAGAGTTTTTGCTAATGATATTACATATTTTAATCAATACGAGTGTTTTGGTCTCCGCACTGAAATCGGTGCGGAAAATCCACCCATAAAAAAGCGGATGGAGTATGCACGCAGAGGACGATCAAATAAAAAAAATATAAAAATCGTTCGAAGACGTACTTTGATATGCACTAACGCTCCATTGTGCTGATGCCTTATAACATCATAATTATGTAGACATTGTACAACCTGAACAGCTGTGCCAATGGCGAGATAGACTATTTTAAAAGTTTATTTTAACAATATTTTTTGTTGTCTGACGATTATCACACCGGAAGTGCTAATGATTATGCGCATGCGCACTGACATTTTTCATGGGGCCGAAGGATCTCACGCTACACCGTATTATCGTGGAAAACTACAGTGGTAACATTTACTTTGACGTGTATGTTTTGATAGGAAAGAATTGCTTCTTCCATTATTTTTTTCCAGAATTATATAGATCCAGATGCATTCGAGATCAGGGCAAAGTGTATTCATTACTTTATCAAATTATAGACTATTATCATGTTTGCAAAAATATAATTAACATCATCATTAAATCAGGTAAAGGTACTGACATGCACGTTGTTTGAAAGACGCAGCATGTGAATATTCTGAACAGCCTTATTCTCTTTACAACAACTAGCATACATGTGCGCAGTACTCCGGCAAAAGTTGTAAACGAGATCTAGACCTATGGGCATTATTCTTTTTTTTCCCATTCTGAATAACACTATTCAAACACTGGAATTTCCTGAAAAACACTTTTTCAACACTGGCAAGAATGCATACACTGGCGTAGGAGCCCCCCTCCCTCCCCCCTAATTGAAACGGCCCTACGCCCATGCATGGTCATGTTATGGCATAACAGCATAGTAGCAAGTCTGATGTGCAGTAATCTTCCCAAATGGGAGTGAATTTGATATTGTATTGGGACGAATATTCCAGATTTCATTAAATAGCACAAAGGTTGTAACTTCAGTAATTTTAATCAAAAGTGTATGTGATGTTTTTTAATGGGATAAGTGAAGATTAGTGCTATGCTAACGTCAAGTTGTCTATTCAAACCAGAAGTAGATATCTACTTATTTTATAAATAAAAACTACAATCATCCCAACCTGCTGAATTATGGGGTGCCGTTTTACTATTTAACCTCAATAAGTGATATCACTTATTCGAATAGGTGATATCACTCATTCGAATAAGTGATATCACTCATTTGAAACGAATGAGTGATATTACCTGTTAGAATGAGTGATATCACTTAATAGAATGAGTTATATAGTTGATATCACTTATTATAATAAGTGATATCACCTATTCAAATAAGTGATATCACCTATTCAAATAGAATGAGTGACATAAATTATTCTAATAAGTGATATCACCTATTCGAATGAATGATATCACTCATTCGAATAAGTGATATCACTCATTCGTTTCGAATAGGTGATATCACTTATTCGAATAGGTGATCACTTATTCGAAAATGAATTAAGACAATGATTTCTCCCAATGATGTTAATATATTTAATGAAATATAGATGTAGATCTATAACGAGAATAAAATGGAAATATCAAATATATTGTGTAAAAATATTATGTTATAAAATGAACATAATTGTGAATGTAGATTATATATTGGCTTATTCTTTAATCATTTTACAAGACCATTTATTTTGGCGGCTGAGGGTCATATATTCACTGCTGAATCATTTAAGCAGGGATCAGTCTGTTTTTTTATTGCTTGATAAATCGATAAATGATATCACCTATTCGAATAAGTGATATCACTGATTCATTTTGAATAGGTGATATCACTCATTTCGAATAGGTGATATCACTCATTTGAATAAGTGATATCACTTATTAATTTCGAATAGGTGATATCACTCATTCAAATAGGTGATATCACTTATTTGAATGAGTGATATCACCTATTCGAATGAGTGATATCACTTATTCGTTTCAAATAGGTGACATCACTCATTCGAATAGGATATATCACTCATTCAAATAAGTGATATCACTTATTCGAATTAGATAAGTGATATCACTTATTGAGGTTAAATAGTAAAATGGCTCCCCATACTGAATATGTGACGCAATGAAAAATGCTGGTGCTAAAATGCATATATTGTCAAATAGTGCATTTTTGACATTTCAAGGATTGCAACTTCGACATAAATAATTCTAAAAATGCTGGTATCCGATTGAACAAAACCAAAAGTATCACACAGACGGACGATAAACACAGGGTGGTCTGAATAGCTCATCTTGAGCTTTGCTCAGGTTAGCTAAAAACAAGAGTTTCAACATGATCATATTAACACTCTTATCAACTTTGGTCAGTACAAGAATAAAATTAAAGATGCTAAGTGTTTACAATAAAAAAAGTACAGACAAATAGATTACCTGACTGGCATAGCTAAAAACATTAATAATTAACCCCAGACACTTAAACATGCATTTGGGAACACATGGACAGACGGACGGATGGATGAAGCACAGTCATTCCACAAGTAATTGGCAAACTTTCTCACATAAAGTTTTAGGATTGAGCATGTGAACATACAACCTTAGCAGTGAGAGGTAAGTGAGCTTGAGACGGCGCCTTAGACCCAACGGCCATGGAGGACTCTCATTGTAAGAACAGCTTGAAGGCAGTGCTAAATACACAGAACTATGAAGTTTATTCTTGCCCAACTTGAACTAATGATACATAATAATAAAATAACAATGTAAAATTCTGTATAATCAATATATTTTATTACTAAATAATGTTTATAACATTTTAAAGTCACAGAAATGGAAACATGTGCCAGTTCTTGAAGGACAGTGTCATTCAGTGGTTGAGTCTGCAACCTGGAATATAAAAAAAGCAACAGTATGATATAATGTTGCATAGCATTCTCTCTCTTTCTTTCTCACTTTAAGATATTTTTTTAAAAATTTGTGGCAGAATTATTTGAAAACAGCCACCATAATTTCCTACCTGTTTACAAGGTGGTTGATTTCTGTCATGTCATGTTGGCAGGGAGAAATCACGACACATTTTACACAAAAATTTGACATTCAGAGAGTGCAAAAACAATTTTGTTGTTGACCTGTTGTATTTGGGAGTATAAATATGTCATATTGGTTGGGGCATTTATTAGCAGTTTGGCCATCCTTAAAAAATGTTTGTTTGTGTGCTCCGACCCAGTATTTCTTATGTGGGTAATTAGTAGTAAGTAGCTATTTTTTTTTCTTTTGCCAAATTTTGATTTTTCATAGTCATTTTAACCAAAAGTGGACAGAAATCATGAAAAAAAAAATAAACTCTTTGAAATAAAAAAAATTGAAAATATCTTTGCCCCGCCAACACAAAAACCCAACAAATAAGTAGTTAAATGTCTGGTCTTGTTTTCGCCCTGCAAAAGAGACATGGCAAGCACCAGTCATCTGCTTTATGGTTTATGTCCCATATATGTTTACAATCAAGCAACATGCTTAGTATCTTCCAAAAGGCATTAGCAATACACATTATAATACACACGATCCTTTCAAGAAGAGACAAACCAGTAAAATTATATTCTCATCTCCATGTATTTAGAAAAACTAGGCAACACACCATCTTTAATAGAGTGGTGTCGGATAATATTTTCACCTTCATGATATTTTCATCTGTAGGTGTGTGTGTGTGGTGGTGGGGGAAGTGGGGGGGGGGGGGGGTATTATAGCCATCATATTCACCCCACCCCACCCCCAACAATAGACTTACTACCTAGTAGGCCCAAAGGACCGGGACTGCACATAATTTTCAGAGGCATTTTTTTTATTTAACAATTTTCCTATTCATGTATAAATATACTAAGGTTAAAAATGTGTTTAATTGTCTGTGTATATATATATATATATATATATATATATATATATATATATATATATATATCTCTTTTACTACACTCAATCCAGTTACAGTAATGGCAACTTGATGTAAAATATCTAATTGTCTATTGTAAATGTCTCAAATATACCGCAAAACGCACCAGAGCCATTCTACAAATAAAAATATTTCCGGACCCCAATAGTTTTTAGGCTAACTTTTAGGCTATTTCCACCCCTGCCTACTTCATCTTGTCTATCCCAACTTCAATTCGTTATAATATTATAAAAGATAACCTTCAAATGTACAACTTAATATGCTTCAACAGACAAAAATAATATGTTTGATTTATATACATACATGTATGTAATTTATTTTACCCCCCTATAACATGAGATAGCTATCTGAAGTATATTATTTGTACTTGTTGAACGATAGTTTGAAAGTGAAGAGAATCAAATCATGCTATTCAATATATGAAATTTGGGGTGGGATGAAAATATATCGGCTATATTATAATATTTTCATCTGCCCCTTTTCTTACAAAATACATAAGGTAACTGTCTCAATTATATTACTTTTGTTTGTTCAAATATAGCTTGTCACTATAGTGAAGATAATCAAGCTATAATTCAAAATATGAAATTTGGGATAAAAAAGTAAAAAAGTTTCTTTAAGGGGGTGGGGGTAAACATAATACCCCCCCCCCCCCCCCCCCACACACACACACCACCACCACCACCACCACCACCACCCCCTCAAGTCTTTCCTTGCAAGAACAGATTATGGTTATCTAAAGTAGCTTATTTTTGGGTTATAGTTTGCCATTAAAGTGAAATTATTTTAAAACATGCATTTGGGATAAAGGAGTTTGGAGGGGTGGAGGAAGGGAAAGATATACTCTCACACATTCTTTTTTTCTTTTAAGTTTCCTTTAGCATTCAAGTTTAATGTATTCTTAATCATAATAAGTAGTTTTGCTCAAGTTTGAGAATTGGGGAAGAGGGGATGGGGCGCAGGGATGGGGAAAATATTATATTCACCTGTGAGTGAATTTTTAGGTGGGTGAAAATATAATGTGACACCTCTTAATATGATTAATTATGGTGGAGAAATTTATATTCACCTCACAGCAGTTGGTCTATTTCCTATGGATGGCAGTAGTCTAGAAGAGCCACTCAGGTATGCTCAGCCATAGCAGAAGAATAATCATGGTGTGTTGTGTCCATCAGACCATCTCATTTGGTATGAAAACATAACCTGAAAATAAATGATCTCATAAAGGAAAGAAAAAATGAACTGATAATACATGTAGAATAAAAGTATTAAAATATATTAAAGAACAAAAATCATGTTTAAAGTAATCTGTTTTTGAATTCCGTTCATAAATCTGTGTACATGTAAACATTGATAACGCAATGGGAATATACTCATGATAAAAAACAGCACACAGACTAGCAACTGTGTAGTGGGTGGGGTAATTTGAGCAAGGAATGATTCAATGTTGCAGTATTTTCTTCACTTTCTTGACATATGCGATCAGTTATGCAAATGAAAATAAACCAAAGAATGTATATTACCTTCTGAAAACACTACTCCCCACTGCCTTCATCATAAAATGTGTTGTATCCAGCGATTTCAGTATTCCATTCACATTTGCACGCTGTCTTGGTCCTATATGTAGGTCATCACGGTATCTGTCACGTGATGTTTCCATAGTTAATTATAGAATCGTGGTCAACCTATCAGTTATTGTGCATTTTTATGTGGGTTTACATTCCTGCTATTAAAAAAAAACTTCTAATAATTCTATGTGGAATTCTTTTTTTACCATGGATATCCTAGACCTAATTTTATATAGAACAAAGAACAAAATTCAACTGTGTAGTGAGACCTTATACGCTAATTCACAGTTCTATGCTTTTAAGAGCAAATAAACTTGTATTAAGCAACAGCCTGTCTTAAAAGGCCATGTTTGCTTCTTCCCTTGACTGACTGCTTAAGACAGATTTGACTGTATATGTATGTAGTTGTTGAATCTAAACTAAGTTGCAAACGCCTCCATTTTAAAGTCATATCCTTCTCGTCCACTAGACCACTGGAACACCAGACCACTGGAACACTAGACCACTAGAGTACTAGCACTTCAGCAGCGTATCTATGATAAATTTCTAAAAACAAAATTTTCGAAAACAATTTAATGTCGAAAATATTGGTATCTATTTCAGTTATAAACATTCGTAAATAGAGAAAGAAAGTTTAAAACGAACTGAATTAGAAATATAAAAAATCGTCAACACAAATAAGTGTCGCTTGTTTTGATATAAACCTTGACGGCTCTCAGTACGCGAATTGAGTTTTGAACTGATGTGTAAAATTGTTTTGACAATTAAACCGTGCAGTATGCATATTAATATTAATAACCCATTTATAAAGTGCACATCTTTTCAGACTACCCCATGCATGCGTTTTATTATTTCACGTTATTCATAACTGCAAATGTTATCTATTAAACACAGCTCAACATGATATTTATTATTGTGTACATACAGTACACACAAATGAAAAAACAGAAATTTATACCTGTTTCTTATTAGTATGAAAATTTGAGATTTTTTTGGTAATCGCATAGTATTGTGCTGGATCCTTTTCTTGCTTATCACATGAATATAATTATAAACTTGATTATTTCGATATGAAAGCACGAATGGTAAACACGTGTTTATCTTCCGTTCATTTATGTGCGCAGTTGTCTAGTGTGCAGTATCATCCTTGAGCCATTTCGATCGCATTGCTTTGATTTTTGTTTGCACTTTTGGGAGGGTTATTATATCATTGACGTAGAGCACTTTATAATTCACTTAGTTTATTATATCATTGACGTAGAACACTGAATAATTTACCTAGGTTATTATATCAGACGTAGAGCACTTTATAATTCACCTAGTTTATTGTATAATTCACCTAGTTTAATATATCATTGACGTAGAGCACTGTATAATTCACCTAGTTTATTATATCATTGACGTAGAGCACTGTATAATTCACCTAGTTTATTATATCATTGACGTAGAGCAATGTATAATTCACCTAGTTTATTGTATAATTAACCTAGTTTATTATGACATTGACGTAGAGGACTGTATAATTCAACTAGCTTATTATATCATTGGCGTAGAGCACTGTATAATTCACCTAGTTTATTGTATAATTCACATAGTTTATTGTATAATTCAACTAGCTTATTATATCATTGACGTTGAGCACTGTATAATTCACCTAGTTTATTGTATAATTCACCTAGTTTATTATGACATTGGCGTAGAGGACTGTATAATTCAACTAGCTTATTATATCATTGGCGTAGAGCACTGTATAATTCACCTAGTTTATTATATCATTGACGTAGAGCACTGTATAATTCACCTAGTTTATTATATCATTGGCGTAGAGCACTGTATAATTCACCTAGTTTATTGTAAAATTCACCTAGTTTATTATATCATTGACGTAGAGCAATGTATAATTCACCTATTTTATTATATCATTGACGTAGAGCACTGTATAATTCACCTAGTTTATTGTATAATTCACCTAGTTTATTATATCATTGACGTAGAGCAATGTATAATTCACCTATTTTATTATATCATTGACGTAGAGCACTGTATAATTTACCTAGTTTATTATATCATTGATGTAGAGCAATGTATAATTTACCTAGTTTATTATATCATTGACGTAGAGCATTTTATAATTCACCTAGTTTATTATATCATTGACGTAGAGCACTTTATAATTCACCTAGATTATTATATCATTGACGTAGAGCACTGTATAATTCACCTAGTTTATTATATCATTGACGTAGAGCACTTTATAATTCACCTAGTTTATTATAACATTGACGTAGAGCACTTTATAATTCACCTAGTTTATTGTATAATTCACCTAGTTTATTATATCATTGACGTAGAGCACTATATAATTCACCTAGTTTATTATATCATTGACGTAGAACACTGTATAATTCACCTAGTTTATTATATCATTGACGTAGAACACTGTATAATTCACCTAGTTTATTATATCATTGACGTAGAACACTGCATAATTCACCTAGTTTATTATATCATTGACGTAGAACACTGTATAATTCACCTAGTTTATTATATCATTGACGTAGAACACTGTATAATTCACCTAGTTTATTATATCATTGACGTAGAACACTGCATAATTCACCTAGTTTATTATATCATTGACGTAGAACACTGTATAATTCACCTAGTTTATTATATCATTGACGTAGAACACTGTATAATTCACCTAGTTTATTATATCATTGACGTAGAACACTGCATAATTCACCTAGTTTATTATAACATTGACGTAGAGCACTTTATAATTCACCTAGTTTATTGTATAATTCACCTAGTTTATTATATCATTGACGTAGAGCACTATATAATTCACCTAGTTTATTATATCATTGACGTAGAACACTGTATAATTCACCTAGTTTATTATATCATTGACGTAGAACACTGTATAATTCACCTAGTTTATTATATCATTGACGTAGAACACTGCATAATTCACCTAGTTTATTATATCATTGACGTAGAACACTGTATAATTCACCTAGTTTATTATATCATTGACGTAGAGCACTGTATAATTCACCTAGTTTATTATATCATTGACGTAGAACACTGTATAATTCACCTATTTTATTATATCATTGACGTAGAACACTGTATAATTCACCTTGTGTACCTCGCTGATTATACAATTATTATTTCATTGTAATATCTTGGAAACCGATATTGCTGTTTGGAGAAATAGCTTGAATGATTCTTTTTCTTGCATTTTAAACACATTGAATAAGTTATTTTATCGTCGTTTATTACCACGATAGCTTTGAAGGGGTCAAATCATTCATCATAATTGACGTCACATATTCTAAAACGCCACATCAAAACGCGGGAAGTGCAGGAAAGGCACGTGGAAGGGTAGATCGATTAGATACAATTTCCGTACTCGATAAACATTGGAAATCAACGGGTACTGAGTAGTATGCAAGAATAAAAGACAAAAAGAACGTACGTCCATTATTGAGGTCACCAGGTGTAAACTTGTGCACTTTAAATTTTATCAAACATCTTTTCTTTTGTAAACAATTTCTAAAACACGATGGATTCAAAACATTTAGATCTAGATCTATGTCGTTTTTTAAAAACTACATGTAGTATCAATATTACATTCAGTTGCAACTGCGGTCACATACAGTTGTAAATGATTTCAAATTTGAACACTAAATCAATGTTTGCTATGAATGTGACGACATATATGGTTTTTTTTATATAATCTTATGTAAATAGAAAAGTCAAAGACAATTGGTGGATACGAAAGTGTGTACACCTAACGTGGGTTGTAGTGGTCATTTAATTTAGAACAATGTCCTATATAATTTTTACTGAAATAAAATTCAAACTGGTCTGTGGACAACCATGGAAATGGTTATTTACAACGGGTTTCTGAACCTTGCTAAGTTAACTTTAGAAAATTCTTTACAAATATGTTTTGAAAAAAAAAAAGAATTTTAAAATTTGCAATAAAAAAGCATTTTAAACCCACAAAACGTTTTCTTGTTCTTTACAAGGACTTTTTTAATCCTTAGTCCTTGTATTGAAGTAATACATTGATTATGTGATTAATACATACTAGAATGCCAAATTTGAAATTATGAGTTAAGATTTATAGGATTTAAATATACAAATATTTTCATACCATACCAAAATGTATGCGTTTTATTTTGGGGCAATTTTGAAAATCGAAGGGTGTTGTGAAAACAGCTATTATAAAAAATAACTTTTTAAGAAGATAATACACAATATTGAAAAATATAAATATATATAAGTATACATCATCAATATATAGAGTATATATATATACACATACATGCATACATACAGAAGAAGTGACAATAGTTTAGTTATAGTTTAAACAATATTTTTTTGTTATCAACATATGATATATACATATATTCAATATACAGCTTTTCGTAACCACAGAATCGGAACAGTCATTAGAAAAATATGCAAGTTGTAAATTAACTTTGTTAACAGGTGCACCTTATATCGCCCAAACGTCGTCTCATCTAAAATTGGTACAGTGCTAATAAAATCAACTTAACGGTAAAAGCATTTTAAGTTCTGTGAATAACAACGAACATAAAAATATTTGAACTATACTATAACATTGTCGATACACGACCCAAGGCAACTTCAATGTCACTTGTCTATTAATATAACAAAACATCTATGAAACCACTATATTTAGTTTCTTTTCACAGAAAGTGTCAACCAATCATTTTACAGTTGATATTCAATTATAGATATTATACCCCCCCCCCTCCCCCTTCGTTTTATCCATTATACAATACTTCCATTTAAAATGCTGTTAAATAAAACAATAAAAGTATAAGAAAATAAAGTTTTCAATTTAAATGTTGAGTGACATACGAGTACAATATGTAATATCGTTGAATAGATTAAAAGTGATGTTAAAATCAGAAATTGAATAACTGAGTTCCTTAGAGTTTAGGTTTTTCATTGACCAACTTTCGTTTGGTTTACGCATCCCATCCCTACCACACGATCTTATGCACCAATGGCTTATTTATTTTTCTCCATTTTGTTATACTTGTCACTGACGTCGCCACCACGTCTTTGTTGTCGTACTTTTCCATTGTTAAACCTAGCCTGACCTGTAGTTGTTAAAGTCGATCTGGAGCAGCCCCCTTCGGACACACACACGTAAGTAATGTTTAGTTTTATTGCAATTTTACGCAGAATAAAGTGGCTGTTAATAAATCATTAATACAAAACTGTAAAATGTCCTTGTATCCCGGAGACAAATATTCGCGCACGTCTAGACGATTGGATAAAATGTTGTGAACAATATGATTATCAATAGTTATCACTACCACAATACAAAGTAAACATGTCAACAACTATTGGTTTAGACACATGGTGGTGTGGACTGTTATTAAAACAAAGAATGTCCTTTTAACATCACTTACAACATACTTCACATTATATATGGCAACCAATTTAATGAACAATTTGTTTATTTGAATACTGAACGTGATTTTGTCATCAATGGATAACAGAAGATCAGTTAACCTAACCACTTTTTCCTGTGACCTTTGAGGGTTAACGTGTACTTGAGCACACCCATCTCCCACAAGTAACTGATAACTTTCTCATTTGAATAATCTAGAGATAGAACAAAACACCAAACGGCTACGGAGGATCATATTAAACAATGAATCATTTACAAAACCATACTCTAGCAGACAGTTTTTGCAGCATTATCAATTCAATAAAACTTGAGATGAAATGTCAATAAAGATAAATAAAACACACGAGACAAATACATTTCCATACGCTCAACAAGTCTGCGTAACCATTGAACAACCCTCAGACAACTACGCACAGGAAAACTCCACTACGTGAGTGTAAACTCCACTACATGAGTGTTAACTCCACTACATGAGTGTAATAAAAAACAACCTGAAACTGATATTTATGAAAAAGTTATGTCAAATGTGTACAAGGATGATACAACATTTCAAAGTTTACATAAATAGCAATTTCTTTATGTACAATTTTGACCTGTAGTAATCTTATTCCATTTTTCGTGTATTTATCAAAAGTCTAGTTCTGTTCCTGTATCCTTATTTTGAGACTATTGTTATCTGTCGGTATTGTAATGAATATAGTTTGACCGCTCACAACAGAGATTACGGGTTTGATCCCCAGCATAACCCGAAGCCTCTCATTAAATAACCCAGTAACTGGTTCTACCCCAGGAAGCGGACTCGAAAGCGATTCATATAAGCACTAAGCTTTCATCGCAATGGAATTAAAATAAATAAGCATATATACAATTACATGTAATATCTCATAAACTGTAAGAATAACACACAGATAGAAAAAGATTATATTGTACGACACGTGCATTGCCATTTACTTTATGATATGAATACCAAGATTTATGCGAATGTTACGCCTACCTTACATTTAAACAAGAATAGCTAAATATGCTTTGACAATTTGAAGAATACAAATCTATGTCGTAGTGTTAATGGAATTCTTATATATTTTGGAAGTCTAGAAGTTTTCAACACATGACAGGTTATTAACTGGTATGCCATATCCAGTTTTATTGCTTGAGAAAGACTTCAGAATAATGCAGAGCTACCGTTCTTCCACCACAAGTATCAGGTAATTTCTCAATTAAAAGTTTAAGACAGAAGGGTATGAACAACGACCTCAGCCCTAAGTGGTAAGTAGACATTTAATGATAAGCGCATTGGACCGCTCGACCATGTAGGATTCATCATATAGTTTTAGAGAGTCCGAGTGGTCAAATGCGCTATCCTTATATGTATAACAAGTTGATTACAGCATTTTGTACTTTTTATATAAACATTCTGAATATATTTGCGTTTTGCACAATGCATTCATTAAGCGTCTAGTGTTTTGCTTTTGTTTACGTTACATTTTATCGATAACGAAGGGGGTGAGGGTAAACACTTTGTTTGGTACACTCATTAACTATGGGCTCCCGTAATATTAGTCACAGTACTAAAGCGACAGCATATATTGTTATATTTTTCTAAATGTTTGTAATGTCCTTTCTTTATAATATGTTCATATTATTACCTCTAGCTCAATTTTGAAGTATGCTATGAGCTAAAATGAATGAGTCCGATTTCTGGGCTGAACAAGTATTGAGTGTTGTGTTTTGAAAGGCCATTGGGTCGAACTACATTATAGATTGAATTCACAACCTCTGGCGTCAACACCAATCCACACTTTATCCCAACGATATCCGTTTTAAGTAATAAAGGACTCATTCACTAGAATTTCAGTTACAATAGGAACGATCTAGCAACGTGAGACGTTTGATCTTTCCGTATCTGCATGCACGTAACTGAGATAAGAACAAATATTAAGCGCCTCCGTCCATTTTCGATTGAAGTCATTCCTTCCGGTTGTTAAACAACCAATGGAGAAACTGTAAGTGTCATCTGTAGACGAGTCAACTATAAAATGCAGAGATTGGATAAACTTTAAATCAAATGTACTTTAAGTTAGAAGCGTAAGATTCACCTTAAGCTGTATACCATATGTTGTACTACCGAGTAAATATTGTGAATAGTCAGTATTGCAATTCATTAAATGTACCCAGTTAAAATTTAATACACAACTAAATCGGAATATTTGTGAATAAAATACTTAAGGTAAGATTTAAATATTTATGTATTAAAGTGATATCAACAAATGTGCTTTTGTGTTTTTTAGGAACGATTTATATAACAATTACATTACTTGTATTGCATATCATTGGATCACTTTCTAAGCCATATCACAGCACTGATGTTCGAATGTAAATGTGAAACCTGCAACTATATGCCAAGAACACAGATATGATAAAACCATTGTTTGATATATCTGATATATTGACAGTATCATAAATGTTGCGTCTAACAGGACCTATCAAATGTTTTACGTTAGAATTAAACTCAGATCTTTCAATTCTAAATTTCTAACCTTATGTTTCGCATTATCACCAATTTTCTAAAATGAATTAATAACCTCGCTCGGCCAAAATTTTATAAGTGAGGAGCGCGTAGTCCAGTGGTAGAGCACCTAACCCATGATAGGAGGGTCGTGGGTTCGAAACTCCTCCATGGCTATGTGTGGTGTCCTTAAGCAAGGCACTTTTCCGCATATGCTTAGTACTGATTCTAACCAGGAAGATTTTGAGCGTGATTTGCCTAAGTTGTAAGAACTTGTTTCTCAATCAAAGTAAAATAGATAAGTTTAAACTTAATAATATTTTCTTGTTAAATAGTGATGATTTATCAGAAAAAAATCACAAGTTTATCTAAAGAACAGATACTTTAAAACAGTTTATATGGAGATTTAGACCCAATTGTTTCATGACCGTGAACACTGCAGGGTGTAATGTCATAAGGCATTTAAACTAGAAGCTCTGTAATTCGCATCAAAACAAATAAAAGAGATACTTACAATACTTTCTTACAAACAATCATAATGACAACGACAGCACGGCAGTGCAATGAATATTGTGTTGGCAACCTAAACTAGACGTCGTGGGTTCAATCCCTGACTCAAACACAACTTTAAGTACTAGTTCCATCAAGGAAACGAGAATGATAGTGTTCATATTAGATATGCGCTTAATTAAAAATCGAGCTAAATTTGACCGTTAACAGAATGAATCCTCATGTGGATCACATTAATTAATACATATGTTTCAAACATTAGTGAACAATTAAAAGTAGATACAAATCAAATTGAAAGTGAGTTTGAAAAAAAAAAAGTTCATTGAATTCAAAATTCGTGCAGATGTCAATTTTAAAATACCATTGATGAAACAAGAACACTTTTTATAAATTTTAAGGTCACTTTGACGTTGCAAAATCCACAGCGCTTTACCAAATCAGCTAAAAAAACAACCCTCCATTATTGCACCATCGTTATTGAAGTTAATAAATATTAGCATATATACGGGCTGTTTCGCTCAATCACTCAAGGAGGCAAAACTGTTTCCTATACATAAAGGAGGATCAAAATGTGTCAACAACTCAATAAATGATCAAGCCCTAGAATATAAAAATACTCTGTTGTCAAAATGTTTTTCAAAACATGAGAAAAACTTAAGATCGTCTACCAGTGATATATTACATGCTCCTAGATTTCACACGACATCACATGGTAGATTTTTTTAACATAATTAAATTTTGGATAAAGATATTGAATATGAATGAAAGTAAGTATGTAAAAATGATATATAGAGTGATGTTAAATGACATGAATATCTCAATAAGATTAACTGGACATCATTATTAAAAAAACTTATTCTGTTCACTTGGAATGTATGAGGTTTGGGTAACTTAAAATGTGGGTGATCCAAAATTATTTTTAAATGAAGTAAAACAACGATTACATGATCAATTTGTACAAAATTAGCATAGTAGATTAGAAAAATTCAAGTCGTGCTTTATTTTATCAACACATTTCATATTTTCATTTTTAGCAATACTTAAATATTTTTATCACTACAAAGATCTGCTATTCTTTTTCAAAGCTAAGAGTTTCATCGCTAAGTTACAGGTAGAGGCTGGTAGGTGGAATAAACAGAACAGATTACCAATCAATGATAGAAAATATAATCACTGTAATGTTATAGAAGATGAATTTCATTTGTTTTAGAATGTGAATTATTTGAGGTTCTAAGAAAAAATATATTAAAAGATATTACTGGACCAGACCGAACATGTTAAATCTCATGAAATCCGTTCACAAAAGCACAATTATTATGAAATTAAGTTTATATATTTATCATGCTTTTGAGAAACGAAATTATTTTCTTAATGGCGAGTAAAACACATAAAAAGATATTATTGTCTTCTCCGTGATAGAAACAAATAATGGCACAACTTATCTGAATTCATAAGGATTGACTTATTATTGTAACTTACTCTGTTAAATGGTTATGCGTTGTATTAACATTACACAGATATTATGATACCGATTCTTATTACACTTAAAAATTGTATTGTCGCCATATAATGTATGTATTTATCTGTTTGTGTCCTCATTGGATTTTAAGCCCTTTGGATTATCTGAATTAAAAAGTTACCAAATTATATGCGGTCCTACAGAATGGAACAAGCTACCAACATCAATACGACATTCAAAATCACTAAGTTCATTTAAAGCTTCACTTAAGTCACATCGTATGTCTGGTACATCATGAGCACATATAAAACATATTTTAAACACTTTTGAACTATCAAATTTTATATAATTTTTCTAATATCTGAATTATCCTTCTTTTTCTCATTGTATTGGAATATTTATATAAGTGATCTTAAATACAGTGTAACATTTACTATTATAATACATATTCATAAAAATATACGCTACGGCTATGTGTGGTGTCCTTGAGCAAAGCACTTTTTCCGCATATGCTTTGTACTGGTACTACCCAGGAAGACTTCGAGCGTGATTTATCTAAGTTGTAAGAACTTGTTTCACAATCGAAGTAAAATAAATAAGTTTAAAACAATTCATAAAAATACGTTCATACAAATAATTTTAATTACATGTGCATTTTTTATGATTCTAGACCAAAGCACTTTTATATATTTGATATGTTAATTTTATGTTTAAATGTGCTGTAAATAATTTATATGTTTTAGAAGACCATATGTCAGTCTGGCTATACAGCAAACTATGTTATTCTCAGAAAATAAAGATTTCATTATGATTATTATTATGTATTATCCTTAAAAGATCCATTTTGATATAGAATTTCTATTTAAATGTTGGTCAATTGCCCGAGTTGTCCGATTCTGAACCAAATACTAATCTCGAGTTCATAATGGCGTTATAGTTTAAACATTAAACTAACTATCTATCATGACAAAATTACAACACCCTCCGCCCTGAAAACAAACAGGATCACACAAACACAACAACAAAAATAAAACACAACAAGAACTCCCATACAAAAAATCACAAAGAAACAATGGTTCAATTTAAATAATACTTTTAAATTAATAAAACAATATCTGAAATTCAAATTTTTCAATAAAAATTTAAATTGCCAAATCAACAAAAAATATAACATAATAAACATACTATAATTACTACAATAATACCCACATGGAGTAGAAGCGACAACAAATATTTCACTTGGAGAGTTATTCCAGACAGGAATTAAAACAACGTTTACAATAAGTCGATGATATCAAAGTACCATCCGTTAAGGACATCGGTTCATTATTAAAAGAAATACTAGTATTTGTCAAGCTTATTTGAACATAATATTGAGAATATTTTTGTGATTGCTTAATCCAGCTAACAAAAGTATACTACAAATGTGATTCCTTAACATGCAGCTTAATTTAATTTTTTAAAGTATCTAACAACATCAATATACAGCTTTATAAAATTCACTCAAGTATCTTACCACATCAATATACAGCTTTATGAAATTCACTCAAGTATCTTACCACATCAATATACAGCTTTATGAAATTCTCTCGAGTATCTAACAACATCAGTATGCTGATTTATGCAATTCTCTCAAGTATCTAACCACGTCAATATGCAGCTGAATGCAATTCTCTAAAATATATAACCACATCAATATGCTGATTTATGCCATTCTCTCAAGTATCTAACCACATCAATATGCTGATTTATGCAATTCTCTCAAGTATTTAATCACAATATTATGCAGCTCTATGAAATTCTCTCAAGTATCTAACCACATCAATATGCAGTTTAATGTAATTCTCTTAAGTACCTTACCACATCAATATGCAGCTCAAAGCAATTCTCTCAAGTATTTAACCACATTAATATGCAGCTGAATGCAATTATCTCAAGTATCTAACCACATCAATATGCAGCTGAAAGCAATTCTCTAATGTATCTTGCCACATCAATATGATGCTGAATGCCATTCTCTAAAGTATCTAACCACATCAATATGCAGTTGAATGCAATTCTCTTAAGCATCTAACCACATAAATATGCAGCTTTATGCAATTCTCTCAAGTATCTAACCTCATCAATATGCAGCTTAATGCAATTTTCCTAAGTATCTAACTACATTATTATGCAGCTTTATGAAAATCTCCAAAGTATGTAACCACATTAATATGCAGCTTTCTGAACTTCTCCGAAGTATCTAACCACATCAATATGCAGCTGAATACCATTCTCTCGAGTATCTAACCACATCAATATACAGCTTTATGAAATTCTCTCAAGTATCTAACCACATCAATATGCAATTTAATGCAATTCTCTCAAGTTTCTTATCACATCAATATGCAGCTTAATGCAATTCACTCAAGTATCTAACCACATAAATATGCAGCTGAATGAGATTCGCTCAAGTATCTAACCACATCTATATGCAGCTGAATGCAATTCTCTCAAGTATATAACCAAATTAATATGCAGCTTAATACAATTCTCTCAAGTATCTAACCACATCAATATACAGCTTTATAAAATACTCCAAAGTATCTAACAACATCAATATGCAGATGAATTCAATTCTCTCAAGTGTCTAGCCACATCAATATGCAGCTGCATGTAATTCTCTCAAGCATCTACATGTAACCACATAAATATGCAGCTTAATGCAATTCTCTCAAGTATCTTACCACATCAATATGCAGCTTTATGAAATTCTCCGAAATATCTAACCACATTAATATGCAGCTTTATGAAATTCTCCGAAGTATTTAACCTCATCAATATACAGTCTAATGCAATTTATTCAAGTATCAAACCACATCAATATGCAGCTTAATGCAATTCTCTCAAGTATCTAACCACATCAATATGTAGCTGAAAGCAATTCTCTCAAGTATCTTACCAAATCAATATGCAGCTGAATGTAATTGTCTCAAGTATCTTACCACATTAATATGCAGCTTAATCATTTCTCTCAAGTATCTAACCACATCAATATGCAGCTAAATGCCATTCTCTCAAGTATATTACCACATCAATTTGCAGCTGAATGCAATTCTCTCAAGTATCCAACCACATCAATATGCAGCTGAATGCAATTCTCTCAAGCATCTAACCACACAAATATGCAGCTTAATGCAATTCTCTCTAGTATCTAACCACATTAATATGTTGTTTTATGAAATTTTCCGAAGTATCTAACCACATCAATATGCAGCTCAATGCAATTCTCTCAATTATCTAACCACATCAATATGCAGCTGAATGCAATTCTCTCAAGTATCTAACCACATGAATATGCAGCTGAATGTAATTCCCATAAGTATTTAACCACATTAATATGCAGCTAAATGCAATTCTCTCAAGTACCTAACCACATCAATATGCAGCTTAATGCAATTATCTCAAGTATCTAACCACATCAATATGCAGCTGAATGCAATTCTCTCAAGTATCTAACCACATGAATATGCAGCTGAATGTAATTCCCATAAGTATTTAACCACATTAATATGCAGCTAAATGCAATTCTCTCAAGTACCTAACCACATCAATATGCAGCTTAATTCAATTATCTCCAGTATCTAACCACATTAATATGCAGCTTTAAACAATTTCTTCAAATATCTAACCACATAAACATGCAGCTTTATTCAGTACTCTCAAGTATCTAACACCATCAATATGCAGTTTAATGCAATTCTCTTAAATATGTAACCACATCAATATGCAGCTTTATGCAATTCTCTCAAGTATCTAACCACATCAATATGCAGCTTAATGTCATTCTCTCAAGTATTTAACCACATCAACATGCAGCTTAATGCCATTCTCTCAAGTATTTAATCACATCAATATACAGCTGAATGCAATTATCTCAAGTATCTAACCACATCAATATGCAGCTGAATGCAATTCTCTCAAGTATCTAATGACATAAATATGTAGCTTAATGCAATTCTCTCAAGTATCCAAATACATCAATATGCAGCTGATTGCAATTCTATCAAGTATCTAACCATATCAATATGCAGCTGAATGCCATTATCTCAAGTATCTAACAACATAAATATACAGCTTAATGCAATTCTCTCCAGTATCTAACCACATGAATATGCAGCATTATGCAATTCTCTCAAGTATCTAACAATATGAAGATGCAGCTTAATGCCATTCTCTGATGTATCTTACCACATCAATATGCAGCTTAATTCAATTCTCTCGAGTATCTTACCACATTAATATGCAACTTTATTCAGTTCTATCAAGTATCTAACCACATGAATATGCAGCTTTATTCAGTTTTCTCAAGTATCTAACCACATGAATATGCAGTTTAATATTATTTTCTTAAGTATCTAACCACATGAATATGCAACTTAATGCAATTCTCTCAAGTATCTAACAACATCAATATGCAGCTTTATTCAGTTTTCTCAAGTATCTAACCACATGAATATGCAGTTTAACGCAATTTTCTTAAGTATCTAACTACATGAATATGCAGCTTAATGCAATTCTCTCAAGTATCTAACCACATCAATATGCAGCTGAATGTCATCCTCTCAAGTATCTAGCCACATCAATATACAGCTTAATGCAATTCTCTTAAGTATCTAACCACATCAATATGCAGCTTTATTCAGTTTTCTCAAGTTTCTAACCACATCAATTGACAGCT
The DNA here is from genome assembly GCA_029582155.1 of Panopea generosa. NCBI lineage: Eukaryota > Metazoa > Mollusca > Bivalvia > Adapedonta > Hiatellidae > Panopea > Panopea generosa. The sequence continues at coordinate 44,791,192 of CM055901.1, read as the reverse complement.
TCATGAAATTCTCTTAAGTATGTAACCACATCAATATATAGCTCAACGCAATACTTTCAAGTAGAAATATACTTTAAAGTATTGCGTTGAGCTGTATAAGGATGTTTGTAAATTGTAAAAAATAATGGAAATACGATGGACAGATACTGGCCTGTGCATATTATGCCATTAAACACAACTCTCTTTATATATAAGCTAACATGCACGCGAACGCATACTAAAGCAACCATAAAGACTTAGACGTAATTCTGTAGAACGGTTATGTCCGTCACATAGCTAAAATACTCTGAGCAAGTCAATTGGCCAGTTGATTCAGGGAAAGTCTAAATGACGTCACAGTTTAGTAAGCGTTCAATAGCTATGACTTGTGGGACAGACATGGACTTTCCTGTTCATTGGATTGGACGTAAATAGACATGATTCGGGAAATATCATGGACTGTGATAGACTTATGTAGTTTATAGAAAGATAATTATGAGTTGAACAAAGCAATTTGAAACAATATGTCCGAATAGAAATGTATCTTCCATTCGACCTCTAGAACCAGCATGACATACAAGATCAAGCAATATCAACCGCACACATGGAAGACACAATACCAGTCGGGTTATTTATGTGTATGATAAATCCTCCTTTGATCTGAACAAATTATCCCAGTATGTAAACAATCAAACAAACATGTTGTATAACTTTATCAAAGTTAAATGTTCTTAAATGCTATGTTAAGTTGGTATGAAACAGTCATATACTCGTACATGTACATTGATAAACTACTGCCTCTTGGCACCAGTATAACACCCAATCTCTAAACTTTAATGGGTAAATAATAAGGACCCATCTAATACATTATCATTCGTCTCTCACCGCTGATTCAAGTGGGGAAGTTATTAGTTTCTTGCGGAGATGGTGTGTGCTCGAGTACTGGAAAATCCTAGGAAAAAATGGTTAGGTTAACTGATCGTCTGTCAGTCCTCGATGGCATAAAAACGACGCTAAATATTCAATCAATCAATCATTCTGCTCTAGGGTTGCAAATATACTTCAGAAAAAAGGTGCCGTCGTTTATAAGTACAATACTATACCAGTTTTGCCAGGATATACTTAAACATACCTGCAGATCGGAGATTGTGATTGATTGATAGAGTGATTGAATGCTCAAATTAGTTGGAAAGAATAAATGAAGATTCGAATCCTTGTCACGCCTACTTTAGCGTCAATGTACTTTAATCGAAACAACTTACATTTTTTTACTTAATTAATGCATTATAGTTAATATGTCAAAAAATAAAGTGTACATACACATGGGATTATTGAAACTCTATAAAACTATGTATATGGTGTTTAAATGCATGTACTATATACTTGAAAAATGAAATAAAGCCAATAGTTAAATAATATATAAAGATTTTGTTAAATAAACGTGTTTTAATATATATTTTAATATTATTTAGTATATGAGACTCAATAAACAATTTCAATGGAAAAGGCCGAGTTTTTAAGACTGAAATAAACATTACCATTGAATTGTCGTATAAAACATGCAACATATATAATATATATATAATGATTTGGAAAATGCTCATTTGAATTTGATATTTAATTCATATGTTATATTTATTGGTAACAGCATAATGATTGTTTTTCTTTTTCTATAAACGTGAAGAAGCTATTTAGATTTAAGTAAAATATAAGAATAAAAATGACTGCAGCACTTATTTCTCTACTGATAAACATTTTTCGAGTACATCTTAGCCAGCATATTGATCATAGGAGACGAAGGAACACTCCTCTTAAGTTGATAAACGTATCGTATACCTTCTATCTTCCTTCCTCTCTATTATTTGCGACAATATGTATGTGTATTGTTATTGTTAAAAGTGGTGAATATGCGGTTATAACGAGAGTTCACGATTTCTATATAAAATTACGGAAGTTGCGTTTCATATTCATATTTTATTTCCCATGTTCATTCATTCACATTAACAGCATGCATCAAACGCCTTTATTATGGAACATTATATGAATGTTTACGGGAAATCTAATTTCAAATAGGATATCATGCAAGTAAGAACAAGAGAACTGTGATATCACAGCGGGCCTAAAACCACTCTTTAAGAGATTCGCACAGTTATTTACTTAATTATCCTCAATTTTCACACACACACACACACACACACACACACACACACACACACACACACACACACCTTTTCATCCATACAGAAGTATACTACGATGAAATTTAGAAAAAGATGAAATGCTGTAAAACTAATCCGGAAATAAATTATTAGGAAATACTGAAGAATCGAAGGTTTTAAAAATCACCTAAGGGGTATGAACTGGTTAGTGTACAAATCAAATAATTAGACTGCGTCTAAAATTTAACATACAAAAAGATACGAAACTACCTTCGTAATAAGTATTAAAGCAGTCTAGCAAAAAAATAGACTGTGTCTGATCTTATTTTATTTCAGTCTTCAATATCATGTACTTTCAGTATAAAATGTGAACCAATGTATAGCAGTCTGCCAAATCCCCCAGAGGAACTTTTTAACCCCGTATTAAATAATGCGGCCCGCCTTTAGGCGGCCCGCAATAATGCATATTGATATATTAAACAGGTGACTGTCGAATTATGCGACAAGTTTTGGTTATACAAGTGTTTTCATAAAGAATGTGACCTATTCTTTTTTTCTTGACATTTTAACGTTATTGTAATTAATATATTTATTTTTAATATATAAATATCGCATTGATGATCGAATAGGATAAGGATGATTTATGTGAGTATGCGATTTCTGGAATGACAGCTGTTTCATTCATAGCGAGTTCCTTATATACATGTACCTTAAATTGCCAGACACAGCTTATCTTCGTGGTTTATTAATGATTCTTAAATTGGAACAAAACATAGTGACATGAACAGTAACTGTTGTTATTCAAATAACCCTTGCACATTCTGTGATTACATGTGCCAATATAACCATCTGTTTATTTCAATTAAAAACTTGTATTGACCCGGGTCCTTATGCTTTCACACCATCAACATATAATTTGTAGGAGGATAGTCTAGCTGAGTTACTTTTATTTACGCAGTCCGATTTTGTAATGCTACAAAGGGAAGAGGGAAAAGTAAGGTTATATGCACTCTTAAGCTAGATTTTAGTGCCAATAGTCTCCACTGGCGATTCCAAGGCGGTAACCGTTGATGCGGATCTTCTGTAAATTTGTGTTGTCCATATTAGTTTGTGTAAATTATATGCATCGTTTAGTTCTGTTTTCTGTCATCATTGGATATTATGCATTCAGCTGGACATGCATTTGGCACAATATAAGTTCATTCCCAGCCGGAAAACCCCCGATGTATCCATTGTATTGCAAAATAATCATACACGAGCAAAGTTTACGGTTACATGCACGTGACACATGCAGGATCATACCTGTGACACATACAGGCTCATGATTATTTTATAAAACGAGACTAATTTCACTAACCAAACCGAAGCAATGTTAAATTAAATATGAATAAATTTGTCTGTTTGCAATTTTATGATTTCACTAGCAAGTTTAAGAAGTACCAAAATACCTTTGATTTCAAAATATATCTTTTACTTTCAGGCAAGTTACTATGATGAAAGTCCTCGTGTTAAGATTCTTAGTTTTGGTATTGCTGTATAGCAGTCTGGTTGAGGGAGATAGTAGACGGCGCAGACATAGAAAACCTCTTTGTGGAGTGAGTAATGATGTCTGTATTGGTACCGTAAGCGCAACCATTCAGGGCTACGGACAAACAAACAACCTCTGTAGCGTGTTAGGTGGAACTTGCAAATTAAGAAACAGTAGAAGAGGAAAGAAATGTTACTGCATAACACGAAGAAGGAAAATGGTTCTGCTATGAACAGATATTTTATAAAAATGCACATTTCGACAAAGTTAAAGTATTTTTGTTTGTGCCAGTTGTGTTAAAAAACTAATGAATTATTATCGAAATATGCTTAATACAGTTATATAGAGAATATGTACTCAGTTCAAAACATGAATACGACAACTTGTTGACTTGAAGGAAATATATAACTTACTGTGTTTATTACAAAAAAGGTAAAGCATGCAAAGAATATTGGACTGATGTATTATTTGACTGAATATATTCAGCAATTTTGAGATTGACTGTGTTTATATGCAACAAAAACTCTGGAACAAAAGACATAATAGCTATGTCAGTAACAAGTACATTAAGTTAAAAAACAACTTTGAGACAACAGACCGAGCTAATGATTGACATGTGTATATAACAAGAACATTGAGTCAACAGAGCCAGGGATTGACATGTGTTTGCAATTTCCAATATTGTAAAAATAAGACTCGTATCACAGTAAGGATACATAGTATATTATTGCATTGTTTCACCGCTTAAGCTGTAGTGCTTTTAAAATCCAACAATTGTGTTTAATTTTCAAAATAAAATATGAACATGATGCAGATATCAAATTAAAATATGCCAGTATAAATGAAGACTAGTAAATACGATTCTATATCTGCATATCATACTGTTGGGAAATCATTGAAAAAGCATCGTGTTTTACAGGCTTCAGTTTATCTGAGACATATTTCAAAAACACACTTCAATTTCATCCTTTAAATCAAGGAAATATCAATTTATATTTAAAGAATTGTTTACACTTGTTTAAGAACAACCGTTTTACCACTAATTTAAATATTAATGTTTAATATATTATCCATCACTCATGCAGTTTTAGACAGCGATACTTTGTCTTTTTGTTCAAAATGATATCTTGCATCATTTTGAAAAGCTCTTCAAATACAATTCATATACGAATTGATAAATTCCAATTTTTGGTTGAAATGCTTTTCATTGATTATTTTGATAATTTTGTATAATACATTTACAATTAATATTTGTATAATACATTTACAATTAATATTTGTATAATACATTTACAATTAATATTTGTAATTAATATTTGTATAATACATTTACAATTAATATTTGTAGTCTGATAGTTTACATTGATTAAAAAAGCAAACCAATTTGTAATTTGGAATATTATTTTTTTGAAGAATTATTATATATTTATGACGTTATATTACTGTTATCATTTATTATCGGTCGTGTACACTCAACAGAATATGATAACATATGTATTAACCAGATGTTATCTTGCATACTTTTGAAACTGATCTTCTTGTGTAGGTGTCATTGTTTTCAGGTTTTTAAATTGAAATTAAGAGAAACTAATATCAAGATGAACGGTTGCATGTTGTCAGTACGGCGGCAGACACGCACTACTGATGTAAGTTTTTCAGTTATGCATCTGTATGCATCGTAGTCGCATTGCAACAGAAACAACTCCAAATATACCTTCAAATATAAATATAATTGATGCCAAAATGAAATATTGTTTTCTCTCTTCCTACCTTCATATAAAACGTGTCTTTTAGTAGCGAGTTCTGTGTATATTTATTGTATTTTAAAATTATATATATCTTATATAAAAACAAATAAAATCCGTACGTTTGTGCCTACCTACCCAGTTTTGGAATAAATGATAAGGAGAGAGCAAACACTTCTATTAAATTATTTTCTTATTATCGGTTTTATTTATTCCCAAAAACCTTTGACCTTTAAAATATTGCACTTAAAAAAATAACTCAATTCTATATTTCAGATTTCAGTCTAAGATTTTAAACAAAATAATTCACGTTTATTCAATACTTGAATTATTGAAATACACATCTTAATCAATATTTTACTGAAATATCCTTCAAAATGTTTAGTAAGACTTTTTTAATACTATAGTATTTATATGATATTGTCCTTATGTTTTCACAGAATATTTTATACAATTAATTACAAAACTATGTATATTTTGCTATTTTAATATGGGTGTGCTTAGTTTTAATTTCAATGCCTGAACATGTATTGAGCATTGATAAATTTGATGCAATTCCATTGACTAAACGGTCCAAAAAGAGTATCTTAACATTTGTATGAAAGAAGCATTAAGTTCATTACTACAAATGTAAAAATAATATAAAACACTTGTTCTGCTGTCACATATGTAATAAAAACACTATAGAAATATAACTTGTGTTGAAGAGATATCATTTTGTATAATGTCATGTCTTATTTCATATATGTTTGCAAATGTTTTGGCTGAACCTTAAATACTATAACTATCCTTCACTTTTTATACACGTTCACATATACATATAATGCCACTGGTTATTTATGTAAGGATGACACCATTGGTGTCTCTATTAATAAACAAAAGACTGATAACAGTTTTTGAAAGATAATTACAATAATAACGCTCTGTAAAATACTGAAACAAGATTAGTAACGTGTTCCGAATGACACAGATAGAAGATGGTAGTGAAGATTTCCAAGTTTAACGGCAATTAAAAGATCTGATAATATGACGTTCATAAGTTTAAGTACTTCTAAGTGTATAAAAAAATCAGAAAAATTCATTTGGTGTGTCGCTTACATATTAAACGATCTTTTGGAAGCCTTATAAAAACTAATCTTTCTAAGTGAAATGTCCCTAGAAGTCACAATTTCTTTCGAAAAAGACTTACGAATGTTTGTGAAACGGGCCCCTAATGTATTATATCATATTAACGTCACACTATAAATTATTTACACTCAGTTCCAGCATGTTTGCTAACTACACCTAATCGTTTAATATAGGTCTGAGTATGTACATAACTTTGTTTTAAAAATCCTTAGATCAAGTAGTTATATCGTAATATGCACATAAGATTACTTGATTTCTTTTTTTATAACATGCGACCTAACCAAATTGTGTATGTATAAATAGAAATACCTACCTACACTGGGTTTAAATGTGATACTGTAACAGGTAGAACTGTTATGTTTAAGGATTCGTATTTACGTACATGCTTTGTGAAACGATTCGTCAAATTGATAAATGATGAATTAAACAGTAAACACATTTTAATGTCTGGTTCCATAAAATTGTTGCGTACTGTGAACTTATTAAAAGTACAGGAAAGTATGTTAGTTAACGTTAGCAAACATTTAAAAGAACTGAACGCAGCCGTGACACATATTATACAAACTATCAATAAGTGTTAGAACACACATGGAAACTTGCAAGAGTTGTTCGGTAAGTTCATACACCTGTGGCATAATTTGTATATGGTAGTACATGTATATAATCGGGTAGTGTACTGTTTTATCTGTACAAAAATATACGCCAGATATAAAATGTAAAATAAAAATGATAATTTCAGGCTTTACATATATGCAGCATTTGTTTCCCTGGCGATGCATGTATCACCTGGAACCCGTCACATTTATGTCCAAAAATCTAAACAAAATATCGTTTAAAATACATATTATATCAAATATGAATAAGGACTTGAACACCCGCGGTGACTAACATTTAATTTTAAATACGAATGGTGACTGGTGAAGGTATTTGATTCCGAGAATTATTTTCTGTATATTTTTGTTAGAAAAAAAACTTTACGAGTCTATTTATTTTAATTTGATAGTTAAATTGTGTTGCATTAACGACACTTTTTCACGCTTGATTAATTTGTAAATAAGGATTTCTGGTTATAAACAGATATCAGACGACCAACATATATGATTGTTTTCCTAAGCAAACAGTCGTGAACAATATTTAAGACACATTATTTATAAAAAGTAGTTATTTAATAATTGGGGACGAAAAAAGCACGGATCATAATTCAGGTTCGATTTTCGGTTAAAAAGATTCATGATTTAGGCAAGATAAACAATGATTCACGGCGAACAGTAGAAACCATATTGGTCTTACTGGATTTCGCTTTGCATGCTACGTAATTAATATTCCGGGTAAAGTATCACTTTGTATCATGTTATCTTTAAAATAAAAGCGCATCTATTATCTTTTACGATTCAATTAATTAAACTCATTTAACGCTCTGATATGATGTTCTCTAGTTTACGACAATGACAGAAACGTAATTCTAAATTCAATACTTATATTCGCTTTACTAAACAACGAATCAGTTAACGAATTCCGGGTGAGAGGAGTGAGTTAAATGAAGCAGTAAACCATGTCTATTAATATCTGATGGTTCCAATGTTTGTTTCTATGGTGTGAAGTGCGTAAATGCTTGTGTTTGTGCTCTTGTTGTGGATATGTCTTATGAAAACTACGACTCCTGTTTGACATACTACTGTTGGTAGCGACCCTTGTTGACAGTTTCTTTGTTTGTTTCTATTTTGTGTAGTATGTGTATTGCTTGTGTTTGTGCTGTTGTTGTGCTTATGTTTTATGAAAACAACAACTACTATTTGACATGCTACTGTTGGTAGCGACCCCTGTTGACAGTTTCTTCGTTTGTTTCTATTTGTGTAGTATGTGTATTGCTTGTGTTTGTGCTCTCGTTGTGGCTATGTTTTATGCATACTACGACTCCTGTTTGACATGCTACTGTTAGTTGCGACCCCTTTTGGCAGTTCCTCTGTTCGTTTCTATTGTGTGTAGTACGTATATTGCTTGTGTTTGTGCCTTTGTTGCGGATATGTCTTATGAATACTACGACTCCTGTTTGACATACTACTGTTGGTAGCGACCCCTGTTGACACTTTGTTTGTTTGTTTCTATTGTGTGTAGTACGTGCCTTACTTGTGTTTGTGCTCTTATTGTGGCTATGTCTTATAGATAGTATGACTCCTGTTTGACATGCTACTGATGGTAGCGACCCCTGTTAGCAGTTCTCTGTTTTCTATTATGTGAAGTATGTGTATTGCTTGTGTTTGTGCTCTTTGTGTGGCTATGTCTCTGTAAATAACGACTCCTGTTTGACATGCTACTGTTGGTAGCGACCCCTGTTGGCAGTTCTCCGTTTTTCTATTATGTGTAGTATGTGTATTGCGTGTATTTGTACTCTTGGTGTGGCTATGTCTCTGTAAATAACGACTCCTGTTTGACATGCTAATGTTTGTAGCGACCTCTGTTGGCAGTTTCTATGTTTGTTTCTATTGTGTGTAGTATGAATATTGTTTGTGTTTGTGCTTTCGTTGTGGCTATGTTTTATTCATACTACGACTCCTGTTTGACATGCTACTGTTGGTAGCGACCCCTGTTGACAGTTTCTTTGTTTGTTTCTATTGTGTGTAGTACATGTATTGCTTGTGTTTGTGTTCTTGTTGTGGCTATGTTTTATGCATACTACGACTCCTGTTTGACATGTTACTGTTGGTAGCGACCCCTGTTGACAGTTTCTTTGTTTGTTTCTATTGTGTGTAGTACATGTATTGCTTGTGTTTGTGTTCTTGTTGTGGCTATGTTTTATGCATACTACGACTCCTGTTTGACATGCTACTGTTGGTAGCCACCCATTTTGGCAGTTCCATTGTTCGTTTCTAATTTGTGTAGTATGTATATTGCTTGTGTTTGTGCTCTTGTTGCGGCTTTGTCTTATGAATACTACGACTCCTGTTTGATATACTACTATATGTTTATATTTGGATGACCTCAGTCATCTGTAGGTTAAGGATATCAAAACGAGGTAAATTATTGTATGAGCCTCGTGTTACAAAATTCTTATATTCAAAAAACTATAAAGAATTAAATTCTGGCATATTTCCTGCATTTATGATAACGAAAAGTATATTTATATTGAAATAGATAAGTGGATGGAAAATATGAGAATGTGCAATGTCCAGGGTACCTTGGATTTGGGATGAAAGTTAAAATTAAACTACAATAAACATTGGACTTAAAACTAAACATTAGCAGCATTGTATTGTTGGACAATACATAACAGTGAAAGTACTCGGAATTTGATCATTTGCATTGCAAATAGATTGCATCAACAATTGTTGAAGACAACAATTAAGATAAATTATGCGTTTTTTAACATTTGAAATATAGTTGACTAGTTACACTTGCTTGTCTAGGTATTTGAAGGCTATCAATTGACTGCGTGTATTTATCATATTGCCAAGTTCTCTTGGATGGATTACATAGCTTTGGAGGCTTGAAATTTCCTTAATAGTATGTTATCACAGTAAGCAATCATTAGAAAAGAAGAAGAAGATATTTAAAATAATGTTTTAAACTAACTCCTGCTCCCACACTTTCACAGATCCTACAGAACAGAAATGACAGTTAGTTAGTTAGTCAACACAGTCTAAATACAACATAATAAGTTGTTCATACTGATAGAGACGTAGTCACTTCTCCCTGAATTTTTCCCACTTCTCCCGATCTTATTCAAACTCTAATACTCGTGATTTACACATTCATAATTTTAAGGGGAGATAACCCTACATAGATGAGACCAAAAACAAATTTGGCAATGAATATGCCAATTACGCGCAAAGTTTCTCTTTGTCCCTTTTTCTTGTTCCCTGCCCCTTTTCCTGGTCTAGAAAAAAACTTTACAACAAATATTGTTCCCGTGTATTGGCCATCCATTTCGGCAAATGTGATATTTATTTTGAATTAAAATAATGTTATATTTGTATTCATTTTTTAAAGGTTACGAATATTGTATTGCGTATATTATATCTTACATGTGTACATGTCAACATAACTTCCTCACAGTATAAAAATATATATTGTACCTTTTGATCCGATTGCGTATTGAAATAGTTGTTTACAAACGGTCCTAGAAGTTATAGGAGTTCAAATTAATGTTTGGCCCATTTATTTAACAATATGACTTGTCCGGTTGTGATAATATTGTTTTCTGAGTTATAACAACATCCGTAGTCCCGTGTAAAATTACCTACCAATGATACCAATGCATATCATCACCGAATGAATTATTGTTACGGTGTAAATGTGCTTTAAAGGCCTTTGTAACGCATCTGGGGGCTTATCCTGTTAAGGTAACAACTGTCTGAGATACTAGTAGATTAAATGTGAAGTGCATGGATAAAATGGGATCCTGTTCGATGTTTTTGATGGCAGTAATTTTTTAGCTCGATTGAATGATAAATGATATAGACACCTTTGGACGCCTCTAATTTAGATGCCTTTGGACAATTATTGGGTGAATTATGTTTATATTAACTGACAGAGTGGAAAACAGTGCAGGAAGTGTTCAGATTGTTCGTTACGAGCAATCTGAACTCTTCCTGCACTGTTTTCAAAAGCCTTCTGTGAATGGTGCGAGAAAACGCGTATCTATGGAGTAAAGGGTTAACTCAGAAAACGATATTTGCACACACGCAGACAAGTAATTTTATTAAATCAAATCAATGAGCCAAAAATGTAATTTGAACTCTTTATAACTTATAGGACCGTTTGTGAACAACTACTTCCAACCTTACCATAGTTTTTATTTATCAAATAAATTAAAATATTCAGTTCGTTCCTAATTAAACTTGATTCCGAGCTATGAAACAGTTCGAAAACTGGGAAAGAAACAAGGAAATGGAAATATAATGATTAAACAGTATATGCGTAACGCCAGTATATTTTCTAGTTTTACATAACAAAGTCTGAATATAAACGCAAATGGTTGAAGGTCGTATTCGTATACCCATGTCCCATTTCAATGTACCTGATAGACAGTGACGAGTACATGGTGTATGCATTTGGGTTGGGGAAATTTTGAAATACGCCTACGGAAGGGAAAGAGGTATGTAACGTTTATCTTTAGATTAAAGAAAATGTTATATATTGAATTTTCAACATTTACACATTGTATTATAAGTTTTCAGTACTATATAGATATATTTATGCATGCGTGTGTGCGAGCGTGTACACGTGTGCCGTTTTATTGATTTTAATACAGAACAAAATGAATACATTTATAACATGAAGAGCAACATTTTTGAGAGACGTGCCAAATGGCCATTGTGGAAATATAGGATACTGTTTAGTGATTAAGTAAAATAGTCATTGCTTTTTCAGAGGTTGAGTGGATGGTAACTTATTGTGAGAGAATGAGTGAAATGGTTACTAATTTTCAGAGGTTGAGTGGAATGATAACTACTTGTGAGAGGTTGAGTGAATTGGTAACTTATTGTGAGAGAATGAGTGAAATAGTTACTAATTGTCAGAGGTTGAGTGGAATGGTAACTTATTGTTAGAGGATAAGTAGAATGGTAAATAATTGATAGAGGTTGATTGGAATGGTAACTACTTGTGAGATGTTGATTGGAATGATAACTACTTGTGAGATGTTGATTGGAATGATAATTTATTGTGAGATGTTGATTGGAATGATAACTACTTGTGAGATGTTGATTGGAATGATAACTACTTGTGAGATGTTGATTGGAATGGTAACTACTTGTGAGATGTTGATTGGAATGGTAACTACTTGTGAGATGTTGATTGGAATGATAACTACTTGTGAGATGTTGATTGGAATGATAACTACTTGTGAGATGTTGATTGGAATGGTAACTACTTGTGAGATGTTGATTGGAATGGTAACTACTTGTGAGATGTTGATTGGAATGGTAACTACTTGTGAGATGTTGATTGGAATGGTAACTACTTGTGAGATGTTGATTGGAATGGTAATTTATTGTGAGAGGTTCGATAGAATTGTCACTTCTTGTTAAAGGTTGAGAGGAATGTAAACTAATTGTCGGAGGTTGTGTGAAATGATAACTTCTTGTGAGGGGGTTGAAAGGAATGGTAACTTATTGTGAGAGAATGAGTGAAATGGTTACTAATTGTCAGAGGTTGAGTGGAATGATAACTACTTGTGAGAGGTTGAGTGGAATGGTCACTTATTGTGAGTAAATGAGTGAAATGGTTACCAATTGTCAGAGGTTGAGTGGAATGATAACTACTTGTGAGTGGTTGAGTGGAATGGTAACTTATTGTGAGAGAATGAGTGAAATGGTTACTAATTGTCAGAGGTTGAGTGGAATGATAACTACTTGTGAGAGGTTGAGTGGAATGGTAACTAATTGCCAGAGGTTGAATAGAATGATAACTTATTGTGAGAGAATGAGTGAAACGGTTACTAATTGTCAGAGGTTGAGTGGAATGATAACTATTTGTGAGAGGTTGAGTGGAATGGTAACTTATTGTCAGAGGTTGAGTGGAATAGTAACTAATTGTCACAGATTGAGTGGACAAAACTACTTACAGAGGTCGAGGGTCGATGTTAACTACTTTTGAGAGGTTGAGTGGAATGATAACTACTTGTGAGAGGTTGAGTGGAATTGTAACTAATTGTCAGAGGTTGAGTAGAATGATTACTGCTTGTGAAAGTTTGAGTGGAATGATAACTACTTGTGATAGGTTGAGTGGAATGGTAACTACTTGTGATAGGTTGAGTGGAATGGTAACTACTTGTGAAAGCTTGAGTGAAATAATACTACTTATGAGAGGTTGAATGGAATGGTAACTAATTGTGAGAGGTTGAGTGGAATGGCAACTTATTGTGAGATGTTGAGTGGAATGGCAACTTATTGTGAGAAGTTGAGTGGAATGGTAACTTCTTGTGAGTGTTTGAGTGGAATGGTGACAACTTGTGAGAGGTTGAGTGGAAGGGTAACTAATTGTAAGAGGTTGAGTGGAATGGTATCTACGTGTAAGATGTTGAGTTGAATGATATCTAATTGTGATAGGTTGAGTGGAATGGCAACTTATTGTGAGATGTTGAGTGGAATGGCAACTTATTGTGAGAGGTTGAGTGGAATGGTAACTTCTTGTGAGTGTTTGAGTGGAATGGTAACAACTTGTGAGAGGTTGAGTGGAAGGGTAACTAATTGTAAGAGGTTGAGTGGAATGGTACCTACTTGTGAGAGGTTGAGTTGAATGATAACTTCTTGTAAGATGTTGTGTGGAATGGTAACTTACTATCGGAGGGTGAGTGGACTGGTAACTACTTGTCAGAGGTTTAGTGGAATGACTGTCATTACGTGTTGGAGGTTAAGTGGAATGATAACTACTTGTGTTGTGAGAGGTTGGGTGGATTGGTAACTACTTATTAGAGGTTTGCAGGAATGATAACTAATTGTGATAGATTGAGTGGAATGGCAACTTATCGTGAGAGATTGAGTGGAGTTGCAACATATTGTGAGATGTTGAGTGGAATGGTAACTACTTGTCAGAGGTTAAGTGAAATATTCACCAATTGTCAGAGGTTGAGTGGAATGATATCTACTTGTGAGAGGTTGAGTGGAATGGTAAGTACTTGTGAGAGGTTGAGAGGAAGGGTAACTTATTATCAGAGGTTGAGTAGAAGGGTAACTACTTGACAGAGGCTAAGTGGAATGATATCTTCTGTGAGAGGTTGAGTGGAATAGTAACTACTTGTCAGAGGTTGAGTGGAATGGAAACAACTTGTCAAAGGTTGAGTGGAATGTGACTTATTGTCAGAGATTGAGTGGAATTATAACTACTTGTCAGAGGTTAAGTTTAATTATATCTACTTGTGAGAGGTTGAGTGGAATGATCACAACTTGTGAGAGGTTGAGTGGAATGGTAACTACTTGTCAGACGTTGAGTAGAATGACGGTCACTACGTGTCAGAGGTTGATAGAATGGTAACTATGTGTCAGAGATTGAGTAGAATGACGGTCACTATTTGACAGAAGTTAAGTGGAATTGTAACTACTTGTGAAAGGCTGAGTGGAAAGGTAACTACGTGTCAGAGGTTGAGTGGAATGGTAACTACGTGTCAGAGGTTGAGTGGAATGGTAACTACGTGTCAGAGATTGAGTGGAATGACGGTCACTACTTGACAGAGGGTGTGTGGGTTGATATCTACTTGTGAGAGGTTGAGTGGAATGGTAACTACTTGTCAGAGGCTGAGTGGAATGGTAACTAATTATCAGAGGTTGAGTTGAATGATAACTACTTGTCAGAGGTTAAGTGGAATTGTAACTACTTGTCAGAGGTTAAGTGGAATGATAACTACTTGTCAGAGGTTAAGTGGAATGATAACTACTTGTCAAAGGTTGAGTGGAATTATATCTACTTCTGAGAGGTTGAGTTGAATGATAAGTACTTGTGAGAGGTTGAGGATAATGATAACAAGTTTTGAAAGATTGAGTGGAATGGAAACTTACTGTCAGACGTTGAGTGGATTGGTAACTACTTGTGAGATGTTGAGTGGCATGGTAACTACTTGTCAGACGTTGAGTAGAATAACTGTCACTACGTGTCAAAGGTTGATTGGAATGGTAACTTCGTGTCGATGGTTGAGTGGAATGTCGGTCACTACGTGTCAGAGGTTGAGTGGAATATTAATTACTTGTGAGAGGTTGAGTTGAATGGTAACTACTTGTGAGAGGTTGAGTGGAATGGTAACTAATTATTAGAGGATGAATGAAATGAAAACTACTTGTGAGAGGTTGTGTGGAATGGTAACTAACTGTGAGAGGTTGAATGGAATGTTAACTTCTTGTGAGATGTTGAGTGGAACGATATCTACCTGAGAGAGTTTGAGTGGAATGGTAACTACTTATGAGAGGTTGAGCGAAATGGTAACTTACTGTCAGAGGTTGAATGGAATGGTAACTTACTGTCAAAGGTTTGGTGGACTGGTAACTATTTGTCAGAGGTTGAGTGGAATGGTAACTTATTGTGAGAGGTTGAGTGGAATGGCAACTTATTGTGAGATGTTGAGTGGAATGGCAACTTATTGTGAGAGGTTGAGCGGAATGGTAACTTCTTGTGAGTGTTTGAGTGGAATGGTAACAACTTGTGAGAGGTTGAAGCGGAGCGACCGTGTAGTTTTAGAGAATCGTCTAGGAATGGACTTCCTGTTTTATCAAGCGGAGCGACTGTGTAGCTTGAGAGGATTGTCTAGGAATGGTTTTCCAGTTTTATATACCGGAGCGACTGTGTAGCTTTAGAGGATCGTCTAGAAATGGTTTTCCAGTTTTATCAAGCGGAGCAACTGTGTAACTTTAGAGGATCGTAAAGGAATTGACTGTGTAGCTTTAAAGGATCGTCTAGGAATTGTCTTCCTGTTTATCAAGTGGAGCAACGTTGTAGCTTAAGAGTATCGTCTTGGAATGGTCTTCATGTTTTATCAAATGGAGCAACGGTGTAGCTTTAGAGGATTGTCTACGTTTTATCAAGTGGAGCAACTATGTAGCTTTAGAGGATCGTCTAGGAATAGTCTTCCTGTTTTATCAAGCGGAGTTACGGTGTAGCTTTAGAGGATCGTCTAGGAATGGATTTCCTGATTTATGTAGTCGGGCAACTGTGTAGCTTTAAAGCTGTTTTGTGGTTTAAACATTCCATAAGGTTATTATCATTATATCTGGCTTGATTCATTGCAATATATATATTGTTATATGATATAAAATATCTCTTTATTCTAATTTAAGATGTATGCACAAATACCTCAATACGCTTGACCTTGTCTCTCTTCCAGAGACAAAATGTTTTCAGAGTATATAATATTTTTATTTATTGGATATTAAATATGTTTAAAAAAAACTACGATATAGACCCGATGGCGGTTTACGTCTAAACCGCATAACCGTTACAGGCTATATTATTTTATCTATTTCAGTATTTGATTTCATTACAAAGGGAGATTCAGATAAGGTTAATATCTTTTCAAAACTCGAAATATACTAGTGTAAGACAATTTTCTTTATTGTATATATTCATTACGTAAGGTTAATTTTCCCGTATCTAGTCACTTCACATGGTAGTTTTTCTTTACAATTTACTACATACTTACATACGCCATAACGGCCTGCCTTAAATAGAACGGTATTATATACTTATTAGGTGATTTTTATATGGTTTGTACTACATTGATTTTAAAGTTATGCAAATAGGCAACACTTGTATGTGATTCTTTGGTAAGCGTTCGAATGTGTAACACTTTCTTAATACACGCCCGTAAAAAATACCGTTTAAGCGTGGCGTGGTAATGGAAGGCGGGGCCGGTTGTCATTTATCACAATGGACTCATAATTAAACCGAATAAAGTTTTCAATGGATCTTAAGATATTATGTTTTTAAACAAAACATAATTATATTAACACATTTATGTCAGCAAAGCTTCTATGGTATACCAATGGTCTTAAAGTGGATAATGTAGCCAATAATAAGATATTATAAAATCTTGTATACAAATTTCACTTCTGTTACATACATATTTTTAATATTGTATGCACTTTTGCACATCAAAAGATCAATTTTCCTATTCAAATCATTAAAATAGAGTTTCTGAAAATAGGCACAGATCACAATGTTCTGCCGGTTTACGACAATAGTATCATCCTGAACTGGATTGAAATAGGCACAGATCACAATGTTCTGCTGGTTTACTACAATAGTATAATCCTGAACTGGATTAAAATAGGCACAGAGCACAATATCCTGCTGGTTTACTACAATAGTATAATCCTGAACTGGATTAAAATAGGCACAGAGCACAATGTCCTGCTGGTTTACGACAATTGTATAATCCTGAACTGGATTAAAATAGGCACAGAGCACAATGTCATGCTGTTTAGTACAATTGTATAATCCTGAACTGGATTAAAATAGGCACAGAGCACAATGTCTTGCTGTATTACTACAATAGTATAATCCTGAACTGGATTAAAATCAAATTTAAATACGACCACAGTTTAACATAAAAAAACATATATTTTGTTTATCTATTAGTTAAATGCTCGGTGTATATAATGACGCATGCGCCAATAAAAGTATAACCATTTTCCTAGTTTTAAAAGTCTAGAGGACGATTAAGCTTGTATGCACCAATGCTAGTTGCTGCTTCGGCACATTCGATGTGTGGAGATATCATTCCCCAAGTGTTTTTGGTGAATTGTCGAGAACCAAAATATGTTACAAGTTTGATCAATATAGACCGTTTTTATAGATTCGTAAGGAAAACTAGAGTCTTACACAATTCACTGACCTTAATAAATAGTATGTCACTTTCTTATGTATTGAGCTTTGAAACTTTTTCAATTTAACTTGTTTTTGTTTCATGATGTTACATATCAATGTAATTGTTTAACCGAATTTTAAAATGTGACTATCTGGTTAAAGCAGTCATAATAATAAATATTGTGCCATTTTTGGTTTAAGCAAATAATCATCCTATTACTTGAAAATGGATTTAGACATAGACATACAGTCAACTATTGTTATCTCATATTCTGTTTTAACATATTACTGATTAACTGAAAATAATCATTAGTCCCTTCTGTTGTTTAACTATAGATCATAATGTTAACGTCTCTCTACAATGTTGCGTTAACTGTTTAGTGACACGTTTAAAAGCGCTAAAATGTCATTAAGTAATTTGGTTTGAAATATTTTCAATAGGGACTGTGATTTCTTGTTACAGATGAGACTAGAGCAATGATTGGCATAATATTAACTGTGATAAGACAACTTAGAAGAAGAACTTTATAAGAATTGTATTTTTTCGTTCTAATCTTTTATATTTTGAATATTGTACTTGTTTGTATGTAAATACTGGAAACAAGATATGTTTCAACCAAGACATCACAGGTGTTTTATTTTCAACAGATGTATACATTAAGTCACTGCACATGTCTTCAAAAGTTTAAACTGCATTTTTATGTGCAGATTCATTCCTGTATGGAAAATATCTTTTCTATGTGGAATTTTACTGTGGTAACCCTTGACCTAATTTTATAAAGAGCCTATAGCAAAATTCAACTGTTTAGTGAGACCTGAATTGATCTCAAACTACTGGTTACCTTAAAGTATTGTCCTGGTCCTCTAGAATATTTAGTCAACTGTGATTACACTATTTAATAACAACGTCCTAACTTAAATGTTACAAAGATATATCAGGATGTGATGTTTTATGTTATACAAAAAGCACTCGTTTCAACTCCTCTTTATTCCAACGCTATAATTATATTCTTAACATGCATTGACAACTACACAATAGCTAATACTCATATTACCATTGATATATGTGTCATTCATTTATCATGGTTTTATAATGTTGATGGTTATATTGGCCTTAAAATATCTTTTCAATTCCTATCAAATCAATGGTTTAACAGAATTTGTTAAACACTGGTTCACGCACGCTGGCAAAACATGCAACATGGTAAATAATATACATGTACTTTATACATAATACAAAACGTCTTTGTGGGATATAATATTAGGTATATCTATAATATCCGTATACCATATATATAATAATAACTCAGATAAACCTGCCTTTAGCAGCCTGTCAATGGAAGAAGCAAAATGGGTGTTTGAGGCAGGTTGTGGCTTTATAAAGGTTGACTTTCTCTGAAATAATAAATATGGGAAAGAGTAAATGTGGCTGCTTGAGACAATTGACTGTTCATGGTTTACACTGGGGTGGTTGCTTGAGACAAGTGACTGTTCATATTTTACACTGGGGTGGCGGCTTAAGACAAGTGACTGTTCATGTTTTACACTAGGGTGGCTGTTTAAGACAAGTAACTGTTCATGTTTTACACTGGGGTGGCAGCTTGAGACAAGTTACTGTCTTTACCACACGGGTTACTGCTTGAGACAAGTTACTGTCTTTACCACACGGGTGTCTGCTTGAGACAAGTGACTGTTCGTGTTTTTACACTGGGGTAGCGGCTTGTGGCAAGTTATTGTTCATGTTTTACACTTGGGTAGCTGCTTGTGACAAGCGACTGTTCAAGTTTTACACTTGGGTGGCTGCTTGAGACAAGTGACTGTTCATGTTTTACACTTGGGTAGCTGCTTGTGACAAGAGACTGTTCATGTTTTACACTGGGGTGACTGCTTGAGACAAGTGACTGTTCATGGTTTACACTGGGGTGGTTGCTTGAGACAATTGACTGTTCATGGTTTACACTGGGGTGGCTGCTTGAGACAAATGACAGTTCATATTTTACACTGGGGTGGCGGCTTAAGACAAGTAACTGTTCATGTTTTACACTAGGGTGGCTGTTTAAGACAAGTAACTGTTCATGTTTTACACTGGGGTGGCAGCTTCAGACAAGTTACTCTCTTTACCACACGGGTGTCTGCTTGAGACAAGTGACTGTTTATGTTTTACACTGGGGTGGCTGCTTGAGACAAGTTACTGTCTTTACCACAAAAGTTACTGCTTGAGACAAGTTACTGTCTTTACCAAACGGGTGTCTGCTTGAGACAAGTGACTGTTCTTGTCTTATACTGGGATAGCCGCTTCTGACAAGTTATTGTTCATGTTTTACACTGGGGTAGCTGCTTGTGACAAGTGACTGTTCAAGTTTTACACTTGGGTGGCTGTTTGTGACAAGTGACTGTTCATGTTTTACACTGAGGTAGCTGCTTGTGACAATTGACTGTTCATGTTTAACACTTGAGTGACTGCTTGAGACAAGTGAATGTTCATGTTTTACACTGTGGTAGCTGATTGAGACAAGTGACTGCTCATGTTTAACACAGAGGTGACTGCTTGTGACAAGTGACTTTTCATGTTTTACACTGAGATGGCTGCTTGAGACAAGTTACTGTTCATGTTTTACACCGGGGTAGCTGCTTGTGACAAGTGACTGTTCATGTTTTACACTGGGGTGACTGCTTGAGACAAGTGACTGTTCATGTTTTACACTGGGGTTGCTGCATGAGGCAAGTGACTGCTCATGTTTAACACTGTGGTAGCTGCTTGAGACAAGTGACTGCTCATGTTTAACACAGGGGAAGCTGCTTGAGACACGTGACTATTCGTGTCTTACATTGGGGTGGCTGCTAGAGACAAGTTACTGTTCATGATTTTCACCGGTGTAGCTGCTTGTGACAAGTGACTGTTCATGTTTTACACGGGGGGTCTGCTTGAGACAAGTGACTGTTCATGTTTAACACTGGGGTGGCTGCTTGAGACAAGTGACTGTTTATGTTTTAAACTGGGATGGCCGCTTGAGACAAGTGACTGTTCATGTTTTACACTGGGGTTGATGCTTGAGACAATTGCCTGTTCATGTTTTACACTGGAGTGGCTGCTTGAGACAAGCGACTGTTCATGTTTTACACTGGGGTGGCTGCTTGAAACAAGTGACTTTTCATATTTTACACTGGGGTGGCTGCTCGAGAAAAATGACTGTTCATGTTTTACACCTGGGCGGCTGCTTGTGACAAGTGACTTTTCAAAATTAATACTGGGATGGCTGCTTGTGACAAGTGACTATTCATGTTTTACACTTGGGTAGCTGCCTGTGACAAGTGACTGTTTATGATTTACACTTGGGTAGCAGCTTGTGACAAGTGACTGTTCATGTTTTACACTGGAGTGGCTGCTTGAAAAAATGACTGTTCATATTTTACACTGGGGTAGCTGCTTGTGACAAGTGACTGTTCATGTTTTACAATGAGGTAGCTGCTTGTGACACGTGAATGTTCATGTTTTACACTGGGGTTACTTGCTTTTGACAAGTGACTGTTCATGTTTTACACTGAGATGGCTGCTTGAGACAAGTGACTGTTCATGTTTTACACTGGGGTA
Organism: Panopea generosa; assembly: GCA_029582155.1. NCBI lineage: Eukaryota > Metazoa > Mollusca > Bivalvia > Adapedonta > Hiatellidae > Panopea > Panopea generosa. The sequence continues at coordinate 44,769,769 of CM055901.1, read as the reverse complement.
GCTGCTTGTGACAAGTGACTGTTCTTGTTTTACACAAGGATGGCTGCTTTAGACAAGTGACTGTTCATGTTTTACATAGGGGTGGCTGCTTGAGACAAGTGACTGTCTTTGTTTAACACTGAGGTGGCTGCTTGAGACAAGTGACTGTTCATGTTTTACACCGGGGCGGCTGCTTGATACAATTGACTGTTGTTCATGTTTTACATAGGGGTGGCTGCTTGAGACAAGTGACTGTCTTTGTTTAACACTGAGGTGGCTGCTTGAGACAATTGACTGTTCATGTTTTAAACCGGGGTGGCTGCTTGATACAATTGACTGTTGTTCATGTTTTACAATGTAATGGCTGCTTGAGAAAAATGCCTGTTGTTCATGTTTAACACTGGGGTGGCTGCATGAGGCAAGTAACTGTTCATGTTTTACACTCGGGTAGCTGCTTACGACAAGTGACTGTTGTTCATGTTTAACACTGAGATGGCTGCTTTAAACAAGTGATTGTTGTTCATGTTTTACACTGGGGTAGCTGCTTGTGACAAGTGACTGTTGCTCATGTTTTATACTGGAATGGCAGCATGAGACAAGTGACTAGTTGTTCATGTTTTGCACTAGGGATGGCTGCTTGTAACAAGTGACTGTTGTTCATGTTTTACATTGGGGTGGACTGCTTGAGACAAGTAGCTGTTCACGCTTTACACTGGGGTAGTTGCTTGTGACAAATGACTGTTGTTCATGTTTTACACTGGGATGGCTGCTTGAGACAAGTGACTGTTGTTTATGTTTTACACTGGGGTGGTGGCTTGAGACAAGTGACAGTTCATGATTTACACTGGTCTGACTGCCTGAGACAAGTGACTGTTGTTCATGTTTTACACTGGGATGGCGGCTTGAGACAAGTGACTGTTGTTCATGTTTTACAATGGGATGGCGGCTTGAGACAAGTGACTGTTGTTCACGTTTTACATTGAGGTGGCTCCTTGAGACAAATGACTGTTGTTCATATTTTACATTGTAATGGTTGCTTGAGACAAGTGACTGTTATTCATATTTTACACTGAGATGGTTGCTTGAGACAAGTAGCTGTTGTTCATGTTAAACACTGGGATGGCTGCTTGAAACAAATGACTGTTGTTCATGTTTTACACTGGGGTGGCTGCATGAGACAAGTGACTGTTGTTATGTTTTACACTGGGATGGCTGCTTGTGACAAGTGACTGTTCTTGTTTTACACTCGGTGGCTACTTATGACAAGTTAATGTTCATGTTTTACACTTGGGTAGCTGCTTGTGACAAGTGACTGTTGTTCATGTTTTAATAGTTGGATTGCTTCTTGTAACGCGTGACTGTTGTTCATGTTTTACACTGTGATGGCTGCTTGAGACAAATGACTGTTGTTAATGTTTTACGCTGTGGTGGCTGCTTGTGGACAAGTGACTGTTGTTCATGTTTTACACTGGGGTGGCTGCTTGAGACAAGTAGCTGTTCACGCTTTACACTGGGGTAGCTGCTTGTGACAAGTTACTGTTCATGTTTTACACTAGGGGTAGCTGCTTGTGACAAGTGACTGTTGTTCATGTTTTAATAGTTTGATAGCTACTTGTAACAAGTAACTGTTGTTCATGTTTTACACTTGGATGGCTGCTTGAGACAAGTGACTGTTATTAATGTTTTACACTTGTGGTGGCTGCTTGAGACAAGTGACTTGTTGTTAATGTTTGACACTGGGATGGCTTACTTGAGACAAGTGACTTTTATTCATGTTTAACACTGGGATGGCTGCTTGTGATAAGTGACTGTTCATGTTTTACATCGGGGTGGCTACTTGAAACAAGTGACTGTTCATGTTTTACACTGGGGTGGCTTCTTGAAACAAGTGACTGTTCATGTTTACAATGGGGTGGCTGCTTGTGACAAGTGACTGTTCATGTTTTACAATGAGGTAGCTGCTTGTGACAAGTGAATGTTCATGTTTTACACTGAGGTAGCTGCTTGTGACAAGTGAATGTTCATGTTTTACACTGAGGTAGCTGCTTGTGACAAGTGAATGTTCATGTTTTACACTGAGGTAGCTGCTTGTGACAAGTGACTGTTCATGTTTTATACTTGGGTGGCTGCTTGAGACAAGTGACTATTCTTGTTTTACCCTAAGGTATTTGCTTGAGACAAGTGACTGTCCATGTGTTACACTGAGGTGGATGCTTGTGACAAGTGATCGTTGTTCATGTTTTACACTGGGATGGCTGCTTGAGACAAGTGACTGTTGTTCATGTTTTACGCTGGGGTGGCGGCTTAAGACAAGTGAACGTTGTTGATGTTTTAAATTGGGATGGCTGCTTGAGAAAAGTGACTGTTGACTGTTTTCACACTCGGGTGGCTGCTTGAGACAAGTTACTGTTCATGTTTTACACAGGGATGGCTGCTTGAGACAATTGACTGTTCATGTTTTACACTGGGATAGCTGCTTGTGACAAGTGACTGTTCATGTTTTACACTTAGATAGCTGCTTGTGACAAGGGACTGACTATGTTTTACACTGGGGTGGCTGCTTGAGACAAGTGAATGTTCATGTTTTATAATTGGGTGGCTGCTTGAGACTAGTGACTGTTCATAGGTTACACTTGGGTGGCTGCTTGATACAAGTGACTGTTGTTCATGTTTTACACTGGGGTGACTGCTTGTGACAAGTGACTGTTGCTCATGTTTTACACCGCGGTGACTGCTTGAGACAAGTGACTGTTCATGTTTTACACTGTGGTAGCTGTTTGTGACAAGTGACTTTTCATGTTTTATACTGGGGTAGCTGCTTGTGATAAGTGACTGTTCATGTTTTACACTGGGGTGGCTGCTTGAAACAAGTGACTGTTCATGTTTTACACTGGGGTGGCTGATTGAAACAAGTGACTGTTCATGTTTTACAATGGGGTGGCTGCTTGTGACAAGTGACTGTTCATGTTTTATACTTGGGTGACTGCTTGAGACAAGTGACTGTTCTTGTTTTACACTAAGGTATTTGCTTGAGACAAGTGACTGTCCATTAGTTACACTGAGGTGGATGCTTGTGACAAGTGATCATTGTTCATGTTTTACACTGGGATGGCTGCTTGAGACAAGTGACTGTTGTTCATGTTTTACGCTGGGGTGGCGGCTTAAGACAAGTGAACGTTGTTGATGTTTTAAACTGGGATGGCTGCTTGAGAAAAGTGACTGTTGATGTTTTACACTCGGGTGGCTGCTTGAGACAAGTTACTGTTCATGTTTTACACAGGGATGGCTGCTTGAGACAATTGACTGTTCATGTTTTACACTGGGATAGCTGCTTGTGACAAGTGCCTGCTCATGTTTTACACTTAGATAGCTGCTTGTGACAAGGGACTGTCTATGTTTTACACTGGGGTGGCTGCTTGAGACAAGTGAATGTTCATGTTTTATGATTGGGTGGCTGCTTGAGACTAGTGACTGTTCATAGGTTACACTTGGGTGGCTGCTTGATACAAGTGACTGTTGTTCATATTTTACACTGGGGTGACTGCTTGTGACAAGTGACTGTTGCTCATGTTTTACACCGCGGTGACTGCTTGAGACAAGTGACTGTTCATGTTTTACACTGTGGTAGCTGTTTGTGACAAGTGACTTTTCATGTTTTATATTGGGGTCGCTGCTTTTTGATAAGTGACTGTTCATGTTCATGTTTTAAACTGATATGGCTGCTTGAGACTGCTTGTGACAAGTAACTGTTGTTCATATTTTACACTTGGTTGACTGCTTGAGACAAGTGACTGTTTATGCTTTACATTGAAGTAACTGCTTGTGACAAGTGACTTTTGTTCATGTTTTTCACTGGAATGACTGCTTGAGACAAGTGATTGTTGTTCATGTTTTACACTGGGTATGGCGGCTTGAGACACGTGACTGTTGTTATGTTTTACACTGGGATGGCTGCTTGTGACACGTGACTGTTCATGTTTTATTCTGGGTGGCTGCTTGTGACAAGTTTTGTTCATGTTTTACACTGTGGTGGCTGCTTGAGAGAAGTGACTGTTCATGTTTTACATTGGGGGATGGGAGGCTGTTTGAGGCAAGTGTTTGTTCATGTTTTACACTTAGATAGCTGCTTGTGACAAGGGACTGTTTATGTTTTACCCTGGGGTGGCTGCTTGTGACAAGTGACTGTTCATGTTTTACACTTAGATAGCTGCTTGTGACAAGGAACTGTCTATGTTTTACACTGGGGTGGCTGCTTGAGACAAGTGAATGTTCATGTTTTATAATTGGGTGGCTGCTTGAGACTAGTGACTGTTCATAGGTTACACTTGGGTGGCTGCTTGATACAAGTGACTGTTGTTCATGTTTTACACTGGGGTGACTGCTTGAGACAAGTGACTGTTCATGTTTTACAATGAGGTAGCTACTTGTGACAAGTGATTTTTCATGTTTTATACTGGGGTAGCTGCTTTTGATAAGTGACTGTTCATATTTTAAACTGATATGGCTGCTTGAGACAAGTGACTGTTCATCTTTTGCACTGGGGTGGCTACTTGTGACAAATTACTGTTCATGTGTTACACTGAGGTGGCTGCTTGAGACAAGTGACTGTTGTTCATGCTTTACACTGGGTGGCTGCTTGTGACAAGTGACTGTTATTCATGTTTTACACTGGGGAAGCTGCTTGTGACAAGTGACTGTTATTCATGTTTTACACTGGGATAGCTGCTTGTGACAAGCGACTTGTTCAGGTTTAACACTGGGGTGGCTGCTTGAGATAAGTGACTGTTCATGTTTTATAATTGGGTTGCTGCTGCTTAAGACTAGTGACTGTTTATGTGTTACACGTGGGTGGCTGCTTGATACAAGTGACTTTTGTTCATTTTTTACACTGGTGTGGCTGCTTGTGACAAGTGGCTGTTGCTCATGTTTTACACTGGGGTGACTGCTTGAGACAAGTGACTGTTCATGCTTTAACACTGAGGTAGCTGTTTGTGACAAGTGACTTTTCATGTTTTAAACTGATATGGCTGCTTGAGACAAGTGACTGTTCATGTTTTATACTTGTGTGGCTGCTTGAGACAAGTGACTGTTCATGTTTTACACCGAGGTGTCTGCTTGAGACAAATGACTGTTCATGTTTTGCACTCGAGTGGCTGCTTGTGACAAGTGACTGCTCATGTTTTACACAGGATTATTAAAGAAATAGTAATTTAAAATTTGCAATATGCTGTCTTATCTTTCAGACAACCATATCTGGTTACCAATGCTCAAAATGAAGAAAACATTCATTTCGCTAGACAGACTCGCTGTTTTATTACTGCTGCTTACCTGCCTGATAGAGGGTATTGATGGTCGCCGCAAACAGCCACGTCTGTGTATAGTAAGCGCAAGTACAGGAGCTTGTGAAGCCAGTTCGCGTGCTATAATCCCAGACTTTGGAATAACACGCAATCCTTGCCTGGCTGCCAAAGGCAAATGTGAGTTTGTTACCCGACACAAGGCTCGGCGACGTAAACGATGTAAATGTGTCTATGAAAGACGAAGCCAGAGTCGACTGAGTTAATAAAAAAAAACTGAAGAAGAGATTGTTATCTTTGCTTAACTTTAACACAACATCTAATGAATGCCCTTCTCTTATTAGCACAGACTGAGAATATTTAGATATGGTATATTATTGAAAAAAGTTATTTTGCGTGTATTAATGCATTTTGGTTTGTTAACATGCATGTACCATTGGTCATCTTTACAAACAGTATTTCCATTACAATTCGTGTCATCTAACGTGTGTGTATCAATTACATATTGTATTTTTGCAATGAATCTTATTTGTTTCAAGCAATAATAGATTAATCATTTGTAGTAATGTGAAAAGACTTAAAGGTTAACAATGACGCTATGAAAGTTTGTTTCTATGCATTACTTTTACTTGTTACATTTCTCCTATTACTATGAGATTGTAAGAACTAATCAGCGTCACAAATTACAAAATTATAATACATTAAGACAACATGAATATATTGTACATAAACTATGTGTTGCCAAGTGTATATATGCTTTTGTTTTTATTTATCCTCGAGCTTTGAACTGGTCATGTCAGCGTTACTAAATGCAATTAGGTAATGTGTTTATCGTAATATTATACACGTGCTTCAAATTATATGCATATTGCCTTCCTGATTTTTTAATGTGATGTCATCCGGTTAAAATAATCGTTTATAATTCAATTGTTTATTTGACCGGGTCAATGTCATTCAGTTAATATAACCGTAATTTGTATTTTAAAACAATCATATATTTGACCGAGGTCGACGTCATTCAGTTAATATAATCGTGACTTGTATTCTAATTAAACCGTATATTTATCCGGGGTCGACGTCATTCATTTAATATAATCATGTCTTGTTTCTAATACAACCTTATTTTTGACCGGAGTCGACGTCATTCAGTTAATATAATCGTGTCTTGTTTCTAATACAACCTTTTTTTTTTGACCGGAGTCGACGTCATTCAGTTAAGGAGGAATATACCTTTTAAATCATTTTCGAAATCAGTGGAATATTTGAAATGTAATGAAACTAGAAGTAATTTCCAATTTGAATATGCTTTTTTTCTGCGGTAAATATAACACTTCTTTACCTATGACGTCGTAAACATGGCCATGTTTGGTCTTTCTGACGTCCCGATTTATAGCAGCAAAATCGCAATTATTAGAACAACAGGTCTGGCCTTTCTAAAGTTCGGAGCAAACTGTTCAGTACACATTCATAAAATGAGCTTGAAACAATACCCACTATAGCAGTGAAAAGCCACCCTTCCACCCAGCCCCATGCTCCTACGTACGTTCAATGACAATATACCTGGATCGTGGCTTTTCACTGCTCATCATAGATGGTATTGTTTCAAGCCCATTTTATGTATGTGTAACAGTTTGCTCCGAATTTTAGAAAGGCCAGACCTGTTGTTCTAATAATTGACAACCGTGATGTCCACATTTCACTAGCAGTCGTGGAGCTAGTCAGAAATGGGAATATTGTTTTGGAATCCAGTTCCCTGTAAGTGAAATAAAATGACGGTTTTGTATGTGCACCAAAAAGACACGCTATCATAAATGCTATAGACAGATTAGTTGCCACTAAACAGCAGAAGTATATATAACTAGTGTGCACAAAATACTAAAATAATGGTAAGAACAAACTTGTTTAATTATCACAAAACGTATTCCTCATGCGCTATACCGTTGCTGACGTTTGCATTAAAGCGTTTTTTGACGTAGGGAAGGGTTAAATAATTGAATATCATAAAAAATCTAGTTTGTCAATTTTTCTAAAAATATCACAATAATTGTACAATATATAGTATAAAAACATATAAAAATTATGCAAAATTCGCTTGATTTGATTTTTGGTAATTTTGATTTGAAGCCGTTTTTACGAAAAAATCAAGAGAAAAAATAGTTTCCGTTTTTCGCTAGTATTTTCAAAATGTGGCGTTCATCATAATTTTTGCATCTGTAAATGCATACATCCGTCAAATGTGTACATGTTGATATATGTTTCTATTCTGTGTATTAGAAATAACTCAACTGAGGTCGAAAAAGTACGCGATTTTGCTGCTATACATTGGGACGACAAAAGGGCTGAACATGGCCATGATTACGACGTCACATATAAGTATATATTCTATTGACCGCTGCAAAAAAAATACATATTCACATTGGAAATTACTTTTAGTTTCATAATATACTAATTGAACAACTGATTTAGAAAATATTTTAACCTTAATTAACCGCCAAAAATCTTATGGAAAACGCGTAGAATTATGCAATATGTTGACTTTTTTTTTGACGTAGGGTGGGTTAAATAATTAAAAATCAAAAAAAATCTAGTTTGTCAATTGTCTAAAAATCTCTCAATTACTGTGAAGCATATTGTTAGAAATCAAATAAAAATTATTCCAAAATCACTCGGTTTGTTTTTTGGTAATTTTGATTTGAAGCATTTTTTTCGAAAAAATCGAGAAAATAATAATTTCCGTTTTTCGCTAATATTTTCAGAATTTGGCGTTCGTCGTAATTATTGCATATGTAAATTCATATATCCGTTGAATTTGTTCGTGGTGATATGTGTTTCGATTCTGTACATTCGGTATAACTTGACTGAGGTCGACAAATACTACGCGATTTTGCTGCTATAAATCGGGACGTCAAAAAGACCAAACATGGCCATGTTTACGACATCATAGGTAAAGAAGTGTTATATTTACCGCAGAAAAAAAGCATATTCAAATTGGAAATTACTTCTAGTTTCATTACATACCAAATATTCCCTTTGATTTCGAAAATAATTTAAAAGGTATATTCCTCCTTAATATTATCGTGTCTTGTTTCTAAAACAACCGTATATTTGATCGGAGTCGACTCCATTCAATTAATATAATCGTGCCTTTTTTTCTGATACAATCATATATTTGACCGGCATTGACGTCATTGTGTGAATACAATCGTACCTTTTATTCTAATACAGCCATATATTTGACCGGGGTCGACGTCCTTCAGTTTATATAATTTGGGTCTTGTATTCTAAAAGACCTGTATATTTGTCCGGGGTCGACGTCATTCAGTTAACATAATCGTACCTTGCATTCTAATACAACCGTATTTTTGACTGAGCTCGACGTTATTCAGTTTATATATACTTGCCTTTTATCCTTATGCAGTTATATACTTGACCGGTGTCGACGTCATTCAGTTATAATAAACGTGCCTCGCTTCTAATACAATCATTTATTTAACCGGGATTTTTAATACATAAAAATAATTGACAACGAAACGCCAAAGATCTGACATTGACTCTTACATGTGCGAACAAAAACAAAAAATAAAAGCATGAAGAACAGGAGAACATTGAACGTGAACCCTTCCTCTGATATAGTTATTTTTACAATCCATTCTTACAAGCCAACACATTGTTTGTTTTCTCTCTCATGCATACATTATAGAACTATGTGATAAAGTGTGAAAATAGATACCGTTTCCATTGTTTTAATCTATTAGTAAGTTTAGTAGTCTTCGTAATATATTTTCAAGCATATTAACGACTTATTAGCAGCTGTAGTGGTCATGACCCCATGATAACGGTACTTTAATTCATATTTATAAGTAATAACGTATAGTGTAGCCAAGTGGTTTGGCGTCTGTTATTGATAAGACAAAGATTACCTGACCAAGATGTCCGGACAGATATTAAACTCTATAATTTATGTTTCAATTTCCTCTATTATCGTTGACTTGTCCATGGTTTTTCATCTTTGTCATATTGAGCGCAATAACAAATTGGCTGTACTCTTGAAATGTGTGTCTTACATAAATGAAATATCACTATGTCAGTAGTATGAACGAATGTAGTTGTTTGTTTTTGTGATATTTCTATTGTACGTACGTAACCTATTCATTGAATATACTTTCGTAGTTCTTATGCTGCGCATTCCCGTGAATTTAAGCTTCGAATACATTTATGATAAAAAGTATATACTTCCGAGATAGTCCGATAGGTTATGACGAGTTTGGCACACGTTTCCAATGTAACAATTCTATTTGACTAATAGACGCGGGTCACAAATAAGGCTTGACTTTTAATATTCCATTTACCGACATAAAGTACACGTATTTATTTACCGGTATGTGATGCTCGACAAATGATAAAAAGGGCATAAGCACGGTGTAGTGAATAGTAGAAATATAAGAAATGCATTTCATTTGTTCAAATTCATTCGTGAGAAATGAACTTACACCCAGCGAGAAAAACTAGCATGTTCCACCTACTTTTAACGTGATCAATTTACATCTCATAACATTTTAACAAATGAAATGTGGTTCTTAAATATACATGTATGTCAATCATTTAGAAAAATGGTTTAGTTATATTAAGGCATGGCAATTAAGTAACAGTTACTGTATCTAAAAAAAGATAAACAACTGTAAAAATAAGTAGAATCTAACAGTTTCATATTTAACAGTATCATCAATGTTTAAGTATGTAGACCAACTAATTTGCATCTATACATTTGTCTATATTTTACATTTATGCTAATAAAGATAGTAGTCAAGATAATACAAAACAATAAAAATGTTAATTCTTTTTAAACACACCAACGAAAACAAAAAGAAACAAGAAAATTAACACAATCATATTTCAACAGTTACTGTATATAAAGGCGGTCAGCCCACTGCGTTATCGTTCCGGTAATCCGCTAAGCGACTAACAAGAACTAATATACAAGTCATCTCTGCGATGACTACTTCCCCATATATTTGCGAAGTGGGAGATTATTTACCGTAGAACAAAGGTTGCTTTAGACGTTTTCATTACAGGCGCCATGATACTATAACATAATATGGGTTTGAAGCTCACTTGGATAACCATTGTTACACTTTCGAAAGAATGCAACTACACTTAATGAGTTGAACAGAGCGTAAATATTGTTATAACCTAATGTGCCATATCTTTCAGCAGTCTCATTGATATTGCAAAGAATGAATCAGCATCAGTGGTTTAAATGTTGGCTCGTAAAATTTAATCAATTAGATATCTTTAATTCAGTAAAAAAACAATTGCCATTATCCAGTGTGAAAAATTGTTATGAAATAGGAACTTTGCTCCGTTCTCGTTTCGTCTGTGCTATTTAATGCTGAAAATGAAACCTACATCAAAATCTAATATTTTGTAATTTTTGGTAAAATGAGGATCATTTAAGATACCATTCTATGTTATATATGAACTGAACATAAAATGAACATCATCGGTTAACATCATAGTAGAAATAGGAAAAATATTTGTTCGTTGACACTACAATAAATGCAACTATCCGAACGCTAAAAAAACTATTTACGAAACATACGAGAGTTGTTCGATAAGTTCGTGGACTTTTTTTAATATGAATATGCTTTCTTAATTAAAAATAGAAATTATTATTTATCTCATTAAAGTGTATTCAATTCTCTCGTAAATGCAAAAAAACTATATGTTGATACATGCAACACGAACAGAAATCATTACATAAAACTATAATTTAAAATGAGTAAACTATTTATTGAACTACATCATTGAAAGAATATGATCTACTTCTAATACTGATTTGTCAAAGGAATTGAACAAGTACATAGAGGTAGAGTTATCTAATGTAGACATAAGTAAGTGTGATATATATACAAATCTAGATCTTACCCAAACAGTTTAAAGAAAAGAGGTTAAAATGTTCATAAATTTGATATTTAAAAAGAAGTTAAATTAATCACCAATTAAACACACATTTAAACTATCAAGACATGAATGCTTTTATATTGATGTTTTAATTGTGACATCAAGGATTAAATAAAGTCTTTCTTTTCTTTAATGTGGTTTAGTGCACAATGCAAACCTTAAACATTAAACATGAGCAAATAAAACTTATAGAGATTTATGGTAGACTTACGTTAATATAAATACTTGAATCAGTAAATAATATGTGTTGTGAAAGTTGTCTAACACAACCCATATTAAAGCTTAATTGAAGCCACAAGGTATATTTGTGCTTTCAACAATTTCAACAATTTTTATAAAATACTTAAAATATCATGAAAATTTAGAAAAAAACAATAGCGAGTAACAAAATTAAAGTGATTCCACATGAAAATAAATTCTATCTTTTTTTTCCTTTTCCTCTTTCTTTTCCCGTCTTTTCTTATTATAACATTATTTCATAGAATAAGAAAAGTTAACTGTACGTAGTAAATCAAATATATTTGTAAATTGTATGTATTATGAAATAATAATAATAATAAAAATATAATGAATAAAAAATAAAATAAAATAAAAAAAGTTGTTACGACTAATAGTAGAAGAACATTCATTTTGAGATTTTGGAAATCTAGCTACTCATTGTTTATCATGAGAGATTAAGATGTGTTACTTGTTGATGATTCTCATACAATTATAACACAGAAATGTTAAAAGATAAAGAGTATTCCTGTTAACTATGAGTATATCTCACCCCGTCAGTGAACAAACTAAATAGTTCAATATCATCTGAGTAGAAATCAAATTACCAAATCAATCCTTAAGTTTATGGTTCATATAAATACAATCAAACCTGCATAAGCAACCACTTCTATTAAGAAGCCAATTGTGTTAAGCAACAAAATTTACTATTTCCAATTACTATGCTTTCAGAGCAAATCAACCTGTATTAAGCAAAACATGTTTTAAAAGGTCACTTTGCTTCTTTCCTTGACTAGCTGCTAATGACAGGCCTGACTGTATATAAACATCAATTGTATTGACAATTAATATACCTGCATCACCACTATTTGAACTTGCACAAAACTGTTTGAAAAATAAATTACATTTAAATAAGTACACAGTTATTTATATCATATTTTGCCTATGCAGTTGATGCTATTGTTTGTTACCACATGCTCGTTTTGTTACCATCCATGTTAAAAGCAACACTCACTTAATAATTAATAAAAAAACATTACTGACGTCTTTAATATGCGATTTTAAACTCTTTGCTAGCCACCCTGGTCTGGACTATCCTAGCCACACTGGTCTGGACTACGCTAGCCACACTGGTCTGGACTATGCTAGCCACACTGGTCTGCACTATGCTAGCCACACTGGTCTGGATAATGCTAGCAGCACTGGTCTGGACTACGCTAGCCGCACTGGTCTGGACTATGCTAGCCACACTGGTCTGGACTACGCTAGCCACACTGGTCTGGACTTTGCTAGTCAAACTGGTCTGAACTTTGCTAGCCACACTGGTCTGCACTATGCTAGCCACACTGGTCTGGACTATGCTAGCCACACTGATCTGGACTATGCTAGTCACACTGGTCTGGACTACGCTAGCCACACTGGTCTGGACTACGCTAGCCACACTGGTCTAGGCTTTGCAAGCCACGCTGGTCTGGACTATGATAGCCACACTGGTCTGCACTATGCTAGCCACACTGATATGAACTATGCTAGCCACTCTTGTCTGGACTATGCTAGCCACACTGGTCTGGACTATGCTAGCCACACTGGTCTGGACTTTGCTAGCCACACTGGTCTGGACTATGCTAGCCACCCTTGTCTGGACTATGCTAGCCACACTGGTCTGGACTATGCTAGCCACACTAGTCTGGACTATGCTAGCCACACTGGTCTGGACTACGCTAGCCACACTGGTCTGGATTACGCTAGCAACACTGGTCTGGACTACGCTAGCCACACTGGTCTGGACTACGCTAGCCACACTGGTCTTGACTTTGCTAGCCACACTGGTCTGGACTTTGCTAGCCACACTGGTTTGCACTATGCTAGCCACACTGGTCTTGACTATGCTAGCCACACTGATCTGGACTATGCTAGTCACATTGGTCTGCACTATGCTAGCCACACTGGTCTAGGACTACGCTAGCCACACTGGTCTAGGCTTTGCAAGCCACGCTGGTCTGAACTATGCTAGCCACACTGGTCTGGACTATGCTAGCCACACTGATATGAACTATGCTAGCCACACTGGTCTGCACTATGCTAGCCACACTGGTCTGGACTATGCTAGCCACACTGGTCTGGAGTTTGCTAGCCACACTGGTCTGGACTTTGCTAGCTTTCCTTGTCTGGACTATGCTAGCCACACTGGTCTGGACTATGCTAGCCACACTGGTCTGGACTGTGCTAGCCACACTGGTCTGGACTTTGCTAGCCACTCTGGTCTGGACTATGCTAGCCACACTGGTCTGGACTATGCTAGCCACATTGGTCTGGACTATGCTAGCCACACTGGTCTGCACTAGCATCGCAGTTCTTTTACCAAGAACACAGTAAATAATGAACACATTTAGTTTTTGATGTCTGATTCCCCAAAGTTAAGGACAATTTTAATGTAATCTCAAATACTTTGCTTGAATCAATATCAAATTTATGCAAACGAATTATCAATTTAAAAAGAGAGAATTTTAAAGATTTGTCGTCTAGACAAATCTAATTGTCAATTATCAGTTGATATATCATTCGATATAGTCTCAAGTTCTTTCTTAGAATCCGCAAGAACCTTTTTTGGTCAGTTCATTTTTAGTTAAGTTTCACGTAGTTTATAATTTTCTGATTTAAATAATTTAAAGAATTTCCAATATAATCAAACATTTTGTCTGGCGTCTTACATGTCTTTGAATTTCCAGAAGGATTGTCAATGTAAGTCATTGTAAGGTATAATAGAACTGTGTACAATACGCATTGTACTCACCTTGTCTTGATCTGAATCCCTAAAGGCGAATACGCCATCGATGTTGTTTTTTATGTTGCTACTAATTTTAAGTTGGGACTGTTGATCGTTGCAGGTGTAATAATATAATTATGTTCCTATAGTTGCTTCGGTGGTGAATAGGTTGTTTCAACTTCCTCATGCTAGGGCCTGCTGTTATGGCGATTACTTCAGCAATTCATCGTATACTGTAATTTCTGAATGACACCATCTCCCTACTGCGCTTCTTTAAAAAGAATGAGCAGCAGCTGTCGAATAACTTCAGCTTGATGTTTTTTTTTAAATGGTGTGTATATTATCAGCAGATATCTGTTTTGCAATGCATGTATTGAATAACTTCATAGTAATTTAGTATTTCCGAAATTGTCCGTGGTCAGGTGAATAAGACATGTGTCACTCCTCTCCATTGAGTCATTTAAAGTAGGAATAATACAAAATATTAAATGTAAATATTATAATACCCGCCTATGTCCTGTGTACAGTAATGGCGACGCTAATATATGCGCTATTTGCGCAACGTTTTTTAGAGACGTCGTCATTAATGTGCTAGGGTTCGAATCTCCAAAGTGGCAAAAATATTTCCGAAATTGTCCGTGGTCAGGTGAATAAGACATGCGTCACTCCTCTCCATTGAGTCATTTAAAGTAGGAATAATACAAAATATTGAATGTAAATATAACATATTGTTTTGTTATATTATTATCAATTTCTCTTGTTTTCATACATCGAGCATGGATATGTTTGTTTTCTCTTGCGCGGGTTACTTTCCGTGAATATTAATGAGTTGTGTGGTTTTGCCGCAAGTTTAGTCTATCGATCATGTGATACAGTTTATTATATTAGACATTAATGTAGGGGGTCCTCCGTGGCCGAGCGGTCTAAGGCGCCGTCCCACTTACCTCTCATCGCTAAGGTCGTAAGAAAGAGTTCCGCTCGATCCAAAAATATTACGTGAGAAAGTTTCCAGTGACTTGCAGTAGGCTGTTGGTTCTACTCAATCTGATTCATTCTAAAGTCTTCACCCACCAGTAAAACTGGATATGCCATATATAACCTGAAATGTGTTGAAAATGTCGTTGAATCCCATAAAAAACAACAAAAACCATTAATGTAGCAATTAATAGTCACGAGAATACACACGAATGTGTTATCTGTTACCTAATATGAATAATGAGCTCTGAATATACCAAAATTTAAACGTATCCTGGTTCATGCCCATTTTACATTTTTTATTATACAGTTTTTAAATATAACAACTCTCAATCACTTATTTAAAAAGTCTTATTTAAAAAGACAATTTTTATACACTGGTTTCCATCACTGCGGTAAAGACATGTATTTCCTTTCTATGAATACTCGGTGAAAACATTTTTGTGCTATTTTTTTGCTTTTCTGTTTATTTAAGCAAATAAAACATATTCTCTTCATTATCAACTGAGGTAGAATAAGATAACTGCATATTTAAAATTTAACTTTTATACCCGAGTCGAATGTCACATGATTACTAAACACGTACGTCAATTTTGATAAAATCATATCAGGGAATGTCACGTGATTCATACACGTGCACAACTTGCAATTATACATAGAACGATGATCTTAATAACCAGACAAGTATACGACCCTGTTTATGTTCAGACTCTAAAATAACAAATGAAGCAAATGATAAGCTTTCTTAACAAACAATGCAAATAAAGAATTAACGTAGTTTATAATTCGAATATTATAAAAATTAATTTAATCTCTGACTGAGTGGCCAACACACTATCCAATACACTATCGCTCCGTATAAAATACACTATCTTCAATTGCTTATCTATCAGGATGACAACAATGATAAAGCAATCAAATTCGTGTAAGCATTATTATAACCATTCGATACGATAGACAAGTATATATCTCAATGATATAAAGAATACTTTGAAAGGACAGTACGATATCAAAAGGAATTTGATTTACGAAATAGACTCGATTACATTTTTTTTGTAATTTCCATTTGCCTTTACGTTCTCCGATTAATTGATTTTATGTCAGTCTTTATTGCTTTCCATATCAATTATTTATTGCAAGAATATGCAAATCGACATTAGGACAGTCGTTTGTCCGGGAGGGATTTTTTTATGATAGAATTTGTCTCCCACCGAAGACATCATAAATAGGTCGGTATCGCCTAGACTAAGTATAAAGAGCACCGATTGCCAGGACTTTGCTTTATTGACCACTTTGATACCCTAAAGGCTTTACGGACAATTGGAATGAGGCTTTATCAGTAGCGGTGTATCTTAATCAACAACTCAACAAAACAGAGTATCATTAAACACATCTTAATATTTCTAAACGTCAATAATGACCCTTATTTGACTAGCTGTAAATTGTTAACTTTCTTAATTGATTTATTTAGTTTTGTTATCTCATGCCGCTGTAAATATGTATGGTACATGTGTTACTTAGTAGACGACTAGCCGTGGGATGTAATGGGTAGTGTCGAAAACCTGGTTGTAGGTGGGTTTACTTTGGCTTTATTCATATCATTACTAACATTGATACCTTGACAAATCACTTGACAAGTGCCATTTTGACATTATTACAGTAAGCCCACGTTTATTTCACACATTGTTAAATTTCAATTGTTTCAACCTAATCGGAATTAGAATATGTCATTCTTATTTGATAGGATCGGTGTAAGAATATATACATAGGCGTGTAAATGCGGGTAAGGTAATTTGAATTTGTTGAAAATGTGACACTTTATGAAGTTAATCTGTGTCACTAACTAACCTCTGATCTAGTTAAATAAAAGGTATGTCTTTTTTAAATCGTATTATTATGATATTTACTTGTAACATATACAATTAATTGTTCTTAAATATCTGAAAATATACAACTTTGATGATAATTACATAGAAGCCAACAAACCGAACGAATTTACATACAATAACATTAATACAGTAACTATAGTTTAGATTGCACTGTTGCTGAAACAGTTTCATTAAATCAATCACTCAGAGAATTAATACTTTTAATACAGACATGCAAACTATCAGATAATTTGTATCACTCGCTATCAGTTTATTCAGCATAATTTCTTATTGTAAAAACCACGTATTTGTTACCGTATGGTGTACATTGTTTCTCATACACAGGACAAGGACTATGCGTTATATGGTTCTTTTCAAACATTTACAAAAGTCATATAATTTTTTTTGTTGAATGGGGTTTAAATCCATTTTCAACACATTTGCATAAACTGTTGTATTGGTGAAGGAAGACTTCAGAATGAATCTGAGTAGAACCAGCGTCTTTCCTCAAGTAACTGGACAATTTTCTCACATAACGTTTTTTTGGAGCGAGCAGGACTCGAACTTACGACCTTAGCGGTGAGAAGTAAGTGATCATGAAACTGCACCTTAAAGCAGAGATGACCTTTGAAGATAATAATTACGAATACAACTATATTTTTCACATACATGTACTTTTGGTTAGATTCTGTTAAGCAAAGGACCAATCTTATTTTCATATATCGTCATCTTCAACTTATTTGTCTTTGGTACTTCACCCCAGATTTTTGAGTTCAATAGTCCGCAAGGTCACTCTTGATTCATAAAATACAACTGGACAGTGTCCACAAGTAGGCCTTATCTTACTGAAGCCTTTGTTTTGTATTTTGTCCTATATAACTCCTGTAGTTTGAGATAATAAGAGTTCATGTAACCGAGAAAAAAAATAATTATGGCAAAATTCAACCAAATTCGGCCTCTTTATTATGCTTATGGAACGTTCATTGAAAGTGTCAAGATGTTCTGTTTGTTTGATGATTACATTGTTTTTAATCATATACTCAAAGAACCCGTTTACATTAATGTACACAAACAGGTAATTTGTGTGTCAAATCAAGTTAATTAATCTATCTCAACCAATTTCATTTTTAATGATTTTTAAATTTAAAACTGATTAGCTGATATATTTAAAAACAATGTTTTTTTCAACTTTTCTAGCACATAGTCTTATTTTCTACATCTTACATTTATTCCAATTTCAGTCTTACAATATATTAATTGCAAACATAGACTTTTACTGAATTTCAACGAACTTATATTATTGTACTTTATCTACACGACTTACTAATGTTGGTAGAAGTTATGGCTCAACCCTCGCGATTATCAGAGTAAATAAAAGTATACTAGTTTAGTAACGTAAATCAAAACTATTAAATAAAAACACCGTATTTTTTTTAAATTTCAGTCACCATATATATGGTGACTATTTAATCACCCCGTTATATGTCTGTGGGGTCGGGGTGGGCCATCCACAAACAAACCGTACGAATAATTGAAATGCATGTTTATATATATATATATATATATATATATATATATATATATATATATATATATATATATATATATATATTGCAAGTATGTATAAAAGGAGCAAAAAAAAAACCCACACAAAAACGATGCATATTATACAAGCTATATAAATGGGGATGGTCTTTTTTTATGTCATTACAATTATATAGAAAATCTCCACCAGAATGATTGATTTTAACATTATTTTTATCATGATATAGTTCTTAATAAATCAAAAGACAAAAATAGCAAGAAGAATAAGATATAATTATATTAAGAATAAATGATCAAGACAAACAAAAATTTACAAATTATTACAAAATAATCACAGAGATATTTTCAGTTCATACATTTGGCTTTACACTATGTTAAAGTAAAGATATTTTTCCCCGAAAACCCAGCCTTTAATATCACCGTATTTTAGCGGAAACTGCATTTTGTTCTGAGAGCGCTAGCAAAGAACTTCTAAAAAAAACAACAAATTAAATTAGCAGTTCAAATAAACATTTTGGTTAGTCAATATTCATTAGCTAGCTGAAACACAGTTTCATGTGCTTACAAACTGCCGTTAATTCATGAAGCTGCTACATATTTTTCGGGTTATATACGACCGTTAATGAATGTCTCAAGGTCAAGAACAGTCAAGTGAAACTTTAGTAAATTGGCTGCCTAAATTTGTTACGATATAAAATATTACCGTATTTCTAGACAAATTCACACGAATGTGACCAACTGTTCTCTAATGTACCGTAATCCAAGAGTAATACCAGTATTTTTACTGCTTTAGAAATCCGCATTATTTATATTACATTGGAATAAACTTTTCATTGGAATCGTTATATTCTATTGCAAATGTTCGAGAAAATCTTGTGTCGTTCCATGAATTAAGCAAACGTAATTCCAGTCTCTTCAAAAATATAAGTACGTTTATCTATTTCAAGTGTTGATAAGTTGTCCCGTTCAATCTGTGTTTCCTGTGCACACGCCGCAACATCTTAGTAAATGCTTTATGACTACTTGAATCTCATATTTCATGTTAAATGTTTTGAACCGGAATAAAACATTATAAAATGGTATTGACATCAATGATTGAAGATGAAATTGTAATAATATCACGAATTAATATATACAATATTATATGTCATAAATAATGATACTGTTACAATGAGCTCTTCAACCATTGCTGTTCCAGTATTTTTTCACACGGTCGAGTAAAACTACTTCAGACTGTTTTTAAGCTGTAACTATTCCAATTATTTAAAATTGTATTGTAATGTATTATGATATTTTATACTCATACATTGTGTATTTTATTGTAAGTCTGATGGGGACGCCATTAAAATATTATCGGTCTTGATAATAAATCTCTAGTTATGACTTATATTTTAAATTAGTAATGACTTGAATACTTGGTGACTTGGACACTTGATGACTTAGACACTTGATGACTTGGAAACTTGATGACTTGAACACTTGATGGTTTAGACACTTGATGACTTGGACACTTGGTGACTTGGACACTTGGTGACTTGAACACTTGATGACTTAGACACTTGATGACTTAGACACTTAATGACTGGGACACTTTGTGACTTAGACACTTGATGTCTAAGACACTTAATGACTTGGGCAATTGGTGACTTAGACACTTGATGACTTAGACACTTGGTGACATAGACACTTGATGACTATGACACTTGATGACTTTGACACTTGATAACTTGGACACTTGATGACTTAGACACTTGATGACATAGACACTTGATGACTTAGACACTTGATGAGTTAGACTCTTGATGACTTGGACACTTGATGACTTGGACACTCGGTGAATTGGACACTTCATGACATAGACACTTGATGACTTAGACACTTAGTGACTTGGACACTTGGTGACTTGGATA
Organism: Panopea generosa; assembly: GCA_029582155.1. NCBI lineage: Eukaryota > Metazoa > Mollusca > Bivalvia > Adapedonta > Hiatellidae > Panopea > Panopea generosa. Next base: position 44,749,251 of record CM055901.1, on the reverse strand, counting down.
CTTGATCACTTAGGCAGTTGATGACATAGACACTTGATGACTTGGACACTTGGTGACATAGACACTTGATGACTTTGACACTTGATGATTTAAACACTTGATGACATAGCCACTTGATGACTTAGACACTTGATGGCAAAGACACTTGATGACTTAGACACTTGATAACTAAAAAACTTGATGACTGAGACACTTGATGACTGAGACACTTGGTGACATAGACACTTGGTGACTTGGACACTTGTTGACTTAGACACTTGGCAAGATAGACACTTGATGACTTGGACACTTGGTGACTTGGACACTTGATGACTTAGACACTTGGTGACTTAAACACTTGATGATTTAGATACTTGGACACTTGATGACTTAGACACTTGGTGACTTAGACACTTGGTGATTTAGATACTTGGACACTTGGTGACCTGGATACTTGATGACTTAGACACTTGGTGACTTAGACAATTGATGACATGGGCACTTGATGACATAGACACTTGATGACTTTGACACTCGATGACTTTGACACTTGATGACTTGGACACTTGATGACATGGACACTTGATGACATAGACACTTGATGACTTTGACACTTGATGACTTTGACACTTGATGACTTGGACACTTGATGACTTAGACACTTGATGACTTGAACACTTGATGACTTAGACACTTGATGATTTAGACTCTTGATGACTTGGACACTTGGTGACTTTGACACTCGGTGACTTAGATACTTGGTGACTTGGGCACTTGATGACTTGGACACTTGATGACTTTGACACTTGAGACTTGGACACTTGATGACATAGACACTTGATGAATTGGACACTTATTGACTTGGACACTTGGTGACTTGGACACTTGATGACTTAGACACTTGGTGACTTAGACACTTGATGACTTAGATACTTGGTGACATAGACAATTGATGACTTGGACACTTGATGACATGGACACTTGATGACTTTGACACTTGATGACTTTGACACTTGATGACTTGGACACTTGATGACATGGACACTTGATGACAAAGACACTTGATGACATAGACACTTGATGACTTGGACACTTGATGACTTGGACACTTGATGACTTGGACACTTGGTGACTTGGACACTTGATGACTTTGACACTTGATGATTTGGACACTTGATGACTTTGACACTTGGTGACTTAGACACTTGATCACTTGAAAATTGATGACATATACACTTGATGACTTGGGCACTTGGTGACTTGGACACTTGGTGACTTGGACACTTGATCACGTAGACACTTGATCACTTAGATACTTGATTACTTAGACACTTGATCACTTAGATACTTGATTACTTAGACACTTGATCACTTAGATACTTGATTACTTAGACACTTGATCACTTAGACACTTGATGCTTGAAATAATATTTCAGAATGATATTTCTAGATACACGTTATGTTGACATGCTCCGCGTGATACCAACATATTGTATTATAGTATTGCACAGGCGTAACGAACAAAAATACATATTTTGGCAAAATTTCAAACTTCCTTTGTATACTTTTCTTTGACATATACAATGACATTTGTATTTATACAAAGAGCACGTTTCTCGAACAAAAAAGAACAACAGTTAAAAGTGCAAAGACGTTAAATGAGATTTTATAATATACTTGTTTTATCTTTCTATCAACTGTCTCGTTTATTTTCTATAATAATTAACCCAACAAAGGACTATCTATGGGTACAATGCACTTTTAGAACCATTGATAATGTATCTAGTGTTTAAGATGTTCATGTATCTATATGTAGAACAGTACAAAATTAATTGTTGTGTGAGACGCATAGCGTAGCACAACACCAAGTCAAAATCATCTACAACAATTCTGTCTCATCGTGGCTTTCGAGGAGCCTCCTATGCCGGTGCCGACTTGCTGCTGCAGATTACAACTGACATAATATGTACGTGTGCATATGAATAAAACGTTGTAGGTAAATTTCCTCCGCGAACGTTGATTTTAACAAAAAATCGTTGCATTTTTTTAATTATGCAGTTGTTTTAACGGATAATAGAATAACATAGTTATACAGTTGATATTTTATACCAAGGCACTCTGATACTATGATGGCAAATAAAAATGCAAATAAAAATTCAACATAGATACGACTCGAACTCGGATATTTGGGTTGTCAGTTAAAACCGTTACCACTACGCTTTCGGAACAGACAGTAGTATAACACACTTAATATTGATATCTAGTTTATTTTATAGTCTATGTAACAGATAAATCTACTATCATACTACAAATACGGAAGGTTCCATTTAAAAATAGAATGACGTAGTTTCAAAATAGCTGATTTGGTTTATACATAGGGACTCAATTATGTATTGTGTAAGACACAGTAATTATCTGCTTCACTATAACTTTGAAATGATAAACTTGCCAAATAAATAACTAATTTTGAATGGATTATAAATAGTTTATGATAGCGACACTACAATTACGCTTGTATTACAAAATGATAACAAAGCACCCGGCTCAGTGGGCCCGTCAGTCACTGCCAATGCATATACTCTTATGCATACATTTATAGAGGAATAATAAATCAATCAATCAATGATAATAATCTCAATTTATCAATATCTTAACATCATATTGAACAAATTATTAAAAAAAGATATGGGCATGTAAAATGATATCTCTTTGCCTTTTTATTTATCAAACTGATGTAATGAAAGTATATGTTACCTGTATGCCATTGTCATATATTGATATACATATTTGACTTTGAATTATCACAGTAATGCACCTTGCTAAATAGTATCGAAAACTGTGGTGTTTTAATTAGATAATTGTTAAATATAGCTATTTATATTTTTCAGAATAAAAAGTCGATTAGAATTGCCGTGTGTCCTTTAAACAATTACTAAATATAAAAATAAACCGTGGTGTGTCATTTGGTCCATTGATAAACAGTATGTGTACAATTGTCCCATGCTGTTTGACAACCCGTTATCTGTCAATAGACATCAATTCTTTTTTTACAAATATTAAATACTAAGTTATTAATGCACCTCTTTCTTCTTGTAAATTATTACCGTTCTAACATGATTTTTTTTTAATATAGTAGACGACCCTTTTTTTTAGTTTTACCACATTAGAAGTGTGAAAATAATTGATTGATTGATTGAATATTTAGCGTCATTTTATGCCATCGAGGGCTAACAGACGCTCAGTTAACCTAACCACTGTTTCCTGGGATTAACCAGTACTCGAGCCCACCCCATCTCCGCAAGTAAGTGATAAATTTCCCACTTGAATCAGTGGTGAGAAACGAATGATAATGAGACACAATGTCGTATATCAATCATCACGGAGACTTTTGCCGGGCTTGTGTGAAAATAAATGTATACTATTTAAAAAAATATAACCATTTAATCGCATGAAATCATTGCATTTATTTATCTAAATTGTATAATTTATTCAATATATATGTACTATGTGTATATGTATATGTATCTATATGTTTGATTATGTAAAATATATTTCAGTCTGAATTTGAACGACAGAATTATCTCTCAAATATACCTACTTACTGTTCAAATATAATACAAAATAAAATATTTGGTAATAAGATCATACTTTAGATATTTTAAAATTTCATTTTATCTGAAGAAATCTTGAATTTAATTGGTAATTGGTATCCATTATTGACCTCTTCCGGAGAAATTATTCTATTGGCATGCATTTACTTAACAATAAAAGCCCATATATTCGTAGACTTGAGCTTGAAAATCTAAATTTCAACCTTGGATATCTAGTTTACCATGAATAATTGTGAGATTTGTTTTACCATAGATAGGTGTCCCTACATGCTTGCAAATTTTGGTATAAGAAATGGTTTCTAAATGTATTTTTCAAAATTCATTCTAGAGTTCAAGTCTAAGTATGTTGGTGATTGCACCCCTGGATTTATATATCGATATACATATATACAAGTAAGCAATAGTGTAGTTACGCGACTGATCCCGAACACAATGCCAATGGTTAAATGACCATTAAAACGATTTCTGGAAAAAATGTAACACAACGTATGTTCTGAGATGCTTTCTGAATACATGGCCTGGTATGTATCCTCCAAAAAATGCCTTCATCAACTGCAAGTCACATGTCGCATGATGATTTTTTCTATATATTGGATATGTCATGTTTATTTGTTTATTTCAGATTGAAAGACCAATAACTCTAGCACCGTTATACCAGCCACAAACCACCGTACCATGACCAAGATGAATGTTCTGACATTAAAAACTACTTTGATGTTGCTAGTGTGTCTTTGTTTGGTAGTATACACCGAGGGACGACGTAAACCTTTGTGCGGTATAAGCAGAAGGACCGGGAAATGTGTCGGTACTGTTAGTGCCTACATTCCAAAATATGGACACACGAATGACCTCTGTCAGACTATTGGTGGGGTTTGTACACGTGCCAATAGACGGCGCGGATGTCATTGCAGAACTGGAAAAAGAACCGTTCTTTTGTGAGCGGTTTTTTATTGCTACGCAATTAAATTTGCTATTCAAGTACTCATTAGAGCGGTTCGGAGAATTATTTTGCTAAACGACATAAACTATCACATTCAGCATCACGTATTATGGCCATTTTACCATAGTACAATGCATATTCTATTTTCCCCAAAAAGTTAATGATTTTTGTATTAAAATTTAAAATTTCGCTCATTTTCGACATTTTATTGTACATTTGGAAATGTTACTCTTCATTGACCTCTTTTATTTTACCTGCATCGAATTTGGATCTAAAATGTGAAATATTGAATTTGTGTCCTGTAAACTGTTTTAAAGAAATAATCAGTTTTTTTGTTAGTATTAACTGATGACTAATGGAGTATTTAAAACCCCCCAATGTAAACCGGATGTACCTTGCGAAACTGAAACACACAGGCTTGAGAAGAATATACTTAAAAGTGGGACGGGCCGCATACAGTTTATGAATCAGATAGAAGTTTAATCGATTTTACAATACGGATAAGAAGTTTATATTTCTTTGTTCTATGTTAATGCAGTTTGTTCTTTTTCCTGATATATATATATATATGGATTGATACATATTTAACAAAAACAAAGTCATCATCGTTATCATTAACAACAACGAAAGCAATATAAACTCTTCAAAAGCAACATCAACATTAAAAGTGAAATTAGCGAACCCAACAGTACTAACACACCTGTTTTACTTCTATTTATGTGTCGGTTGCAACTATTACCATTTCTATTGAGACAGCTTCTACTGCTACTACTACTACCGCTACCACTACAGCTACCGCTACTGATACTGCTTCTGTTGCTACTACTACTACTACTACTACTACTACTACTACTACTACTACTACTACTACAACTACTACTACTACTACTACTACTACTACTACTACTACTACTACTACTACTACTACTAATACTACTACTACTACTATTACTACAACAGCTACTATTACTTCTACCATTGCTACTACTACTACTACTACTACTACTACTTCCTACTACTATTACTATTGCTAATGCTACTGTTACTGCTACTACTACAACTACTACTACATCCATCATTGCTACTACTACTACTACTACTACTACTACTACTACTACTACTACTACTACTATAACTACTGCTACTACTACTTCTGCTTCTTATAATAATAATAATAATGCTACTACAACTACTTCCAATTTATACTGACATAAAATGTTCATACTTCTTACACCAAACCCCAAAAACATTTTACATGTCGATGCACTTATACTGCCATTCATCACAGCAATGGTACATAATCACAAGTGGTGTATTTGCACATATTCTAACAAAACGAAGAGACAAATAGAATGAAAACAACAACAACATAATAATGAAGTGAGATGTGTGGCCAGTTATTTATTCTGTTTGAATATCAAGCATCATTTTTATGTCACTAATGGCTAACAAACGTTCAGTTAATTTAACTACATTTTCCTGGGATCCTGGAAGATTAGCCAGTACTCGAAAATTTATAAACATTATCCGTAAGAAACTAACAACTTTCTCATATGAATCAGCGACGGGAGACGAATGTTAGTGACACGCAATGTCAGTGAGACACAATGTCGCATATATATATATATATAAATTTATGGTTATTCACAGCAGTGTTGGTATATCTCATATATATAATAGTCACGATAAAAATGATTCACACACACTAATATAATATTAAAACATGACTGAGTTTACGTCATGCCTGGCTCGTGTGATCACTGACACGCAGATCTTATTCACAAGTATGTATGATATACAGACTATCATGTTTCAAGGATATAAATTTGATAAAATTAAATTATAAAAATAAGGTCTCACTTGCGGACCTCACGCAGTGAAATGGATGTAATATACCAAACGAGTTTAGTATTATATTTTATCAGCGGTTAAATCAATTTAAATTCGATTTTTTATAACGCATGTGTCGGTGAAAACATAGCTGTAAATAATTTGCTCATTGTATACGTTTGTAATTGTTTATTTGGTTTGATGTGATAACGAACAATTATATAATTCATTGCCAAGCCATGCCTTAAGCAGTAAGCTAGTTGTCATAACACTTCACTATGACATTTTGTAGTTGCTCGCTATTATAACATTGCTTTTTTTTTCTCCGCGAGTATTTGTTCTCGTTTATACCGCTTTTCATACGATGAAATATCTCTCAACGTATTCAACAAATTCATTTCTCATAGATAAATCTTCTTTTACACGCCTTGCTAACTTGTATTCAAAGGAGATTTATAGAGCAAGAGTATTACTATATACACTGAGCGGTAGTGTCATACTTTATTCAATGGCTAACAATATCGGCACAGATTATCCAATCTTTTCTCGCTATAGAGATTAAATACATCATATTAAGCCTATCAAAAAAGCTAACTTAATGATTAACTACAATTGAAAACAGTTGATGATTTTTTCTGGGAAACATTCATTGACCGCTTTAAAATCTGGAGTTTTTAAAAGTGCGTTTCATAAAGATATAGTACTCTAAATAAAAGCGTCTATCTATTAATCACTTACTTATTCGATTATTCGAGCACATGGGTGGTTTCTTATTGACCATCACATAGAACTGTATAGGTATATCTAATTACATTAGTCGATCACATAGAACTGTATAGGTATATCTAATTACATTAGTCGATCACATAGAACTGTATAGGTATATTTAATTACATTAGTCGATCACATAGAACTGTATAGGTATATCTAATTACATTAGTCGATCACATAGAACTGTATAGGTATATCTAATTACATTAGTCGATCACATAGAACTGTATAGGTATATCTAATTACATTAGTCGATCACATAGAACTGTATAGGTATATCTAATTACATTAGTCGATCACATAGAACTGTATAGGTATATTTAATTACATTAGTCGATCACATAGAACTGTATAGGTATATCTAATTACATTAGTCGATCACATAGAACTGTATAGGTATATCTAATTACATTAGTCGATCACATAGAACTGTATAGGTATATTTAATTACATTTATCTGCATGACATAAATACAAACATAAAATAAACATGGACACTCAAACCTATAATTTGTTTTTTGTTGTTGAATTGTAGTTTGAGGAAACTTGAAAACACTATCTGCTCCAATTCAGCTTATCCTATCGTTTATGTATTTTACATCGTTATATTAATCTCTTTCTGAGACAGAGTACAGTCAAAATAACGAATAAACAAGTAAATATAAAACGTGCATTTGACAAATAAAGATAGCCGAAAACAGTTCAGATGATAGGTATGTAAATATCGCCGAGTTTTTCCTGAATATATCCCCTCAATTTATAATGCCAATGAGATTAGGACCCGGATGCCGACACGGTTGGTTATGAGTTTGTACTTATTGAACAACGTTTACATGTGACTTCAACTGCGTTGATTTCATCATTATTAAATTTTCGTTTTAAACGGCAGGTACAGTAAACTAAAGTTGATATATTGTTTTAATAGTTCCGTTTAGAAGAAAAACGAAAATAATAAATATTGTTGGAATTTATATTTAAATATACAAAATAGATACGTAGGTGTAATTGTGTAACCTGATATTTAATATTTAAACCATTCAATTTTGTTAATTTTAAATTTTAAACCATATAAGATATTCACTATAGACTTTGTCAAAATATGATATATGTCAATTATTTAAAAAAGACAAAGAAAATTAAACGGTTGATGAATTTACTTTCATTAGTGGTTTTATCGACCATATACCTGGTTTAAAATATTTTAGTTTACAAATAATATAATACCTTTTAACAAATTATACAAATGCCTGAATGTCAGGTTTATTGTTCTGTATCGTTTCATGTAAAAGTCGAATACAGATTAACAGTGAGCGAAAAAGGTTTAGTGATGACCTTGGTAAACAAATTATTCAACTTTTAAGGATTAAAACTGTTACACAGTTTGGAATATTCTAAAAGGATGACAATAAATCTCCATAAATGAACTAAAATATGATGTTAAAATGTAACAGGAGAGATAGATAAATAATGTTTGAATGCAAAATTAATTAATACAACGGTTTGTTTGTTTGTTAAACAGTAAACAGTACGGACTGTAAGGGACACTTTGAAGTTTAGTTAATGTATTCTATAAACGACGGCATGTGTACAATTTGAAAAAGAAGCATTTAAATATCAGAAGTAGTGCATGCATTTAGGTTTATATTACTCTAAACATACACATTTATTAATGTTGACAGTTATACTGCCGTTTAACCGGAAAATAGAAATTTACGAAAAGAGCTTTTACAAACATGAATGCGAGTAAAGAAAATTGGCCTCTTGGACTGCCAGAAAACTTTATTAACTGTCCAATATGTTCTAAAACACTAATGACACCAAAATGTCTACCATGTCTTCATTCATTTTGCGTAAACTGTCTAAAAGTTCACATTATGGCTTCTGAAAGAACAGAATCGTCCTTCAAGTGCCCAGTATGTAGTGAAACAATACCAGCTCCACAAGACGGTGTTAGACCGGAAGATTGGGCCGACCATTTCAAGACAAATCAATTGATTAATTCAGTTAGGGAAGCATTCGAATTGAAGAAGGGAGACCGGAAATGTGATCCATGCAAAAATATACACAAACGATCGCCCGCACTTACATGGTGTACAATTTGCCGCGAAGCCCTTTGTATTACATGTACGAACAGTCACAGAGGAATGCGTTTAACCCGTGCGCATGCTGTCATAGAGCTGTCTAAAATAAAGAGTCAACCAGTTGCTGCAATCATTAAAGATGAGAAATGTCCAGAACATGAGGACCAGACTTTGCAATTCTTTTGCAGAGATCATAAACAGCAATGCTGTCCTACATGTGCAATTGCAATACATCGTAAATGTGACAACGTGCTAGAAATGGATAAATTAGGGAAAGAAATTCGAACTCAGCAGAAGGGAGAGAAATTATTAAAACGTCTAAATGCAAGTCTTGATACACAGCGCACATTGCTGACTAGCAGAGGAAACTCAAAAGAAGCCATGAAAATTAGGAAACAGGAAATCTTAGCAGAAATACGAGATCTGAAAGTAAAAATGGTAGATCTTTTAAATGAAATGGAATCAGCTTTCATAAAAGAATTCGATTCGTTACATGCGACACAAGAAAATGAGTTACAAACCGGAATCGAAGAGGCACAAAGAATTGCCAAAGCAATGAAAAATACAATTACAATTTTAGAAACTGCGCTTGCATATGGATCAGATTCCCAGATTTTCATTACATATGAAAAGATACAAGAAGAATGCAGACGATATGAAAAACTCATGATAGCTAGCAATAAGACTTTGAACGAAATTATTTATTCTTTTAAGATGGATGAACGTCTGAAAGCTGTTGCAAATACTGTCAGGAAATTTGGACATTTATCAATAGAAAGTGACGATTCTCAAGCAAAATCGTTTCAGAAAAGTACCGTACGTGAAACAGCAATATTTGGAGCAAGAACTCCATTTGATGATCTTCGAGGAGTAGATGTATTTCCCAACGGGGATATTATAACATCAGACAGAATAAGCAAATCTGTTTCTCTTTTCCATAGTAACGGGGAGTTTGCGAGTCATTTGAATTTCAGTTCTCGGCCTTGGGGCGTAGCAGTGTTAGGAGTGCGCACAGCCTGTGTTTCACTACCAGAAAACAATGAAATACACATAATCAAATCTTCATACCGTAAACTGGAAAATTATAAAACAATAACAACCCCGCTTAGCTGCTTTGCAATCACCAATTTCTCAGGAGAATATCTGACCATTCAATATAAGGAAGAAAAGGACGGTGAATCAAGAAAGGAACCGCAAGGGAGAGTAACCATTGCACAATCCGATAAACAACTTACCCATAAATCAGTAGTAGACATAACGGCGAACCATGAACATGTACAAGGAATAGCATACGACGAAGCTACTTCCAAGATATTCATTGCAACTGATTTTGATGCGATTGAATGCTACAATTCACGTGGAAGGATTCTTTTCAGAAACTCTTACAAGGGGTATGGCGATTTTCGCGGAATATGTGTAGATCGCGAGAGTAATGTTTATGTTGCCTCACATGCTGGTAAAGGAATAGTGCAGCTGACGCATGAAGGCGAACGCATCCGAATGATTCCGACGTCACCGTTAGCTCCACTAGATGTCGCTCTGACACCAAGAGGACACAAGATGGTAGTGGTTGGTAGGAGTGACGTTATACACGTGTATACATTCCACTGACTTTAAATACAACTTTTTCAAAGGGAGACAATACAACAGAGACAGGCATATCTATGACGAGTATTTATCTTTCTTTATGGTGTATATAGTAGGAGAGTTAAAACCAAGGACGTGAATTTGACATTGAATTACATTGTATTGATATTAGAGTGAAATCTTTTATTGTAATTGATGGCATATCAAGCATGCGATATAGAGAATATAAATCATCATTTATCTTTATTTCTACAGAGGTTTATTTGTGGTGATGTAAAATTCTAGCACGGATCCAAATAATTAATATGTGTGAAATAATTTCCATGATTAAACGTTTAATTGTCTAGTTGGGAAGAGTTTAAAGGATCACTCGGCAACATGGGTACTTTTTTTTCTAATAATAACATACATGTATATACATGATGTAAATATGAAATTGGAATACCCCAGTCTGTGTACAGAACGTTAATATCCTTTCTGTAAACGGGCATAACTATTTTAAATGCCGAATAGGCACCTTATATTTATCTATATCAGGTTATATCTGTAGGATATAAAATGAAACTATAAGAGAAATTATTATATATTTACTTTTTTGCTCATTTTATTCCTAAAAACATCTATGACATCACTAGACTAAATTTTAATTTAAAAAAAATGTATAATGATTGATTTGTTGTGCAAACTTGAATAAAATAAATTTCAACCTGATTATATTTGTCCCTTTAAACCAGAGAAGAATACCTCTTCAATAGGTGAATAAGCCTGGTGTAATCGACCTCTTTGTCAAAGAGCAGTACACAACCGTATCATGTAGATAACAAGCTATTGTTTGCGTTTACACTTTCTAAGTATCAAATGATATTTTATCGATATTTATGGCAAAATGGTTCACTTTCGAGCTATTCACGTATTAACACATTCAGTGGTATATGACATAGCTCAGCGTTTAATAAAGTTGCCCTCACACCTTAGCGATCACCAGTTGCTTATGGTTGCGAATAAAAAATAGTGGTCATACGTTCCGAACGCAACTCACACGCAACTAATAGGTTTTATAAGTTTGAAATACGCAACAAGCACGCAGGTGATCGCAGACACATGCAGAGTAATTTTGAACATGTTCAATAATGCTCTGCAAATGCCTGCGATCAATTTATACGCAACAGGGACGCAACAGGTACGCTACGCACGCAACACGATCGCAACAGGTACGCTACGCACGCAACACGATTGCAACAGGTACGCAACTCATAAGTTATGAACGTAGGTGATCGCAAGGCCAAATTTGAGGTATTTTGCCAGGTTTTGGTACCGTACATGTTGCGAATGTGTTGCGCACCTGTTGCGATCATGTTGCGATCGTGTTGCGTGCCTGTTGCGATCCTGTTGCGTGTGTAGCATACCCCCAATTTATTGTGCTTATTCCAAGCGAATCCCCAACCTATGCCCTGCATATCCAATCTATAAGTTGCGTGTAAGTTGCGTGTTAGTTGCGTACTACATGCGTGATGAGAAATGGTATTAAAAGTGGTAATCAGTTTAATCTGGTCAATTTTGCACTCCAACACATACATAATATAATAAACAGTAGGGGGAGAAGAAGAAGAGTGTGGGTTAGAACATGGATTAGCAGGTGCCTTGACTTTGGTCTCTACGACAAGTTTCTGGTGGAGCTCCGGAACGAGGACCAAAGTGCATTCAAAAACTTTATGATGATGCCTCAATATGTACGATGAGCTGCTACGGAGAGTTGGTCCTCGCATCACCAAGCAAAACACCAAGTACAGGTTGCCCCTGGACCCTGGCCTGAAGCTGGCAGTCACTTTGCGGCACCTGGCCTCGGGTACCCAGTACTCCGACATGCAGTACGGATGTAGAGTACCAGACAACATCATCTCAGTCCTGTGGTCTGCCAAGCCAACATTGCTGAGTACCTGGACGAGGTGATGACCTGCCCCACCACTCCTGAGGGATGGCGTGCCATATCAGACAACTTCATAAACAGGTGGAACTTTCCCCATACATGTGGGGCCCTAGATGGGAAGCACGTGGCATGCAGGTGTCCCACCAACAGTGGATTCACGTATTACAATTACAAGGGGTTCTACTCTGTGGTACTCCTGGCCCTCGTATATGGTGATTACAAATTTATCTTGGCAGACTTGGGTTGTCTAGGTTCTTCATCAGACGCCCAAAATCTACAACAACTACGAGTTGAAGGAATATGTGGAAGGGGATAACATCGGAATTCCAAGACCAGATCCTCTACCCAATGACACCAAGGATGTACCTTACTACTTCATCGGAGAAGATGCATTCTTCCTCAGAGAGACCATGATGAAGCCCTACGGACTCCGTGGTATGGATATTCAATTACCGGCTTTCCCGTGCCAGGAGTGTTGTGGAAAATGCCTTTGGCATCCTAGCCAACAGATTCCAGGTTATGCTTGGCATCATGCAGCATCTTCCAAAAAATGTCAAGCTCGTAACCAAAACCTGCATTTGTCTGCACAATCTCATGAGGATACGCTACCATGGTCTACAGTATCAGCAGCACGACCGTGTGGAGAACAACGGTGTCAACAACGCTGGAGCCTTGAGAGATGGAAGGGATATGCTAGACACCCAGGTAGTTGTTGGGCCAAACACTGCAACCAACAAAGGAAAGAAGCAGAGGAACCTCCTCAAGCACTTGGTCAACTCAGAGGCTGGTGCTGTTCCCTGGCAAAACAGCATGATCTAGAGGAACTTGTGTTGTTGTAGTGACTGTTGTTGTAGTGAGATTGATGCTGTATTGTTGTTCTATAATGAATCTGTCACAATTGTTAATCTGTGTTTTTGTCTTTATGGGCTTGACTTAGAAATGATAATGATACGTAATTTATATCAGTAAATATCAATTATTTTAAATGATAACGATATGAAAATTGCATTATATAGAAATGTATGGAACGCCAAAAGGCTTAAATCAGTTATGGATATCCATAAATCAGTTATATCATTTATGGATATCCATAAAATCTGAATAAATAGCGTTTGGCGTTCCATACATTTCAATATCATGCAGCTTGTCACACACACACACACACACACACACACACACACACACACACACACACACATTATAACTTTTTATTTATATCATCAACTGAAACATAACACAACATAACACAGCACTGCCAAAAAACACACAAGTAGAAAACTAAAGCAAAGCAGCCCTTAAACACTAAGTACTTCTAGAGCAAGCAGTCCTGAATCCTTAAGCAGTCCTATTTCGGTGTAACTGGTGCCTTTGTTACTGTAGTGTTCAGAAAATCACCATCCCCCTGATCCTTAGCAGCTGCACTTGGAGCTTGAGACCTTCCGAAGAGTGAGGACTTGTTGGAGAGGTTGCACAGGCTGATTTCTGTCTGCTGTTGCTGCTGCTGCTGCTGCATGCACTGTTCCTGCTGTTGTTGCTGCTGTTGCTGCTGTAGCTTCTGTTGTAGCTGCTGTTGCTGCTGCTATTGCTGCTGTTGGTGCTGTTGTGGGAAGACTGTCTGTGCATAATAGCTGCCTATGTAGTCATTGCTCATGGTGTCCCAGACACTGCCTTATGGAGGGTTTGATTGCCGCTTGTGGGGAGGAGGCTAGTAGTTAGGGTAAACACACGCACCAAAGGAACCGGGGGCTGGTGTGGACAACGGCCGACTTTGTATGTGGGTGCTGGTGCTGGCTCCCTGGTCACCAGATCGGCGATCAGACCTCAACTGCATGTCATCTACCTCCCCTCTTCCTCCTCCGACGACTCGGCTGCATCTTCCTCCATGAACTATGTGAGCAGTTTGTTTATCACCAGCCTGGTCTTCTTGAAGCGGACTTCATACATGGTGAGGAGGCTGTTGTGGACATACTGTCCAAACACCTTTCTCTGTCGTTGGTAGGCTGGTCCTTTGGCTAGGCGGCGAGCTCCTTCAGAATATCAGTGGAGTCCTTGACATTCTTCTGGAGGGCTTCTACAGCTGCCTTGTAATAATAATAATATAATATAATGTTCTTTCATTTCAGATAAACTATTAAAAGTATAAATATCCATACAACTAGTAAAATATATAGACAATATGTACAATTAAGGTTTGATTTGCATGCCTGTCTGCGGCGTCGAGGGTGCGCTTGGTTGCCACGCTAGAGGTGCACGTGAGTTCCAGGTAAAGGGTGGTATCATCCGTGAGTGGCTCCATCTGCAGCCTCTTCGGTGCCGAATGATGCCCTTCAGGAAGATGAATTGGGTATTGATCCACGTCTCCTTCTCGGTCATTGAAGTAAGCTCCCTGGCACCAGCACCGCTCTTTAAATCTTTGTCAAGCTTCACATGGATGTCACGCAAGGACTGGAATCATCGCTGCAAGTGGACGCCATCTTTAATCTCATCGTGTGAGGGGGTCCAGCACCTGGGCCTGATCTTCCCATCTCTTCAGCCTCTTGGCAGTGTCTTTGTAGGCGTTGAGTTTTGGATTCCGCACCATTGGGTTCTCCCTCAGCCACTCAACTATCAGAATCTCTCTGGCCTCGCTAATGGTAGCAGATTTTTTGATTTTCCTGGGCTTGGTGGGGTTGGTCACCTTCTTCTTCTTTGATTTGGGTTGATAATCAGAGCCATGTTAATCAGAACCAAAGACTGCTACATTAGTTGAATGCTGTGATGAATTGGAGGAGTCACGAGTCAGTGGTTCTGTAGGAGGAGGAGTTGGAGACCTTGGAGCCCTGGACCTGCACATGGCTCCGGTTGGGGTCTTGGGGAGGACAGGGGCGGCATCAACAGGCGGCACACCTCTTCCTCTTGCTGATTGTTCCAGTAGTTTTGACATCGTTTTTGGGGTCACTTTTATCTGATTTCTTGGTAGCTTTCCTCATGTTGACTCTTCGATTACCAACCAGTACTGAAGAAAATACTGAATCGACTCCGCTTTTATATTTTTTTATCACGTGACCGATATTCGCAAATAGCACGCAACTAGCACGCTTATAATTTTTGAACGCAGCTCAAACGTAACTCGTTAGTTCTGCACGCAACTCACAGCAACTCGCACCCAACTCGTGCGCCGGTCATTGCAGATATTGGGAGATCACAAGTTCAGTTTGCAACCCACACGCAACCCACACGCAACCAACACGCAACTCACACGCAACCCGTAGATCGAATAGGTTACAAATTGACAAAATTGTTGATTTCGGTTGCGTAAGGTGCGTATACAAATATATTTTACACGCAACTCATAAGTTCCAGCATACGCTATGGTGCGAGGGCAACATTATGTTACACTACAAAATAAATTGTGACGTTACATTAACAAAAGTTCAATACGATGTATAGTTTCATTTTGACGCAAAATATTGTGCAATACAGTATATAGGGTCGTGTGACGTTTTATACAGAGTATAATGGCACAAGACGTTTATGAAAGCGAAATGCAGCGTATAGTGCACTGGAAAGTTACTGATTGATTGATTGATTTACTATTTAGCGAAATATGTATGCCATCGAGGGCTAACGGACGATCAGCTAAAGTTTAACTTATCCACTATGTCCAGGAATCCTGTATGGTTAATCAGTAACCAAGTACATCCGAGATTGTGGCCGGCATGTATTCGAACTCACGACCCCTAGATTCATAGTCAGACGCGCTACTGAATGTACAGAATTATTTCATGTAACATGCTTGCATGCGTTTTAAAATACAGTAAATAATGTCGCATCACCTTCATGTATCTTAAATAAATAGTGTATATAACCACACTAAGAAATACATATCACAATGTTTATTATCACTTACAATTTATGAACACACATGACAGTGTTTATTATTACGTACAATTTATGAACACAAAACACAGTGAATATAATCACGTACAATTTATGAACACACATCACAGTGTTTATTATCACGTACAATTTATGAACACACATTCAAGTGCTTATTTTCACGTACAATTTATGATTTTAGGAATTCACAATATGTTGTATAGAATAACGTTACGTTTAGGAATTCACAATATGTTGTATAGGATAACGTAACGTTAAAGATTTCACAATACATTGTATATAAAAACGTAACATTTAGGAATTCAAAATTCATTTGATATAATAACGTAAAGTTTAGGAATTCACAGTTCAGTGTATATTATAACGTAACGTTCGAATCCCCCTGCCCGGCAACAGTCTCTGCGATGATTGATATACGATATTGTGTCTCATTATCATTCGCCTCTCACCACTGATTCAAGTGGGGAAGTTATCAGTTACTTGCGGAGATGGAATGTGCTCGAGTACTGATTACTCCCAAGAAACAGTGGTTAGGTTAACTGATCGTCTGTAAGCCCTCGATGGCATAAAATGACGCTAAATATTCAATCAATTAATCTATTCCCGTCTTTACTATTGTTTATTATATATTGACATGTTATATTGGTATTGAATCATACATTTTAAGCACACTAAAAATATTGATAAATATTCAAAAGAAAGTGATTGTGTTTTTAAATCTGAGCAGGGTCCCCCGTGGCCAAGTGGTCTAAGGCGCCGTCTCAAGATCACTCACCTCTCACCGCTAAGGCCGCAGGTTCGAGTCCCGCGCTCCAAAAACTTTATGTGAGAAAGTTTCCAGGTACTTGCGTAAGGACGATGGTTGTACTCAATCTGAGGTCTTCCTCCACCAATAAAACTGGATAAGACATATATAACCTGAAATGTGCTGAAAATCGCATTTAACCCTATTAAAAAAAAATCCAGATGAACATATCGAACAGAATTCTTGAATTCAAGCAAAATGCTCTCAATAAAATGAAGCAATGGAGAGCAGCTGCTATGATGTTATTTAGAGACACTACTCGTATATCCATGCAACATAAATGACATAAAACATACTTGATATTCAATGTAATTCGTATATATAATGTGTCACGTTTACTGATAAAAAATAAACTACCTGCTTCAAAATTGCTAAAGCCCCCTTATTTATCCAGCTATATAAATTCATGTTACAAAAATGACAAATATTTCGCATGTAATAGCCGTTCTGTTACGCACATGCTATTTCGAATCACTATATTATAATATTGTTTCATTATGTATATGGTTAAGATAAACAAGGTCCTCATAATGGTACAATTACGCATTGAATTAGCCACTGTTTTAACTTAACTTGCTAGCAACGTGTATTGGAAACAATTTAAACTTGCTTAGTATGATTTTGTTATGCTGAATAAAACACATTTATAATTTATCTTTTTTTATCTTAAGGATGAAATCCAGGTTTTAATTAAATTTGGGAAAACTTTTAAAATGTCTATCAAATCATTAACAGAAATCATCCGAAATAAATATTTCAAGAAGAAACTAAGTTCCTCTTGATGTTTTTAATTTTCATATATATTATTCATGCTAAAACGCTCTCTATTTTAACTGTAACTGTTATAACCGTATGCATAACTTATTTGACTAATACTATGTCATGAACTTACAACAACACCAACAAATAACTATACAAAATATACTTCATCCAGTTAAAGAAATAAAAGACGATAAATGTTCACACTCGGAGTATGAAACAAAATTAGTTTGGCATCACTTGGGTAACTGAATAGACAGATATTTTGAATTAAATACAGTGAAATCTAACTAACAAATGCTCTTACACAATATCGCTTTAAAATATACTGAAATGAAAATATTACCTAAAGTATTCATAAACATTCACTGAATAAGAAATAACAGTTTCTAATTACCCTCATCTTTTCATTGGAAACATTGAAATAAAAGCAAAGAAGACGAAGTGTAAATTGGTTTTCTTTGAGCCCATAAAACAGATCTTTGACTAGTTCATCGAGATTATAGGCGGAAAATGTCTGAAGTTTTGACGAATCTGGGTTAAATGTACCTAAGAGAAACACTTTTGTAGGGCTGTTTGTTTAATAAAACAACTAGATATACACTTGTTTGTGGTCTAATGTACTGTCTGTCTAAATGGAATATTGCAAATCCCGGTTTATGTCCAGGAATACTTACAGGATAAAGTCCGTGTCTCAGCATTGCAATACATGATGCTTATCTTAGAATATGGCTACAAGAAACATTGTCTAATGAACGTTAGTTGGTAAATAATATTTGAGATATTTAAAAAGTGACGAGGAGGTATAGTTTCGTCTGACAACAATTGATTTTCATATGGTAAACAATATCACATTATATTTTTTTATTTTTCCTTTTGACCATTAACACATCAAATAACACTATATTACATGCTTTTAAAATTCACGCCTTAGTAAGTGATATAGAGAAAACCATATCATGTTAGTGTCTGATATTATCAAGTTTTTCAGGTGAGGCTTAGGAAAAAAGCAAGACTGTGCTTTGCCGAGTCCTTGTTTTTTTCGTGCAGAAAATTTAAACACTAACATGGTATTGTCTTTATCATGTCCATATTTCAATTCCACTTTTTCAGCTAATTAAAAATCAGCAACTTTTGTTACATCCTGTTGAGAATCCGTCAAAATGTATAATTCGTATAGATAATGACGTCATGTGCTTGATAAACTTACATGGACGTGATAAACATATGTTTATTAAACATGCAGTTATTCAACATAGGTGAATACATTGACATGATAAAAGGTGGTCAAGTTATTTTATGTCAGGATATAAATAAAGTATTCAGTGCTGTACCACCTAATCGTTATATAACACACAGGAGATACACTCAATAAAATTAATAAACACATTTTGGTTACGAAACACGTCAAGCTGAAAGGGGAGGGAGGCAAATTATGTTGACTAAACTATATCTTGAAGGACAATGACTGTTATAAATATGATTACTGTTTGTTCATATACTATGCTAATACAGCGATAATAATGGGGTATAACGTTTAATAATGACCACATAATTGATATGGTAATGTAACTGATAATGTCAAATTCATCAAGGCCGAATTAAACGCTGAAGTGGTATCGCAGCGGTAGTTTAGGGTATAGCGTCTGCCTTTCTTGAGTAAGGAAGTGGGTTCGATCCCCAGCCATGTCATACCAAAAACTTACAAAATGTTACTAGAAGCTGCATCGCTTGGTGCTTAGCACTAAGAGGATAGTTCTAGGTCTGGTCGGTCCGGTGTCAGTATAATATGACTGGGTGGGGCATCATATCATATGTCTTCGACATGATTCTTCAGTGTGGCAGCGCTCAAAATACTGTCTCAAGTAAACGCTGTCGCGATATAACTGAGAAAGTTTTAAAAACGACGCTAAACACCACACAACAAGAAAGCTGACGTAACAGTTGTATTTTATAGACTGCTTGGCTTAAGTGTTAGCAAATGTTAACATGTAGACACTGTCGAATTGTCTATTTATTATAAACGTCAACTTCCTCCGGATTCAAGGTTATAAAAACGAAATCTTATCTTTGCATACCATTGGCGAACTATCACAGCACTATCGTTTATAAATAATGGAGATAGTGTATGTTTCAAAGTGCTTCCTTGAACTTCTCCACATGTAAATAAGAATCCGTTGAATAACATAGTGCTGACTCTAAAGACATTTCAGTGCTTTTGACAAGCAAATTACAATTTGAAATATGTGACCGATTTTTATTACCACAGGCATATTATTTCACATAATAAACTTATAATGAAACTTCTGTTTTTTTTTCTATTTCATATGACCATTTATAATGTACTCATACATACGTTTATAACGCAAAACACAAATAAAGTGCTGTAAACATTTTCTCAAATAAACTTTGTTCATCGATAAGAATACAGAATAACCGTAAAACCGATGTTACATTTTACTGGACTCTGACAATAAAGAAGGCAGATTATTATCGCAGTTGTAATTCTCTATCGGGTAGAAACCAACGTCAATATTAATACAGGCCAGGCAACAGGGAAAAGCGTTTAGCCTTAAATTTTCTGAAAAAGACCCGATGCATATTAAGCTATCTGCTCTAATGTAGAATATATACATGAATAAAACAAAAGCATGTTGGTAGGGTAAAATATATACGGAGCCTATATAAATTATACAAAACACGTTTGTAAATGGGCAAAAAATCAGGGGAGGCTAAATGGATAACACAAAACATGTTTTTATATTGCAAAATGCTAACGGAGCATATTTGGATATATAAAACATGTTTGTATTTGAGCAACATGTCAATGGAGTGTAATTGGATAACATGAAGTATAGTTAAGGTATATACGAAGGTTATATTGATAACACAAACCATCATTTATATGGGCATCAATTCAACGAAGCCCATACGGATAACGCAGTTCTTTATATGTGTGTAGGTCTTTATACTAAAGTTGCATGTATTTGTATGTTTTTAGTGTCATATATAATCAAATACGGTTGTTCTCACTAACTCTCATACTTCCATTTATAATCCAAAAATATGGATACTATTGAAAAGTACATTCAAAACTGAAGTAGACATATAACAACAAAGCAGAGTTAAGTGATATTTATATGTTTATGTCTTATTCATACTGGCGTTGAAATAACACTGGTTCAATTATGCGATTGCTTTTATTGATAAATCGGTAGGTTTTACTCGTAATTCATCAGCCCCTGAAATATTGAACGATTATTGAAAGGAAAAGATGTTTTCCATTTAATAAACACACCATTCATGTTTCGTATGGAATGGGATAGATACGTCATTGTTCGGGAACAACATCAGAGGCACATGTCAGATGTTGTATATATCATTGCACCTATATGGAAGTGACATCGTAGCAGTGACGTAACGCAATGTAATACTGTCACATGCTTTACTGTAAATTTACCTTAGCACAAATAATTTTATAAAGAGTCACACAACGTTTATATATGTTATCGTCCACTTGTATTGTAATTAGATTAATTAAAATATGTTTTAGCCACTCACTTGTGGAAGGATGGTTCTAGTCAGATTCATACTGAGATCTTCCGCCAGCAATAAAACTCGATAATGCTATATATAACCTGTGTAAAAATGACGTTAAACCCAATTATGAACACGTGTTATTGCCTAAGAAACATCTAGTAATTTGACAGTATATATATTAATCGTAATTAATAATAGACAAAAGGGTGTGGACACACGTTTTCTCAACATTAGATACAGTAATTCCAATGTTTATCAAATGATCGAGTGCATCTTAAAAAAATCCAGACTTTCTATCTGTCGTTTGATTACATCAACGTATAAGAAAAAGATAATAGCCATGTGACATAGGCGAACTTGTCATTGACAGGTTTAGTATTGATCTATACAAAAGCTATGAAATCAAACATGTTTTTGCCATGTTTATATAAGGTATACTAGACGTTTTCTTTGACAATTAATCGGGTCGTATATAATTATTTATCCTATTACCAGCATATAAGTTGACATTATGTAGTGTTGGCCAAATAATTTTAAGTTTCTTTGATTAGCGAAATAAAATTTCGTTCGGATTACATTATGATTGTTGTTCAATATAAACATTGTTACAGCTGAAACCTACACAAATGTATTTTTAGCCATTAAAGAGATAAATGAACACATTGTTTGATTTCATAGCTGCTGATGCAAATGTATTCATATTAAACTAGCAATCATTCTGCATTTGTTTAGATAAACAAATTTAATGCCTTGATTAAACTTCAAATATGTCTGGGCTGGATGAAAAATAAGACACCAATCTCACAGAAAACAATGAAATATGACGTCAATAGGTCAACCATAAATTTGTATGTTAGGCGACGGTGGTAAAATTAAACAAGAAAGTATTTGAATGAGACAAAAATGTTTTCTTAAACTCTCACACGTCATAAAACAGGATGGGAGTGCAAATTCACTGTGTGTTCAAATTTTGATCGACATTTAAAATGATTTTATTTTCAGAAAATATGTAACTTTCTGCATGATTTGAGCCAACTTGGCTTTGCAACGTGCACCGAGCGGTAAATGCACAATCTTGATAATGGAGCAGAACAAGTTTAAATGATAATTTTCCTTGGGCTTCTTTGCCGGTGATTGGTTCCAATGATTAGAAAAATGATTGTTGGTTACAAATAATCAACTTACAATTAACGGGTTCAACTCGAAAATACAATTAATCACAACACCTCGTAACTCTATGACGCTGTGCATCAGTCGAGCACAATCAACTATATTGTATGTATATTTTAGTTTTACTTTATAAAACAAACCCCTTTGTCATGAAACTGTAATCAATCCAGAACCCAATGATGCTGAGCATCAGTCGAGCCTGGTATTACTCATTCACTTATACAACTATTTACATCTATATCATGAAACCCTAACTATCACTGAACCCAATGACGCTGAGCATCAGTCGAGCCTGGTATTACTCATTCATTTATACCACTATTTATACCTTTATCATGGAACCCTAACTGTCACCGAACCAAATGACGCTGAGCATCAGTCGAGCCTGGTATAACACATTCATTTATACCACTATTTATACCTATATCATGGAACTCTAACTATCACCGAACCAAATGACGCTGAGCATCAGTCGAGCCTGGTATTACTCATTCATTTATACCACTATTTATACATATATCATGGAATCCTAATTGTCACCGAACCCAATGACGCTGAGCATCAGTCGAGCCTGGTATTACTCATTCATTTATACCACTATTTATACCTATATCATGGAACTCTAACTATCACCGAACCCAATGACACTGAGCATAGTCGAGCCTGGTATTACTCATTCATTTATACCACTGTTTATACCTATACCATGGAACCCAAACTATCACCGAACCCAATGACGCTGAGCATCAGTCGAGCCTGGTATTACTCATTCATTTATACCACTCTTTATACCTATATCATAGAATTCTAACTATCACCGAACCCAATGACGCTGAGCATCAGTCGAGCCTGGTATGACTCATTCATTTATACCACTATTTATACATATATCATGGAACCCTAACTGTTACCGAACCCAATGACGCTGAACATCAGTCGAGTCTGGTATTACTCATTCATTTATACCACTATTTATACCTATATCATGGAACCCTAACTATCACCGAACCCAATGACGCTGTGCATCAGTCGAGCCTGGTATTACTCATTCATTTCTACCACTATTTATACCTATATCATGGAACCCTAACTATCACAGAACCCAATGACGCTCAGCATCAGTCGAGCCTGGTATTACACATTCATTTATACCACTATTTATACTTATATCATGGAACCCTAACTGTCACCGAACCCAATGACGCTGAGCATCAGTCGAGCCTGGTATTACACATTCATTTATACCACTATTTATACCTATATCATGGAACCCTAACTATCACAGAACCCAATGACGCTCAGCATCAGTCGAGCCTGGTATTACACATTCATTTATACCACTATTTATACCTATATCATAGAACCCTAAGTATCACCGAACCAAATGACGCTGAGCATCAGTCGAGCCTGGTAGTACTCATTCATTTATACCACTATGTATACCTATATCGTGGAACCTTAACTATCACCGAACCCAATGACGCTGAGCATCAGTCGAGCCTGTATTACTCATTCATTTACACCACTATTTATACATATATCATGGAATTCTAACTATCACCGAACCCAATGACGCTGAGCATCAGTCGAGCCTGGTATTACTCATTCATTTACACCACTATTTATACATATATCATGGAATTCTAACTATCACCGAACCCAATGACGCTGAGCATCAGTCGAGCCTGGTATAACTCATTCATTTACACCACTATTTATACTTATATCATGGAACCCTAACTGTCACCGAACCCAATGACGCTGAGCATCAGTTGAGCCTGGTATTACTCATTCATTTATACCACTATATATACATATATCATGGAACCCTAACTATCACCGAACCCAATGACGCTGAGCATCAGTCGAGCCTGGTATTACTCATTCATTTATAGCCACTTTTTATACTTATATCATGTAACCCTAACTGTCACCAAACCCAATGACGCTGAGCATCAGTTGAGCCTGGTATTACTCATTCATTTATACCACTATATATACCTATATCATGGAGCCCTAACTATCACCGAACCCAATGACGCTAAGCATCAGTCGAGCCTGGTATTACTCATTCATTTATACCACTATTTATACCTATATCGTGGAATTTTATTTATCACCGAACCCAATGACGCTGAGCATCAGTTGAGCCTGGTATTACTCATTCATTTATACCACACTTTATACTTAT
Organism: Panopea generosa; assembly: GCA_029582155.1. Classification (NCBI taxonomy): domain Eukaryota; kingdom Metazoa; phylum Mollusca; class Bivalvia; order Adapedonta; family Hiatellidae; genus Panopea; species Panopea generosa. Next base: position 44,724,182 of record CM055901.1, on the reverse strand, counting down.
ATCATGGAACCCTAACTGTCACCGAACCCAATGAAGCTGAGCATCAGTTGAAGCCTGGTATTACTCATTCATTTATACCACTATATATACCTATATCATGGAACCCTAACTATCACCGAACCCAATGACGCTGAGCATCAGTCGAGCCTGGTATTACTCATTCATTTATACCACTATATATACCTATATCATGGAACCATAACTATCACCGAACCCAATGACGCTGAGCATCAGTTGAGCCTTGTATTACTGATTCATTTATACCACTATATATACCTATATCGTGGAACCCTAACTATCACCGAACCAAATGACGCTGAGCATCAGTCGAGCCTGGTATTACTCTTTCATTTATACCACTATTTATACATATATCATGGAATTCCAACTATCACCGAACCCAATGACGCTGAGCATCAGTCGAGCCTGGTATTATTCATTCATTTATACCACTATTTATACCTATATCATGGAATTCTAACTATCACCGAACCCAATGACGCTGAGCATCTGTCGAGCCTGGTATTACTCATTCATTTATACCACTATTTATACCTAGATCGTGGAACCCTAACTATCACCGAACCCAATGACGCTGAGCATCAGTCGAGCCTGGTATAACTCATTCATTTATACCACTATTTATACCTATATCATGGAACCCTAACTATCACCGAACCCAATGACGATGAGCATCAGTCGAGCCTGGTATTACTCATTCATTTCTACCACTATTTATACCTATATCATGGAACCCTAACTATCACCGAACACAATGACGCTGAGCATCAGTCGAGCCTGGTATTACTCATTCATTCGTGGAACCCTAACTTACCACCGAACCAAATGACGCTGAGCATCAGTCGAGCCTGGTATTACTCATTCATTTATACCACTATTTATACATATATCATGGAATTCTAACTATCACCGAACCCAATGACGCTGAGCATCAGTCGAGCCTGGTATTACTCATTCATTTATACCACTATTTATATCCTATATCGTGGAACCCTAACTATCACCGAACCCAATGACGCTGAGCATCAGTCGAGCTTGGTATTACTCATTCATTTATACCACTATTTATACTTATATCGTGGAACCCTAACTATCACCGAACCCAATGACGCTGAGCATCAGTCGAGCCTGGTATTACTCATTCATTTATACCACTATGTATACTTATATCATGGAACCCTAACTGTCACCGAACCCAATGACGCTGAGCATCAGTTGAGCCTGGTATTACTCATTCATTTATACCACTATATATACCTATATCATGGAACCCTAACTATCACCGAACCCAATGACGCTGAGCATCAGTCAAGCCTGGTATTACTCTTTCATTTATACCACTATTTATACCTATATCATGGAACCCTAACCATCACCGAACCAATGACGCTGAGCATCAGTCGAGCCTGGTATTACACATTCATTTATACCACTATTTATACCTATATCATAGAACCCTAACTATCACCGAACCCAATGACGCTGAGCATCAGTTGAGCCTTGTATTACTCATTCATTTATACCACTATTTATACCTATATCATAGAACCCTAACTATCATCGAACCCAATGACGCTGAGCATCAGTTGAGCCTTATATTACTTATTCATTTATACGACTATTTATACCTATATCATGGAACTCTAACTATCACCGAACCCAATGACGCTGAGCATCAGTCGAGCCTCATTTTAGTCACTTCATTTATACCACTATTTATACCTATATCATGGAACCCTAACTATCACCAAACCCAATGACGCTGAGCATCAGTTGAGCCTTATATTACTCATTCATTTATAACACTATTTATACCTTTATCATAGAACCCTAACTATCACCGAACCCAATGACGCTGAGCATCAGTTGAGCCTTATATTACTTATTCATTTATACCACTATTTATACCTATATCATGGAACCCTAACTATCACCGAATCCAATGACGCTGAGCATCAGTCGAGCCTCGTTTTACTCATTCATTTATACCACTATTTATACCTATATCATGGAACCCTTACTATCACCAAACCCAATGACGCTGAGCATCAGTCGAGCTTGGTTTTACTCATTCATTTCTACCACTATTTATACCTATATCATGGAACCCTATCTACCACCGAACCCAATGAAGCTGAGCATCAATCGATCCTGGTATTACTCATTCATTTATACCACTATTTATACATATATCATGGAATTCTAACTATCACCGAACCAAATGACGCTGAGCATCAGTTGAGCCTGGTATTACTCATTCATTTACACCACTATTTATACCTATATCATAGAACTCTAACTATCACCGAACCCAATGACGCTGAGCATCAGTCGAGCCTGGTATTACTCCTTCATTTTTACCACTATTTATACCTATATCATGGAATTTTAACTATCACCGAACCCAATGACGCTGAACATCAGTTGAGCCTGGTATTACTCATTCATTTATACCACTATTTATACATATATCGTGGAACCCTAACTATCACCGAACCCAATGACGCTGAGCATCAGTCGAGTCTGATAGTATGTATACTTAATACTTCAATGCCTGTGTCATGAAACCTAACTATCACCGAACTCAGTGATGCTGAGCATCAGCCGAGTCTGATAGTATATATACTTTATAACCTGGTTCCAACGTATACTTTGTAGTAACAATGCGACCCGTGCAACTAATACAAGTAGCTTACTATTGTCAACGAGACGCTGAACATCTACGTTGTTTTTCCACTACTGTATTACGGCCCGAAGTCCCGCAGTTGTGCAATCCAAAATATATATGATACGTCACTTGACGTTGTTACTCCGTCGACATCAAAACACAATCTTCCCCATTTTTCAAAGCTGCTACGGCATTTTACAGCGATGGTGGCGCCCCTCAACGGATTCCGATTGATTCCGAGTGATGGTGGAAAATACCGAGTCACTCCCGTTATGATAATACTAGTAAATTCAAACGAACTGTTTACAATACTTAAGAACCAATTCTGATTTTAACAGTCTTGCGTAATTAATCAGTCTTAATTAAAACACAAATGCAAACAGAAACACATCACTAATACAACTTTATAAGATAAAATACTAACTAGAATTATTTGAGTTTGTCGGTCTTGCAAATGGCGTCGAACTAATCTAGGGGAATAACTCTGTTAGAAATATACGTCACAGCTTCATTTGGATGAAAATTAAAAATATTATGAATAATTGTTTTGTTTTTTTGTGAACCGCATTCCAGGGCTTTTGCAACCATACGCGATATACAGTATATATATTTGCATATACAGATATATATATATATACACAGTGTACATAGTGCTTTGAATTATATGTTTCCACGTTCGTGCTTTCATTTTACGATGCCTCGTTTTATGGTTTGGTGCATCCGTGTACAACAGTTTACGCTTTAAATAATGTGATTGATTTAAGGCTGTAACTGTTGTTGTTACATTAAACATGTACCTGTATGCATAAAGTGTCCTTTCATGCCTTTAAATCACAACAACACGTATTCGCACTCTAGTAAATTATTTAGGACCATTTCGGTAACAATAATATTATGACTAGAACTTAGGAAAGCACACCATTTTGATAAATAAACAATAGCAAGACTCCAAAAGACGCGTCTGTACCAACTTTTTCTTAGGACAATGCCCTACACTTCAACATAACAAAGATAATGAAACCATCTTAAACAGTAATGGCAGCAAGGAGTTTGCTAATAAAAACACCGGGTCCCCAGTTATCTGGAGAATGGGATTCATTATAACTGTTTAAACCTTGTTTGAATCATTGACCTCCATAATATTAATGCACCTTTAAGAACCAAGCAATCAATCAACCTGGACTATGACATACCATATCATATTAATCAGTATACCAGAAAAGTTAATTGTGTACATTCATTTTCAATGTCTGATACAAAATAATAGGCCAATAAACCATGGACTGATTCTTAGACTAATACGTGTCGGCACACAACAGGCGGTTGTAAAGCTTATTAACTGATGAGTGAACTGGTCAAAGTTTAAGTTCTGTTTAAGTTATGTTGGTTCGTCAAAATGAAAGTAATAAGACTTTGTTTTCATTCATTTAAAAATTATATTTACTATTAACTAAGATGAAATTGAACACAACAAGGTTGGCACCGTGTCCGTGTTTGTGCTATTTCATTTTTTTAAGATGATACCTACGACAAAATCAAATATTTCTTTTTTGTTTTTCTTTTTTTTTATTTCATTGTAACAAGTTAACAAAACCAGATTTAAGAAATACAACTTATGATGTAGTCTGTACATAATTTCTGATATAACATTTTCATATTTGTAAATATTTGTAAGAGTTCTTTAGTCAATTTATTAACTCTTATTTTTTTTATATAGTTTGTCATTAGTATTATTATAACGGTAAGTTATACAAGAACTATACAAACCAATGTGTTTCAGTTTTGTTCTAACATCATTTTTTTTTACTAGCAAGGAAAGTTTGCTCTTTAAATTCACAGACAAAAAACATATAAACAAAGAGCAGGCTAACGCCTCACCAACACAAACTCGGTCATTCGCACTAGTACCTCAAGGAAACATAAGTTAACAGAAATATATTCTAGGTAACCGTGTTTGTGCACTGGGTTCTGTAGAATTGCAGTACATTTAAGTCCCACTGGTTACAGAATGGACGAACCACCATTCTAAAATCAGGTTATTATTTAGATATCTTTCTATTATACACATAGAGAATGCATTTAAAATGAGCATCATAATAAACATGGATAACAAATATTTTTATTGTTGAAGTTTTTATTTTAAGCATGTATATTTTTACTTAAGAAAGAAATTGTCATATTTATCCTACCAATGTTAATACATGTTTGTTTAAATGAATTTTAGATTCATTTTGTCTAATGTTAGCAGTTTCAGAATTTACCATAGGCTGCCTTTGCGTTCTAAAGAAATATTTGCGAAAATACTTTAATAATGTATATTTAGTGTTATTTTAAAATGTTTAAATTTGATAACATCAGAAAATAAATATTATGTTTTATTGTTTATTTGTACACTATTTTTTAATGTAACGAGTATCTATGATGAAAAACTATTTATTCCGCCTAGAGTTACCCCTATCCACTAATGCTAAAAGGTGAAAATATATCGAAAATATTTTTTTTTGTCAAATGATGAACATGTTTGTGGCCTAAATTAATGTATCCATATCCTCCAGACTTCAACAAAGATAATGGTACTGATATACAATGTAACTGTAATTGTAGATATAAATTTCGCAGACATTATAGTCCTGCTAGCCTAATCTTTGAAATTTGTCCTAAAAAGGCATCTAGGTGTTTCTTGATCAGTTTCGTACTTAGATTATATTTAATGACACTTAGCAATTCCAATGTTCAATTTTAGTGCACCAACAAGTAGAACACTAATTGTACTTTGAGACTTCTCTAATGTATCCCATTTTGATTAAGTTTTGTGGATTATGTTGCAGAGAAGCTTTTATCTATGTATATTTTCCCCTTTTCGTTTTTTTTATCATTTTCTCTCTGTACTTATTTCTAATTTCTTTAATAACATGTATCACATATCGGGCATTTTTAAATTATTTTCAGCCCTCAAAAGTAAATACATGTAGTTTGGTGAACAGAGTTTTGGTCTTGTTTGTTCTGTATTATTCTCACCTTCGTTTCTGCTACCACCCTTATGATGTGTGTGTCTTAATTAAACCTTGTCCTATATCAGTAGATATATTCTTAATTCGTCTTCAAATAATGCTTTGCTTGCATGTAAAAACATTCCACGAATTCGTCACGTGTCTTATATGGAGAATTTGAAAACTCATTTGATATACATGTAGATGACACCATCATTGAAAAGTGTTAAGTGAATGGTGATTTTAACATAAGTTTTCGACCGTGCACATAATTTTGATAACAAAGCAGACTATGCTTAGAAGTGAAAAGACATTCATGGAAGAAGAAGAATTCCTATTGGAAGAACCTATGTAATGTGCACCTGCTAAAGATGATATGTTTACAGTGTCGGAACGTCGATTCAACAGTTTGAAAGCACTGACCCAAAATGAAAACTACACTTGATATGTATTATTTTTTCCTTTTTTAACATACAGATAAAATAAGATAAGATATTGTTTATTATTGTGACATGTGCATACATTCATTAAGTTATACATATATACAATTGATAAAATTATTTGGCACCCGGCCCATTGGACCTATATGTCACCAGGATAATCAAGAAAGTAATTATTTACAAAATTCGCTAATACTCTGTTATATACATAGGTTAAATATGACGTACAAAATCCTGACAAAATATTAGTAAAATATTCCCCGAGTATCCAATATTGTCAGTATGGAGTGTAGTTATAAATATAATAAGAAAACAGCAATATATCATACATCAACAATACATGAGGTATTAAGTTTGACATAATATTTTACGAAAACAAGATATTTCTTCTTTTTAAGAAAGCACAGACAAGAAAATTTGCAAGTTGTCTTGGATGCGCTGATATGATATATGCAAGTCGTTGGTTTATATGCTTGTAAGCATTATTCACAAATAAATCTCTGAAATTGTTTTCTCGCAGGTCATTATACAGTTCACACTGAAATAGAAAGTGTTTTTCATATTCTACTGAATTTGACTGACAAAGTCTACAAAGTCTCTGATCAAGTTGTTCCCCAACATACCTTCCGGTTTCAATTCTGAGTGGTAAGATACCAGTTCTGAATTGACACAATACAGAGCGTTCATTCTTATTCAAATTCATCATAACATAATCCTCACATTTAAAGTTTTCCTTAAAAAGGCGATATGTTCTCAGTTTTGATATAATTTGAACGTCTTCTGACCAGACAATAGAATAATAGTTTACTAGTAATCCATGTGCTTGTGATAAGTCAATAATTGTTCTGTTTTCGTAATTTGCGGATAACCCTAGCATAGATATAGCGTGTTTCATATCATGTGACCAATTATGTTTGTACTTTAAATAGTCGAAATTAAACACTTTGTTTTGTAATCCGTCTGTCATCCATCAAAATCACTCTGTTCCACATACGCAACATGTTTCCCCATCGTCTGTAAACACTTGGTATTCACCCGGTGTCCCCAACCATCGCGAGAATTGGCGTGAAGCGATGAGCACCAAGAAAGTATCTCATGGCTCTATTCTGAACATTATCTATATGTTGATACTTCTTGAATCCCCACAATGAGGAACAATAGTCAAAGATGGGCACAACACATGATGTGTACAGTTTTTCGTAGGATTTGAAGCCAAACTCTTTAAGCGTATGTATTTTATTTATAATTCCACCAAGTGCACGGCCTGCTGCTTTCCCGAGCGATTCACTAATGTACATAAAGTCGTTCCTTTCATGGAAAATAACCCCTAGATATTTGTATATGTTAACGGTTTCTAGCGTATTATTGCCAATTTTAAATTCAAAGCCACTTCGTGGTGCTTACCCTCTCCGGAAATGCATGCATTTCGATTTATTTGTATTGATTAAAACCCTCCAGCGCTTACACCAGTTATTAACTTTGTCCAACATTGACTGAAATTTTTCTTCGCTGTCCGCCATTAAGACTATATCATCTGCGTACATTAAAAGAGAAAGCTTGTGTCTCCAACAGGGATACCAAGGTCAAGGTCGTTGATTTCATGAACAAGGTCGTTGGCAAATATTGAAAACAATGTCGGAGAACAATTGCAGCCTTGTTTTATGCCCGTATGGCAGTTAAACCAGTCTGTACGCTTGTTACTAATACGTATACAGGATACCGAGCTTGCGTAGATGTTCTTAACAGAGTTATATAGTTTACCGTCAACATTATTTATCAATAGCTTGTACAGTAACATGTCTCTATCTATATAATCAAAGCACCGTTTAAGGTCGATGTAGGCAGTGAACACGGATTTATTGTTTCTTATAATGCAATTTAAAGTGAACACGTGATCTTCACATGGCCGTTGTTTGCGGAAGCCGTTTTGCTCGTCTGCGAGAATGTCGTTGGTTTCCAAGTAACCTGTGAGACGTTTGTTGAGGAAGGATGTATATAACTTGCTGATACAAGACAATAGACTGATTCCCGGTAGTGCATAGGAACGCGCATGTCGGAGTTTCGGTCTTTCAGTATTGGACATATAATTGCTTTTTGCCACACAGAGGGAATGATACTGCTGTCATGAGAAACGTGTTTCACATGGCTATCCGGATTTAATTGAGGATAATCACATTTTTTTCAGAAGTTCCGAAGTATTCATGCGTCCGAGCACCGAAAACGCTTTTCTTACTTTGCACGTGCGCAACATCCAGCTTTTCACTTACAGGTTTTACACCAATATGTATTCATCTGTTGCTTAACACAGATAAAAAAAACTTCAATTTGTTTAAAGAAACACTTTTATATAGCGATACCATGTCTTTCTGAAACGGAGATAAATCAGGCTATTGACATGCTTAACGCTGCGTCATTAGTAAATACCGTTGTACGTCATTTTGGCTGTTCCAGATAGACTATTTATATTCTTGCGAACCTGTACAATACTACTGGATATGTCAGAGATCACGTCAGACTCGGTCGTGTATGTACAACAAAGTTACGTACTCATCGCGCTATTACGTTGTCTTACCTACGTAAACACGAATACAGGCATAGCAATGACGGTCCCCACAAGTGTATATTGTGTGGTAAAGTATTTTTCATTTTATACCACTACAATAGGCACATGGACAGGTTTAGTAAGCAAGCAGAACAGTTCATTATATGTAACATGTGGAACGGCATTCCCACGTAAATCAGAGTTACAAAGACACAGACGGAGAGAATCAATGTCTCTCAATTAATCATGCAGCAGAGAAAATGGATCAGTCATTCTAACGAGAAAATGCACATATGTCAATTATTATGCGGTAGACTGCTTAGGTACAAAACAAACCTATGTAGGCATAAAAAGGTTTACAATACTCCAACGTCCAAGAATATTTACTGTGAAAAGTTGTATTATTCAAAGAGTGAATTAAATGAACATGTAAAACGAACACACCTCTCACAATCTGTAAAATGCAAAATTTGCAAAAAACTATTTAAACTACAGAAATATCTAAAACAGCATGGGAAGACACATAGTAGGGACAACTGAGCTGGCACTTGTGACAATATGACACATACTAGGGACAACTAAGCTGGCACTTGTGACAATATGACTGGAAGATAAATTAGTAATAAAATATAAACATGTTCGATAGAACTGCAAGGAATTGAACAACGCGTCGTGGGCATTTAGAAGTAGTTTTGAAAATTAAGTATTTTCTGATTTTAATAATAAATAGTAGTACGAGTTTATGTTTAGTAAATATTCTTATTGTAATAGATGATTCGAATAGCAAACGTATCTGTAGAAATGGGAAAAGAGAAAAACACAAGCATGATGGTGACATAACGACAGTGTTCTATTGGCGGACAGATCAGTAAAATGTTTTCCAGTAAAAAATAAATGTAACAGAGGTAATCAGACCCGCTAAGGTCAGTTAATAACTTTCATACTTGAAATGAAATCTCAAACTCCACGGACTTCCGTTCCGAGAAAGTGAACACTCCTGCATAAGATTATCATTTTGTTTATTTTGTTACGGAGTAAATAGATTGTTGGTTGCCAGCTCCCTGTCAATCTCACATTGAATGCCGGGTATAATACGCAGCCCAAAATGCATTGCAAATCTGCGAACATTATAGAGAAATTCCGATTGATTATCAACAAAAAGCAAAGACACTCACGCTCTGTCCCATTTTGACAGGTATTTCCTGCATCAAAATTTAAGATTGTTTACATATCTTTATGATGACATAATGCTTGTTCAGGCTTCAATGTTTATTTATGCATGGGAAGTGTTTTCGCAAGGTTGCGCTAACCTCTATCTTGAACACCCGACTGTAACCAATGAAAATAATACGGACTGAATTTCCCAACGGAAATTGACGCCAATTGCAGCAGAAGTCACAGTCAAGATACGTAGACTGGCTACTGTATGCAGGTTAGTGGAATCCCTGTATTTACTTATTTCAATTGATGTATTTGTTGTTTGTTAGTTTGTCTAAATTTCCAAATGCTAAAGTTTTAAAATTAATTTGTTGTTTGTTAGTATGTGTAAAGCGTAAAATAGTGAGCAGAAGATGAAAATGTCCTTAGAATGGGCTTTTACTTTAACTGTGATCATACAAAACTCGTATTTTTTGCAATAAGTGCAACGGCATATTGTACTCAGCATGATATGGGGTGGGAAAAAACGGCGTATTGTACTCAGTATGGTATGGAGTGGGAAAAGACGACGTATTGTACTCAGCATGGTATGGAGTGGGGAAAAAACGGCGTATTGTACTCAGTATTGTATGGCGTGGGAAAAGACGACGTATTATACTCAGCATGGTATGGAGTGGGAAAAAACGGCGTATTGTACTCAGTTTGTATGGAGTGGGAAAAAGGTGTATTGTACTCAATATGGTATGGAGTGGGAAATAAGGCGTATTGTACTCAGCATGGTATGGAGTGGGAAAACGGCGTGTTGTACTCAGTATGGTATGGAGTGGGAAAAATGGCGTATTGTACTCAGCATGGTATGGAATGGGAAAAAAAACAGCGCATTGTACTCAGCATGGGTTGGAGTCTGAAAAAACGGCGTATTGTACTCAGCATGGTATGGAGTGGAAAAAAACGGCGTATTGTACTTAGCACGGTATGGAATGGGAAAAAAACAGCGCATTGTACTCAGCATGGTTTGGAGTCGGAAAAAATGGCGTATTCTACTCAGCATGGTATGGAGTGGAAAAAAACTGCGTATTGTACTCAGTATGGTATGGAGTGGGAAAGAAACGGCGTATTGTACTCAGTATAGTATGAAGTGGGAAAAACGGCGTATTGTACTCAGTATGGTATGGAGTGGGGAAAAACGGCGTATTGCACTCAGTGTACCCAGTTTGGTATGGAGTTAGAAAAACGGCGTATTGTACTCAGCATGGTCTGGAGTGGATAAAAAGGCGTATTAAACTCAGTATGGCATGGAGTGGGAAAAAACGGCGTATTGTACTCAGCATGGTATGGAGTGGGGAAAACACGTATTGTACTCAGTTTGTATGGAGTGGGAAAACACGTCATTCTTTTTTTGTGTCAAAAACACAAATTTTGCATGATCACTTGATAAACCGATGAATCATCACTATACAGAGGGGCATTCGTCTTTGTTTCGTGAATTTTGCATAATCACTTGATAAACCGATCGTTCATTTCTATGCAGAGGGGGCATTCGTCTTTGTTTCGTCAATTTTGCATGATCACTTGATAAACCTATGGTTCATCACTAAAAAGAAGGGGCATTCGTCTTTGTTTTGTGAATTTTGCATAATCACTTGATAAACTGATGGTTCATCTCTATACAGAGGGGGCATTCGTCTTTGTTTAGTGAATTTTGCATGATCACTTGATAAACCGATGGTTCATCTCTATACAGAGGGGGCATTCGTCTTTGTTTCGTCAATTTTGCATGATCACTTGATAAACCGATGGTTCATCACTATACAGAGGGGGCATTCGTCTTTGTCTCACCAATTCTGCATGATCACTTGATAAACCGATGGTTCATCTCTACACAGAGGGGGCATTCGTCTTTGTTTCGTCAATTCTGCATGATCACTTAATAAACCGATGATACATTTCTATATTGAGGGGGCATTCGTCTTTGTTTCACCAATTCTGCATGATCACTTGATAAACCGACGGTTCATTTCTATACAAAGGGGCATTGGTCTTTGTTTCGTGAATTTTGCATGATCACTTGATAAACCGATGGTTCATCTCTATACAGAGGGGGCATTCGTCTTTGTTTCGTGAATTTTGCATAATCACTTGATAAACCAATGGTACATTTCTATACATAGGGGGCATTCGTCTTTGTTTCACCAATTCTGCATGATCACTTGATAAACCGACGGTTCATTTCTATACAAAGGGACATTCGTCTTTGTTTTGTGAATTTTGCATGATCACTTGATAAACCGATGGTTCATCTCTATACAGAGAGGGCATTCGTCTTTGTTTCACCAATTCTGCATGATCACTTTATAAACCGATGGTTCATCTCTACACAGAGAGGACATTCGTCTTTGTTTCACCAATTCTGCATGATCACTTGATAAACCGATGGTTCATTTCTATACAAAGGGACATTCGTCTTTGTTTTGTGAATTCTGCATGATCACTTGATAAACCTATGGTTCATCTCTAAACAGAGAGGGCATTCGTCTTTGTTTCACCAATTCTGCATGATCACTTGATAAACCGACGGTTCATTTCTATACAAAGGGACATTCGTCTTTGTTTTGTGAATTCTGCATGATCACTTGATAAACCGATGGTTCATCTCTACACAGAGGGGGCATTCGTCTTTGTTTCACCAATTCTGCATAATCACTTGATAAACCGATGGTTCATCTCTACACAGAGTGGGCATTCGTCTTTGTTTCAACAATTCTGCATAATCACTTTATAAACCGATGGTTTATCTCTACACAGAGGGGGCATTCGTCTTTGTTTCGTCAATTTTGCATGATCACTTGATAAACCGATGGTTCATCTCTATACAGAGGGGGCATACGTCTTTGTCTCACCAATTCTGCATGGATCACTTGATAAACCGAAGGTTCATCACTACACAGAGGGGGCATTCGTCTTTGTTTCGTCAATTTTGCATGATCACTTGATAAACCGATGGTTCATCTCTTTACAGAGGGGGCATTCGTCTTTGTTTCACCAATTCTGCATGATCACTTGATAAACCGAAGGTTCATCTCTACACAGAGGGGGCATTCGTCTTTGTTTCACCAATTCTGCATGATCACTTGATAAACCGATGGTTCATCTCTATACAGAGGGGGCATTCGTCTTTGTTTAGTGAATTTTGCATGATCACTTGATAAACCGATGGTTCATCTCTATACATAGGGGGCATTCGTCTTTGTTTCACCAATTCTGCATGATCACTTGATAAACCGAAGGTTCATCTCTACACAGAGGGGGCATTCGTCTTTGTTTCACCAATTCTGCATGATCACTTGATAAACCGATGGTTCATCTCTATACAGAGGGGGTATCGTCTTTGTTTCGTCAATTGTGTATGATCACTTGATAAACTGATGGTTCATCTCTACACAGAGGGGGCATTCGTCTTTGTTTCACCAATTTGATAAACCGATGGTTCATCTCTATACAGAGGGGGCATTCGTCTTTGTTTCGTCAATTGTGTATGATCACTTGATAAACCGATGGTTCATCTCTATACAGAGGGGGCATTTGTCTTTGTTTCGTCAATTCTGCATGATCACTTGATAAACCGATGGTTCATCACTACACAGAGGAGGCATTCGTCTTTGTTTCACCAATTCTGCATGATCACTTGATAAACCGAAGGTTCATCACTACACAGAGGGGGCATTCGTCTTTGTTTCGTCAATTCTGCATGATCACTTGATAAACCGATGGTTCATCTCTACACAGATGGGGCATTCGTCTTTGTTTCACCAATTCTGCATGATCACTTGATAAACCGAAGGTTCATCTCTACACAGAGGGGGCATTTGTCTTTGTTTAGTGAATTCTGCATGATCACTTGATAAACCGATGGTTCATCTCTATACAGAGGTGGCATTCGTCTTTGTTTCGTGAATTTTGCATGATCACTTGATAAACCGAAGGTTCATCTCTACACAGAGGGGGCATTTGTCTTTGTTTCACCAATTCTGCATGATCACTTGATAAACCGATGGTTTATCTCTATACAGAGAGGGCATTTGTCTTTGTTTCACCAATTCTGCATGATCACTTGATAAACCGAAGGTTCATCTCTACACAGAGGGGGCATTCGTCTTTGTTTCGTCAATTCTGCTATGATCACTTGATAAACCGATGGTTCATCTCTATACAGAGGGGGCATTCGTCTTTGTTTCGTCAATTCTGCATGATCACTTGATAAACCGAAGGTTCATCACTACACAGAGGGGGCATTCGTCTTTATTTCACCAATTCTGCATGATCACTTGATAAACCGAAGGTTCATCTCTACACAGAGGGGGCATTTGTTTTGTTTCACCAATTCTGCATGATCACTTGATAAACCGATGGTTCATCTCTATACAGATGGGGCATTTGTCTTTGTTTCGTCAATTCTGCATGATCACTTGATAAACCGATGGTTCATCTCTACACAGAGGGGGCATTCGTCTTTGTTTCGTCAATTCTGCATGATCACTTGATAAACCGATGGTTCATCTCTACACAGAGGGGGCATTTGTCTTTGTTTCGTCAATTCTGCATGATCACTTGATAAACCGATGGTTCATCTCTATACAGAGGGGGCATTCGTCTTTGTTTCGTCAATTGTGTATGATCACTTGATAAACCGATGTTTCATCTCTATACAGAGGGGGCATTTGTCTTTGTTTCGTCAATTCTGCATGATCACTTGATAAACCGATGGTTTATCTCTACACAGAGGGGGCATTCGTCTTTGTTTCACCAATTCTGCATGATCACTTGATAAACCGATGGTTCATCTCTACACAGAGGGGGCATTCGTCTTTGTTTCGTCAATTCTGCATGATCACTTGATAAACCGATGGTTCATCTCTATACAGAGGGGGCATTCGTCTTTGTTTCGTCAATTGTGTATGATCACTTGATAAACCGATGGTTCATCTCTATACAGAGGGGGCATTTGTCTTTGTTTGGTCAATTCTGCATGATCACTTGATAAACCGATGGTTCATCTCTACACAGAGGGGGCATTCGTCTTTGTTTCACCAATTCTGCATGATCACTTGATAAACCGATGGTTCATCTCTATACAGAGGGGGCATTCGTCTTTGTTTCGTCAATTGTGCATGATCACTTGATAAACCGATGGTTCATCTCTACACAGAGGGGGCATTCGTCTTTGTTTCACCAATTCTGCATGATCACTTGATAAACCGATGGTTCATATCTATACAGAGGGGGCATTCGTCTTTGTTTCGTCAATTCTGCATGATATCTTGATAAACCGATGGTTCATCTCTACACAGAGGGGGCATTCGTCTTTGTTTCACCAATTCTGCATGATCACTTGATAAACCGATGGTTCATCTCTATACAGAGAGAGCATTCGTCTTTGTTTCGTGAATTCTGCATGATCACTTGATAAACCGATGGTTCATCTCTACAAAGAGGGGGATTCGTCTTTGTTTCACCAATTCTGCATAATCACTTGATAAACCGATGGTTCATCTCTACACAGAGGGGGCATTCGTCTTTGTTTCGTCAATTCTGCATGATCACTTGATAAACCGAAGGTTCGTCTCTACACACAGGGGGCATTCGTCTTTGTTTCACCAATTCTGCATGATCACTTGATAAACCGATGGTTTATCTCTATACAGAGGGGGCATTCGTCTTTGTTTCGTCAATTCTGCATGATCACTTGATAAACCGATGGTTCATCTCTATACAGAGGGGGCATTCGTCTTTGTTTCACCAATTCTGCATGATCACTTGATAAACCGATGGTTCATCTCTATACAGAGGGGGCATTCGTCTTTGTTTCTCCAATTCTGCATGATCACTTTATAAACCGATGGTTCATCTCTATACAGAGGGGGCATTCGTCTTTGTTTCACCAATTCTGCATGATCACTTGATAAACCGATGGTTCATCTCTATACAGAGGGGCATTCGTCTTTGTTTCACCAATTCTGCATGATCACTTTATAAACCGATGGTTCATCTCTATACAGAGGGGGCATTCGTCTTTGTTTCACCAATTGTGCATGATCACTTGATAAACCGATGGTTCATCTCTATAGAGAGGGGGCATTCGTCTTTGTTTCACCAATTCTGCATGATCACTTGATAAACCGATGGTTCATCTCTATACAGAGAGGGCATTCGTCTTTGTTTCACCAATTCTGCATGATTACTTGATAAACCGATGGTTCATCTCTATACAAAGGGGGCATTCGTCTTTGTTTCACCAATTCTGCATGATCACTTGATAAACCGATGGTTCATCTCTATACAGAGGGGGCATTCGTCTTTGTTTCGTCAATTCTGCATGATCACTTGATAAACTAATGGTTCATCTCTATACAGAGAGGGCATTCGTCTTTGTTTCGTGAATTTTCATAAAGTCTTATGAAAGCTATCTGCAAATATGTTACCCGAAGCGGCCATATTACCTCCGATTATTTACATCACTCTATATCATTAAGTCACCTAGTGGGTTCACCATCGTGAGTATGTTCTTTCATAATATTGAAGTCATCCGTACCCTTTTCTTCAAAGACATTTCTCCCGATAGATTGGAAATGGACTTGCACTGACAATTTGATATTGTTTCACGAGGTTAAACCATTTGTAAACCATTTGAAACAATATCCAATTGACTTGGTCAAACCTCGGACAAGCGACACAAGTGTTTTATGGAACACAATCATGTGCTTAATTAGTACTTTTTTCATTATGTGATTATACTTGTAAATGTCTGTTTTGTGAGATTATCTTTAAATATTTATTTTGTTTGTGTTTGTTACAATGTCATTCTTTGTAAACATTAAATGTGTTAAAAAGTTCTAGTATATGTTTACTTTTTAATTATTTAATTAAAGGCTAATTTGTTTGTGATTAACTTGTGATTAGTTTTGCTCTTAAACAGGCGAAACAAGACACGCAGTTTATGAGTTGATACCTAATATTGATTTTCTTCATATGTTCATTTCTGAAAATCATTATTTTGCAGGTTTTTCTTATATATATAATATACGGGGCTTTCTAGTTTCAACTGTTACAAATAAACAAACATGTTTAAATAAATGTTTCTGTATCTAGAATATGCATTTCAAGTTAACTTGATTCGGTTTTGTTATTATTTTCTTGGAATTACGGAAATTATCGAGTTGGTTCAGGAATATAACATAGCTGGAGCCGGACCAATGGATATGGGTATATTGCGTGTATCGTTTAAAAAAAAAACGAATATGTTATTACCTTCTTTTGGTAGCGTTCTTGCTTCCAAGTTACTCTTTGTTTATTGCTATTTCCCGCAATGATGTGGATTGCATGCTACACCGTCAATTCAGCTGACAAACAATTGGCATCTTCTATCGTATAGAAAAGAATACTAGTATTGCTTTTCATCCAGATTTCGGAAAGGCTTTACGCAAAACATGTGTGTACATGTTATCGTACATACAAAGATTAATATGTATAAGATGTATTCCGATATATTGTGATCCAGACTAGATAAACTATGAATTTAAATTCTAAACAGTCTGAGAGACATCAGATTGAAATTGCTTTACTAGACAGCTTTTTATATAAAAAGCATCAATTTCATAGCGATTGGTAATTTGGCATTAAAACGTGTCTAATAAAAACAATTTCGTGAAATCCTCCAAGGTAGGTCAGTGAACAGTGAATATTTGTAGTCATGTTGTGCAGAATTACATGGCACTACATTGTTTGCAAACGGACAAGATTCGGCCTTAGGCAGTGAAAATAGTATATTGATATTGATATGATCAGGTCTCGAACACAATCAAACAGTAGGTGGTATTCTTGCCATTATACTACAGAGACCCACACTATGAAATATAATAAATAATATTAGGACTATTAAGCTTTAATTAATTACTATGCAAACAAATAGTTTTATTTTTCAATTCAGCAGAGGAAATTTGAACTGTCTTTGAAAATACGTTTTATTTCTAGACTATGCAGTTCGCTTGAAATTTAAGCTAAATAATTTTGAACAATTATATGAAGTATGTAAATAATTTCATAATATATTACTGCATAACCAAATCATGTTTTGCACTTGATATACTTATATCATCGTTTGTGTACACTTTAAGAAATGCATTATGATTGCAATTATTTAAACATTGGTATGCTTTAATAAAATACAATAATCGAGAACATTTGATATGGCTGTTTAAAAGGTTGATACTGTTTTATTCTAGCAGCATGGTCACACTCTAGATGTATGTACAGATTGTCTAAGAATGTCTGGAGTTGTTTAATTCTAAGTACACTAAACAGCAGGAAATTGTCGTCTGGTAATTTGAAATATAATTCTCTGTAAATTGCCTTTAAGCTTGTTCTTCTCCATTAATTGTGTGTTGTTTTTCTATTCTATGTTTCAGTGTAGGAATACATTTGCAGTGCATCAAGAACTGAAAATAAAACAGAAAAAGGAATTAAAAATATCAGCTGTTAATTATTGAATTGTTTTTAATATTGGCTTCAAGTTTTGTATCCTTGTGGGAAGACAACTTGTAAACATATGCAGCACATCTAAATTTAATAAAAAAAAAAACCGCAAAAAAAAGCAAAACAAACTCAGCTGTTAATGTAAAAATAGTTATTTAACTCAGCTTAAATTATGGTTAACCCCACATTTTCATTTAAGTTTTGCATTATTGACTTGCAGGTATTGGTTTGGAAGAATGTCTCGATATCTCTGATTTTTTATTTTGTAACGGTGTCTAAATTGGGCAATTAAGAATAGCAAAATAGAACGTATAGGAGATATCTATATCGAATAATAAACAATACGAGTGTCGTTACGTTTCCCTCATTTCATCCTGCTAGTCCCGACATATAGTATAATTTTGTATTATAATAGCTGCAAGTATACCAATAAAGACATTTTATTCTTGTCAATGCATTTATTTCTGTTGATAAACTGCCTGCCTGATAAGCATATGTTTATCACGTCAATGCAAGTGTATCAGGCACATGACGTATAATTATACATTTTTACCTGGACGAAACTACTTTTAACCCTACTAAAATGAATAAAAAACGCACTAGAAATATTGACATGATAAAGATAATACCATGTAAGTGTCTAATAGTATCGACTTTATCAGGTTCGGAACGAAAAAAAAAAAAGGACTCGACAGGGCCTCGTCCTGGTTTTTTCTAAACCTCACCTGATAAATTTGATAATATCAGACACTAACACGGTATTCTCTATTTATCATTGCTCCAATAACAAACTTTGATTTTGTATATTATACATGGCCTGTTTAGATTAGAAACATATCGAACTTGCTTTAGGCAGATTAAAAGTGGAAACAACAGTTATTGTGGTGTTGATTATTATCAACCAGTTCATATGTACTTCTGTCTAAAAATATATTATAGTGTGAACGTACTTGTGCCTTCAAGTATAATATAGGCATTTCTTACTGCGTGATATAAATGAGGGATATACTAAGGTAACAATTTCAGTTTCACAAAAGCAAAGGGTCATAACATGTTTACCGAAGGGGAACAAAGATAAATCGTTTTTAAAGATTTGGCGCCCAATTTCACTTTTAAATGTTTCTTACAAGTTAGCATCTGGATGTCAAAAGAATGAAATATTTTACCACTTATTATTAATGAGGATCAGACAGGAATTTTTGTTAGGCCGATATATTGCCGACAATATTTGATTATTGTATGATTTAATGTTTTATTTAGAAAAGAATCATGTACAAGGCATGTTACTACTAAGTGACTTTGAGAAAGAATTCGACTCAGTCGCTTGGGCTTTTATTTTTGCTGTTCTTAATTATTTCAACTTTGGTCCATCCTTTATTAAATGGGTCAAAGTATTTTATACAAATATAGAATCACGTGTAATAGTCAATGGACACTTGTCAGAGAGGTTTTACTTACAAAGATGTTGTAGACAAGGAAAACCATTATCCCCATATATATTTATTTTAACGTCAGCGATCCTTACTGTTCTAAATCAGAAATAACCCTAATATAAAAGGAATACAGATTGACAATACAAACTTTTTAATTTCACAATATGCCGATGATACATGCTAGATGGTTCAGAAAAGTCACTTGTAAACACACTTCAAACACTCAAATTCTATGCTGAAATCTCCGGCCTTAACGTCGGTGTTGATAAAACTAAGGCAGTGTTCAATAAGGATAGGTTCAATAAAAAAAGTCATATTAAGTTATGTGAACAAAATATTCTTTCTTGGGACGATTAATTTACTGTCCTTGGTATTCGATTTTCAATAATCTAGACAAAATAATGAATGTGAACTTTGATGATAAAATACATGATATAGAACAGTTTCTTATCCACTGGTCAAAAATACATATCAACACCAATTGGTAAAATAACAATCTTAAAAAGTTTAGCCGTATCGAAAATTAATCATCTTATCTTAGCTCTACCAAACACTAATTCAAATTAAAGAGATTAAAAGTTTATTTTTTAAATTTATTTGGGATGGTTAACCGGATAAGGTGAAAAGAACTTCTCTTTGTAACTCTTACATAAAAAGTTTGATATAGACCTTTTTTATTAACTTATTAAAACTCACATTGATAAGACGCCTTTTTAAATTAAAAAAACATATCTAGATATATTTAATTCAATGTACCCATGTTGGCGCACATGGCCCAGATTCTTTTAGTAGACACATAAACAGAATACATAATCCCTTCTGGAAAGATATTTTTAGAAGTTATCAAACATATTCAAACTTACTTAAGCCGGCAAATTGGTACACATTTAAACAAAATCCAAACATTAAGGTCGGAGGCACAAGTTTATTTTATAACCATTGGTTCTCTGAGGGTGCTTTATTGATAAATGATATTTTGAATACAAATGGTAATTTCTACTCAATGATTGATTTAATTAATAGGTACAGCATAAATTCAAATTTCATAGAATACGAAGGATTGCTAGCATCTGTTAAACGGTTATTGTCTAAACTTTCAATTGTTCATTTAGCTACTAATGGAGGGCACCTACATGCCCTTTATCAATATCAATAATTATGAAAGATTCAAAAGGATGTAGAGCAATCTATCACTTTTGTATACAAGAAAATATAATCCCTTAATTCGTTGCTTAATTGGAAAATGAATTGGATATAAGAACCAATTTGGCTGAAACAAAATTCTACTGCCTTCCATTTAACATAACAAATGACACAAATTTACAATGGTTTCAGCCATATTAACAACCTAATATTAGGAACCAATTCTCTTCTTAATGAAATAGAAAATAAAGGACTCTGATATTTGCAGTTTATGCAACAGAGAAATAGAAACAATTAAACATTTTTTTAAAAAAATATTGTTATCAAATGTGACTCTTCTAAACAATTTAGTTATTGACCCCGATTTCACTAATTTAACATATTTTGATAGTTTCCTCAGCGATTGTTTTAAATGCTAAAACTTCACACTTACTGGTTATGTTGCAAGTTGTACTTTATCATTAAGTACAGATGTGTAATGACTGCGTGTGGTAATTTTACTGTGAAGTAGTTCAAATAATAATTAAAATAGACACTCAATGGCTATTAAAAACTTCTAAATGTATATACTTATCATTGTCATGAATTATTTGTGTATTAACATGTCTAATTTGGTATAACTAAATTGAAATTAAAGTTACAAAACTTTATATAGGCAGATCGGATTACAATATTTAACTTAAAAATGATTAACTACAATAATCGTTCTGTTTTTGTACCGTTAGTTTGGCTTAGACCTGCTTCAGAAAATCCATTTACTAATATTCGAGTAATCAGTCGTATTCCCAAATGTTTCGTATATACGTGTAACTGTGACTTTGAATAAACACAACTTTAACTTTTCAATTTAAATTGACGTGATATACATTTTTGCTCTCTAGAGGTACATGGTTGGTTATCCTTCCGCAAGTCACTTGCAAACTTTCTACCGTCGCCGATGCGAGGTTAGCGCTAGTTACACCAACCAGCGTTCTAGTTGAGAATGTATACGCGTTATGTTCTATTGCAGACTGCAAGGGGCGCGCATGGCGTGTTCACTCTATTGCAGACTGTACGGAGCGCGCATGGCGTGTCACTCTATTGCAGACTGTACGGAGCGCGCATGGCGTGTTCACTCTATTGCAGAATGTACGGGGCGCTCATGGCGTTTCTCTCTATTGCAGACTGTACGGGGCGCGCCTGGCCTGTTCACTCTATTGCAGACTGTACGGAGTGCGCATGGCGTGTTCACTCTACTGCAGACTGTGCGGAGTAGCATGGCGTGTTCACTGTTTATATCATAATTGCTTTCAATTAAGTCTTGTGTTTGTGTTTAATTTAAACTACTGTTAAGCATGTTTTGTTCTATTATTTAATTTGAAACTGGCATATTAGGTGTTTCTCTGTCTCCTGGTGACTCATATCCAGTAATACCCACAAGCACAATGGCTGTCTTAAACGGCCACGCAGCAATTTTGATAGAGTTTCTCTTATAATAACGACTATTGCCGACACTTATATACGCATTTTAAAACTCATTTTTTAGATATATTTTTATATATTTTTATCCCATATCTGCTATCTCTTTTATCAGTTCATATATGTCGATAGTAACTAATTTGTTAAATATGCGTTTAAAGTGATGAAATTGTTGGAATAAAATTGAAAAATAAGGTAAGAAAATTTTGTCTTTGTTATAATCCCAACATAAATTTGGTACCGTTATATTCATACTCGCGCTTATAAAGGTGTTAAGTGTGAACATCTAAGTTAAGCAAATATAATATTTAAGTCAAAGATTCAGTATAAAACCTTCATTTCGTACTAATTTTAAAAGAGAATTGACTCCGGTTATGTTATTGGATGATTAACATATGTTCGTTTGTGACAGTAATTCTTATAAAGAGCCAATTTCGACTTTTAAAGCTTTGGCACATTTTCTATATTTAAACATTACGTAACTAGTTTTACAAAATTAATGTCAATATTTTCTTTTAATGTTATCTGTAAGACATCACTAGGGATTTATATTTTATATAAATATACGTAAAAGACAGTTAAACGTGTGATCACAAGTAAAATCGATATAACACTATTAAAATGATATCAAAAGACAAGGATATAGTTGAGTGTGCAAGTGTCATTTATTGAAGTGTTCAACAAACAGTGTTCAAATATCAAGGGATATCTATTCTAATTCAGACATGTGTAATGAAAACAGAAATATTCAGTAAAAGATGAAATGTAATTATTTCACAACTGCAAAGTGAAAAATGTTTTCGTTTCATTTTAAACATAGGGACACACGACATTTATTGCGTTGTAGAATTTAATTTGTTCGATTGATGCATTTAGTTGATATAAACACATTATATGATTTCCCAAACGACATGGTCCGTGTAAACTCAAACTGGAAGAGTAGACCATAAGTAGATCCCATTCGACTCTGAAACATTGTACAACTAATACTGCTTACTTACGAAATCACAATCACATTAGATTGCCTTCACACATTAATTTATGTAAGTGTATGGACGGATCATGTAAGGGCCATGTATGATATCTTTCGAACTCGATTGTTTAAGAGTATCCAATATTCTGACATTTGTTGTAGCGTACATGTGGCATTGGAGTTCAACGATAATATATATTACAAGTAACTGTAAAAAGATCTTTATGTAGTTTGTTTTAAAACATCTGAGCTCGAACCCAAGACCTCAGTGGTGTTTGGGGGGAGGGGATGGGGAATGATATAGCGGTATACTATATTTCAAACAATACTGAATGACTTTCGTGTTCTTTGAAATTCAAAAGTAATAACAACAACGCGTGAAATTCCGGGGGAAATGTTCACGACCGTCATAAATACCGGTAACCTACAAAACGTGTACTTTATGTTGACAGTTAATTTTGACATAAATCAGTGCTATAGTCCATTGGTCAAGAATTATGGTACAAAGCATAAACTACCAGAAAGATTATTTTTCAGACACATTCCCTTTAAATGAAAATAAAGATAGAATGATTAAATATATAACAGTTCAGTAACAGAATTAAGATGAATTATCATGTTCTTATACAAATGTTAGAAGTTATATTTCCAACAAGAGACATAGCCTTTCAAATATGGAGATAACACAACAGAATAAACAAAATACATATAGTGAATATTGATCATACATACAGTATAATTATACAATATACGTGGAAACATAGGGACACCGCTTCAGATCAAATGTGCAGTATAAACATACAGTATACGTGAAAACATAGGGACACCGCCTATCATCATATGTGCAGTATAAACATATGGTAAACGTGACAACACAGGTACACCGCTTTTGGTCATAAGTGCAGTATATACATACAGTATACGTGACAACACAGGTACACCGCCTATGATCATATGTGCAGTATATACATACAGTATACGTGACAACACAGGTACACCGCCTATGGTCATATGTGCAGTATATACATACAGTATACGTGACAACACAGGTACACCGCCTATGATCATATGTGCAGTATATATATACAGTATACGTGACAACACAGGTACATCGCCTATGATCATGTGTGCAGTATATACATACAGCAAACGTGACAACACATGGACCGCGCCTATGATCATATGTGCAGTATATACATACAGTATTCGTGACAGCACAGGGACACCACCTATGATCATATGTGCAGTATATACATACAGTATACGTGAAAACACAGGGACACCGCCTATGATCATATGTGCAGTATATACATACGGTAAACGTGACAACACAGGGACACCGCCTATGATCATATGTGCAGTATAAACATAGAATAACGTGACGACACACGTTCACCGCCTATGATCATATGTGCAGTATATACATACAGTAAACGTGACAACACAGGGACACCGCCTATGATCATATGTGCAGTATAAACATAGAATAACGTGACGACACACGTACACCGCCTATGGTCATATGTGCAGTATATACATACAGTATACGTGACAACACAGGTACACCGCCTATGATCATATGTGCAGTATATACATACAGTAAACGTGACAACACAGGGACACCGTCAATGGTCATGTGTGCAGTACATACATACAGTATACGTGACAACAAAGGGACACCGCCTTAGATCATATGTGCAGTATATACATACAGTAAACGTGACAACACAGGGACACCGCCTATGGTCATGTGTGCAGTATATACATAAAGTATACGTGACAACATAGGGACACCGCCTATGATCATATGTGCAGTTTATACATACAGTAAACGTGACAACACAGGGACACCGCCTATGGTAATGTGTGCAGTATAAACATACAGTATACGTGACAACACAGGTACACCGCCTATGATCATATGTGCAGTATATACATAAAGTATACGTGACAACATAGGGACACCGCCTTAGATCATATATGCAGTATATGCATACAGTATTCGTGATCACACAGGTACACCGCTTTTGATCATAAGTGCAGAATATATATACAGTATACGTGACAACACAGGTACACCGCCTATGATCATATGTGCAGTGTATACATACGGTAAACGTGACAACACAGGGACACCGCCTATGATCATAAGTGCAGTATATACATACAGTATACGTGACAACACAGGGACATCGCTTATGATCATATGTGCAGTATATACATACAGTCTACGTGACAACACAGGTATACCGCCTATGATCATATGTGCAGTATATACATACAGTATACGTGACAACACAGGGACACCGCCTATGATCATAAGTGCAGTATATACATACAGTATTCGTGACAACACAGGTACATCGCCTATGATGATATGTGCAGTATATACATACAGTATACGTGACAACACAGGTACACCGCCTATGGTAATGTGTGCAGTATATACATACAGTATACGTGACAACACAGGGACAACGCCTATGATCATATGTGCAGTATATACATACAATATACGTGACAACACAGGTACACCGCCTATGATGATATGTGCAGTATATACATATGGTAAACATGACAACACAGGGACACGTTCTATGATCATATGTGCAGTATATACATCGAGAGTAAACGTGACAACATAGGGACAACTCCTATGATCATTTGTGCAGTATATTCTTACAGTATACGTAACGACACAAAGATACCGTTTATCATCATCTGTACAGTATATACATAAAGTAAACGGAATAACAAGGATACCGCCTATGAGTATATGTGCAGTATATACATACAGTATACGTGACAACACAGGGACACTGCCTATATTCATATATGCAGTATATACATACGGTATTCGTGACAACACAGGTACATCGCCTATGATCATATGTGCAGTATATACATACGGTAAACGTGACAACACATGGACACCGCCTATGATCATATGTGCAGTATATCCATACAGTAAACGTGACAACACAGGGACACCGCCTATGGTCATATCTGCAGTATATACATACGGTAAACGTGACAACATAGGGACAACGCCTATGATCATATGTGCAGTATATACATACAGTATACGTGACAACACATGGACACCGCCTATGATCATAAGTGCAGTATATACATACAGTATACGTGACAACACAGGTACACCGCCTATGATCATATGTGCAGTATATACATACAGTAAACGCGACAACACAGGGGCAACGCCTATGGTCATATGTGCAGTATATACATACAGTATACGTGACAACACAGGTACATCGCCTATGATCATATGTGCAGTATATACATACGGTAAACGTGACAACATAGGGACAACGCCTATGATCATATGTGCAGTATATACATACGGTAAACGTGACAACATAGGGACAACGCCTATGTTCATATGTGCAGTATATACATACGGAAAACGTGACAACACATGGACACCGCCTATGATCATATGTGCAGTATATACATACAGTAAACGTGACAACACAGGTACATCGCCTATGATCATATGTGCAGTATATACATACGGTAAACGTGACAACATAGGGACAACGCCTATGATCATATGTGCAGTATATACATACAGTAAACGTGACAACACATGGACACCGTCTATGATCATATGTGCAGTATATACATACAGTAAACGTGACAACACAGGGACACCGCCTATGATCATATGTGCAGTATATACATACAGTAAACGTGACAACACAGGGACAACGCCTATGGTCATATGTGCAGTATATACATACAGTAAACGTGACAACACATGGACACCGCCTATGATCATATGTGCAATATATACATACAGTAAACATGACAACACAGGTATACCGCCTATGATCATTTGTGCAGTATATACATACAGTATTCGTGACAACACAGGGACATCGCTTATGATTTTATGTGCAGTATATACATACGGTAAACGTGACAACATAGGGACAACGCCTATGATCATATCTGCAGTATATACATACGGTAAACGTGACAACACATGGACATCGCCTATGATTTTATGTGCAGTATATACATACAGTAAACGTGACAACACAGGGACACCGCCTATGATCATATGTGCAGTATATACATACAGTAAACGTGACAACACAGGGACAACGCCTATGGTCATATGTGCAGTATATACATACAGTAAACGTGACAACACATGGACACCGCCTATGATCATATGTGCAGTATATACATACAGTAAACATGACAACACAGGTATACCGCCTATGATCATTTGTGCAGTATATACATACAGTATTCGTGACAACACATGGACATCGCTTATGATTTTATGTGCAGTATATACATACAGTAAACGTGACAACATAGGGACAACGCCTATGATCATATCTGCAGTATATACATACGGTAAACGTGACAACACATGGACATCGCCTATGATTTTATGTGCAGTATATACATACAGTAAACGTGACAACACAGGGCACCGCCTATGATCATATGTGCTGTATATACATACAGTAAACGTGACAACACAGGTATACCGCCTATGAACATATGTGCAGTATATACATACAGTATTCGTGACAACACAGGGACATCGCTTATGATTTTATGTGCAGTATATACATACGGTATTCGTGACAACACAGGGACATTGCTTATGATTTTATGTGCAGTATATACATACAGTATTCGTGCCAACATAAGGACACCGCCTACGAATGATCAGTAGCAGAACCGCCACTGTTAAGTGTCTTGTTGTTGTATCGTGTTCAGTGTCACTTTAAACAATATTTCGGTAGTATCGCGACAGTGTCTGTTTGAGGCAGTATTCTGACAGCCATCACACTTGTGTATTATGCCGCAGACACGTGGTATGATACCCGACCCAGTCACTTTATACCGTCACCGGCCAACCAGACCTAGAACTTGCCTATAAAAGATGAGCGCCAAGCGATGGAGCTTAATGTACCAATTTTAAGTATTTTGTGTGATCCGACCGGGGATCGCACTCACAACGTTCTGCAGGACTCACACCACTATTATCTCCCTTGAGTACTCCGGACCTACAGATGAAGGAGGTAGAAATAAAACTTTAGTTCTCTTTTTCTTCTTTTTTCAGGGCTTTGTACTGCAGTGTTTTGTTTTTTGCTAGCATGGGTTAAATGGTCAGTATTTTAGAAACCACCACTGAAAATTTGGTGCTGATACCAGCTTTCTGGACAATTCTGTGTCATTTCAGAATTGTTGGTTCGAACCGCATCTAGGGCGAATAGTTGACATATCATTACTCTGGAAATTGATAGGTCTCACAAAAGCATTGAATTTAAAAAAAAACAACCTGGTCAAGGTATACTTTTTTCCTTTATAATTGCATATCTTGAACCAGTGAAGAATTTGAGCCCAGACACATGCTGCAGAATTTAATTTTTCACTCTGTTTTGGACATAAATGTTACAATGGAGCCCTATGGGAAATGTAATAGTGGTGCGAGACGTTAACAGAAACTGACAGATCTGCATGTTGCAGTGTTGAGGAATGCTGATTTCTTTAAATAGAAGGTATTAAACTATAATTTGGACATGTTATGAATAGATGAACACAATCTGAGTTTTTAAATATTTCAATATAACTGATGGTGCAGATTTGCATTTTTTTTCATGCATTGATGATAGGGATTACACACATTGACCAAACTTTGTATATGTCAATTTCTTGATATTCATGTTATCCATGTATGATTTAGTATTCTGTAAAATGTGGAAACAAAAAGAGAGATACATCATGTCTAATGCATGGCAGAATGCTGGTTTACTCTGTAGATGGTCATTTTGGTGTTTCCTTGCCCTAAGTTTAGGTTTATGAGCAGTGTCCGGTCTCATATTTCATGAACACCTGTCCTCATAGACAGATCCCTTTTGTGACACTCTCTCCATCATGTGTGGTTTTGCCATATTTCTGTAGAGCTACCAACCCTTAATTCAGGTTGAAGTATCTGCAAGATCACACTGAATTCCAGTGGGCATGCTTATTGCTCAGATTGTGAATTTTAAGCTGATTTTTACATTAATTTATTACCCCACCCACTTATTTCTGTATACAAAAATAGAATTGTTTGCAAAATGAAATAAATTGCATATTTACAGTGGACTGGGAGTTTGTACTAATTTTTATTGTTTAATTATGATAAGGCAGTAGTTGCAATCTTGCCAAGAGGCAGTTTATGGTTAACTTCGGTTGTTTTCGGTTGTCGTCGCATTAAATTCTGCGTCGAATCAATGAATTTGGTGAAGTTTTTGCTTGTACTCCATTTTTATAGAAAATGCTATAGAA
This sequence comes from Panopea generosa, assembly GCA_029582155.1. Lineage (NCBI taxonomy): Eukaryota > Metazoa > Mollusca > Bivalvia > Adapedonta > Hiatellidae > Panopea > Panopea generosa. The sequence goes on along the minus strand of CM055901.1, from coordinate 44,694,506 downwards.
ATGCAGAATTTTACATTGAATGTCATGTATGCGTTATCTATTGAGCCTGTGTTGCCCTTCTTATATTGGAATTGATGTGTAGACAGGGTAATGGAGTACTTTAGCATGAAAATAGCTTGAATTGTTTGCTTGTGTTGCTGCCATATCATTCTGATATTGAAATTTTATCTAAAATATGTTATGTTTAATAAGTTTTGTTCCACAATATCATTATTTTGTAATCAAAATGTCTGTTTTTCTTCCCATTTTCAGACACCTTTTCATTTTACCATGTAGTTGTGAAAGTTTCAGACTTTTTTAGACACAATTGGTCAAGTTATCATGAAATTTAGACTGTAGGGTTGTGAATTCTTGCTTTTTTTACATGAAATAGCAGCATTTTGGCTGAAACCATGTGTCACTACAACTTATTTTATTTCAGAATTAGTTCAGATATTGGGATGCATTTAGCTTTATTGAACTTGTATTGAGTATTGTTACATAATATGTCAATTTAGAATCTTAAATTTTAAAAAAAAGTCCTCTTCAGGACTCACACCACTATTATCTCCCTTGAGTACTCCGGATCTACAGATGAAGGAGGTAGAAATAAAACTTTAGTTCTCTTTTTCTTCTTTTTTCAGGGCTTTGTACTGCAGTGTTTTGTTTTTTGCTAGCATGGGTTAAATGGTCAGTATTTTAGAAACCACCACTGAAAATTTGGTGCTGATACCAGCTTTCTGGACAATTCTGTGTCATTTCAGAATTGTTGGTTCGAACCGCATCTAGGGCGAATAGTTGACATATCATTACTCTGGAAATTGATAGGTCTCACAAAAGCATTGAATTTAAAAAAAAACAACCTGGTCAAGGTATACTTTTTTTCCTTTATAATTGCATATCTTGAACCAGTGAAGAATTTGAGCCCAGACACATGCTGCAGAATTTAATTTTTCACTCTGTTTTGGACATAAATGTTACAATGGAGCCCTATGGGAAATGTAATAGTGGTGTGAGACGTGCATACCGGACTGACGTTCTACCCATAGACGACCGCTGTGGTCAATGTTATGTTTAAACTTGTATGACGGATACATCAAATCTCATTTTCCCTGTCGTAACATCATAAGACAGTGTTATAAATTATTACAGTGATGTTACAATACCTCTCATGAACATATTAAATAATGTCCTAATTGAGATGATCTTCACTCTACTGTGTAGTTATTATCTTACACGTGACCGTACCTATTTGTTAAGAACATACATGAAATATATACAGAATTAGTTGATTTGAGATAAATCTGACTTCAGACATATTCAGATAATAGTGCTTTGTTAAACATAGCATAATTTATGTAATTGTGTTATTTACAACACAAATATTTATATTCCGTTTTTAAGTGATAAAAATAAAGTATATGGTGTGATGGAAAAAGGACTGAAAAATAAAATCCACTCGATACATGACATTTAGGGGTAATGTTTTACTTCTTGTTTCATGACTTTAATGACGTTGAACACAATTAGATTCAGCAAATAAAACGTTATATCCAGTTTTATTGGTGGAGAAAAACAAAACGACTGAGTCTGAGTAGAACCACTGTCCTGCCGCAAGTAAATGGTAATTTTTTCTCGCTTATAGCTTTTCTGACTGAACACAACTCGATCACATGACATCAGCGGTGACAGGTAACTGGTCGGTAGCCAACAGCACCACTGAGGAATCTGAACGAAAAGTAAAACATGCCTACACCACAATATTAAAAAAAGCCAACTAATAGTAAAAGTTAAATATGTAATATGTTAATATATGAATTTAATTTTTGGGAAAAACACCATTAAAATATAACAACATCAATGGCCACTTTGGCGTATTGGTACAGTAATACGTGACATAATGTAACAATTATTCAACATTTCAAAACGATGTTTAGAGTCACTCTTTATTCCTTGAGGTCCAGTAATCTAATCTGACTTCTGATAGTCATATTCTCTTGTTCCTCTTTGCACCCAGACAGTCATCGAAGGCGTTATACAGCAACCTTCAACAATATTTGTCATACGTAAATAATCTGATTGGAGTTATATTAGGAACATTTGAGACATAATAAACAACGTTTGAATCATACACGGTGATATATAATACCAACATTTATGTGTCTGCATATCTGCTATAGAATCGGAGATATTACTCGCATACAACAATAGTATTCTGAGATATATACCGTGCGTCGTTTATGTGCAATGTACTCTTATCCCCAGACGAATTAAATTAGCCGTATTTTTATTACTGGTGATAATCCCTTAGAGAAAATATGTTTCGAATAATAAAATACATCAGCTTTACGGCATTTGTTCAACTATAATCATGTATTGAATCATTAAATTGAGCATTTTGAAAAAAAACAGCCATTCACATTTCATTAAATTTCTAATAATTTCAGGAATTAAATTCAATTTCTTTTGTTTAATAATCCTTGGATAGGAATCTATGTGTACCAAGTATTAAGTATGCGGATTCTTGTTTCATATAAGTTCAAATATCATGAACGTTAAACAAATATATTTTATTTCTTATAACTGTAATTATTCAACTACAAGAAGGGATTCAAACAGAACAAGATTTCTATTAATTTCTCTTTTATATATATGTATATGATGGCATGAAGAATGGCCATGACTGGTTAAGAAAATGAATATTAATAAATATTTAGAACATTAATATCAAGTTATTAGTTACCCCGACCTATGCTGAGCTAGCAAATGATCAATTGAACTGTGAAATATCCGACAAGTTGGAGAAACAGAACGACTGAATTATCACAAATTACTGATTCACTTGTTATGCTTTTTACAATGTCGCATATCGTCTCGACTCCAGCACCGGAAATCCAGAAGAAAACAGTCACGAGTGTTCGTTTTTACAATATATATATTGATGCGCACTTTTTATTCCCGACCCCGACATCGGTTGTTGAGAATCGGTAAGAATCATGTCTGTCTCCGAACGTTGTCAAGTTACACCAGCCACGACGGGAACTTGTTCAAACATTTAAATTGAACCAAGTAACATCGCTCTCATCAGTGCTGAAATTATAAACTATAAGCAGAGCAAAACAGAACCTTTCGGGAGGGATAAGGAATGGTAATTAATAAATCATAATAATTAGGTTATATAATTATTTCCATCTTCAACTTCTCCAGTTCCTATTGAAAATGATTGACCAATCGAATTGATCGACTGACGTCACTTCTTTTGTTAATCGAGAGGTCCGTACAAGTGTTTTTTTTTTCGTTGAATTAAAGTCTTAATCTTTATGATCGATTAATCCATCTACTGTAACTAAAACATCATTTTCATGATATATTACATACCTAGCATAGATATACCGATACGTAAGTTAACAGCTATTTGGATAGATTCTTTTACAATTGTTTGTGTTTATTTGTGACATTTTGAACATTATAATCCATCAACATATTCTAGCACAGTATTTATTGCAAAGTTTACCCTAAAGTACAAATGACTATTTATGACTGTCACAAACTAGATTAGTTTGTTATTATATTTTTATGTTTAAGCTACAAATAAAATCTTTAAAGTTTTCATAGGTTTATTACATATTTACAAAAACAATACACTGACACACATTCAAAATCACACACTCATAACATACCACACATATACAATTATATTTCTTTATATAGACAAATCTGATAATGGAAGTCCCAAACTATACATTGAGATCACAGAGCACAAAACGGTCATCATGTAAATGTAGCATCTATGTGGAGACTCCAAAATTAAGCACATAAGCTTGTCGTAAATTCTTCTGTAGGAGGCTACAGTTACTGTCAGCAAGTAAAGCTGTCCAAGGCATGAAGCCCATATGTTATATAAGTTTGAGGACACAGATTCACAGTATCGATATATAAGTTGTACATAGAGTCACAGTGTCGATATATAAGTTGGAGTACACAGCGTCACAGTATCAATATACAAGGTGTACACAGCTTCAAAGTATCGATTTATCAGTTGGAGTACACAGCGTCACAGTATCAATATATAAGTTGTACACAGATTCACAGTGTCGATATATAAGTTGTACATAGAGTCACAGTATCGATATACAAGTTGGAGGACACAGCGTCACAGTATCAATATACAAGGTGTACACAGCTTCAAAGTATCGATATATAAGTTGGAGGACACAGCGTCACAGTATCAATATACAAGTTGTACACAGCTTCAAAGTATCGATTTATCAGTTGGAGTACACAGCGTCACAGTATCAATATATAAGTTGTACACAGATTCACAGTGTCGATATATAAGTTGTACATAGCGTCACAGTATCGATATACAAGTTGGAGGACACAGCGTCACAGTATCAATATACAAGGTGTACACAGCTTCAAAGTATCGATATATAAGTTGGAGGACACAGCGTCACAGTATCAATATACAAGTTGTACACAGCTTCAAAGTATCGATTTATCAGTTGGAGTACACAGCGTCACAGTATCAATATATAAGTTGTACACAGATTCACAGTGTCGATATATAAGTTGTACATAGAGTCACAGTATCGATATACAAGTTGGAGGACACAGCGTCACAGTATCAATATACAAGGTGTACACAGCTTCAAAGTATCGATATATCAGTTGGAGGACACAGCGTCACAGTATCAATATACAAGTTGGAGGACACAGCGTCACAGTATCAATATACAAGTTGGAGGACACAGCGTCACAGTATCAATATACAAGGTGTACACAGCTTCAAAGTATCGATATATAAGTTGGAGGACACAGCGTCACAGTATCAATATACAAGTTGGAGGACACAGCGTCACAGTATCAATATACAAGTTGGAGGACACAGCGTCACAGTATCAATATACAAGGTGTACACAGCTTCAAAGTATCGATATATAAGTTGGAGGACACAGCGTCACAGTATCAATATACAAGTTGGAGGACACAGCGTCACAGTATCAATATACAAGGTGTACACAGCTTCAAAGTATCGATATGTCAGTTGGAGGACACAGCGTCACAGTATCAATATACAAGTTGGAGGACACAGCGTCACAGTATCGATATATAAGTTGGAGTTCACAGCGACACAGAATCAATATACAAGGTGTACACAGCTTCAAAGTATCGATATATAAGTTGGAGGACACAGCGTCACAGTATCAATATACAAGGTGTACACAGCTTCAAAGTATCGATATATAAGTTGGAGGACATAGCGTCACAGTATCAATATACAAGGTGTTCACAGCTTCAAAGTATCGATATATCAGTTGGAGTACACAGCGTCACAGTATCAATATATAAGTTGTACACAGCTTCACAGTATCGATATATAAGTTGGAGTTCACAGCGACACAGAATCAATATATAAGTTGGAGTTAACAGCGTTACTGTATCAATATATAAGTTGGAGTACACAGCGTCACAGTATCGATAAATAAGTTGGAGGACACAGCGTCACAGTATCAATATACAAGTTGGAGTACACAGCTTCACAGTATCGATATATAAGTTGGAGTACACAGCGTCACAGTATCAATATACAAGTTGTACACAGCGTTACAGTATCGATATATAAGTTGAAGGACACAGCGTTACAGTATCAATATATAAGTTGGAGTACACAGCGTCACAGTATCAATATACAAGTTGTACACAGCTTCACAGTATCAATATATAAGTTGGAGTACACAGCGTTACAGTATAAATATATAAGATGGAGTACACAGCTTCACAGTATCAATATACAAGTTGGAGTACACAGCTTCACAGTATCGATATATAAGTTGGAGGACACAGCGTCACCGTATCAATATACAAGTTGTACACAGCTTCACAGTATCAATATATAAGTTGGAGTACACAGCGTTACAGTATAAATATATAAGATGGAGTACACAGCTTCACAGTATCGATATATAAGTTGGAGGACACAGCGTCACAATATCAATATAAAAGTTGTACACAGATTCAGAATATCATTGTATCAGTTTAGAGTTTACAGCGTCACAGTATCAATATATAAGTTGGAGCACACAGTGTCACAGTATCAATATATAAGTTGGAGTACACAGCGTCACAGTATCAATATATAAATTGTACACAGATTCACAGTATCAATATATAAGTTGGAGTAAACAGCATCACTGTATCAATATATAAGTTTGAGTTTACAGCGTCACAGTATCAATATACAAGTTGTACACAGCTTCACAGTATCATTTTATAAATTGGAGTGCATAGCGTCACAGTATCAATATATAAGTTGAGGTAAACAGCTTCACAGTATCGATATATAAGTTGGAGTACACAGTGTCACAGTATCAATATACAAGGTGTACACAGCTTCAAAGTATCGATATATAAGTTGGAGTACACAGCGTCACAGTATCAATATATAAGCTGTACACAGCTTCACAGTATCGATATACAAGTTGGAGGACACAGCGTCACAGTATCAATATACAAGTTGGAGTACACAGCTTCACAGTATCGATATATAAGTTGGAGTACACAGCGTCACAGTATCAATATACAAGTTGTACACAGATTCAGAATATCATTGTATAAGTTGGAGTTCACAGCGTCACAGTATCAATACATAAGTTGGAGTACACAGCGTCACAGTATCAATATACAAGTTGGAGTACACAGCGTCACAGTATCAATATATAAGTTGGAGTAAACAGCGTCACAGTATCGATATACAAGTTGGAGTACACAGCGTCACTGTATCAATATACAAGTTGGAGGACACAGCGTCACAGTATCAATATACAAGTTGGAGTACACAGCTTCACAGTATCGATATATAAGTTGGAGTACACAGCGTCACAGTATCAATATAAAAGTTGTACACAGATTCAGAATATCATTGTATAAGTTGGAGTTCACAGCGTCACAGTATCAATACATAAGTTGGAGTACACAGCGTCACAGTATCAATATACAAGTTGGAGTACACAGCGTCACAGTATCAATATATAAGTTGAAGTAAACAGCGTCAGCGTATCAATATATAAGTTGGAGTAAACAGCGTCACAGTATCAATATACAAGTTGGAGTACACAGCGTCACAGTATCAATACATAAGTTGGAGTACACAGCGTCACAGTATCAATATACAAGTTAGAGTACACAGCGTCACAGTATCAATATACAAGTTGGAGTACACAGCGTCACAGTATCAATATATAAGTTGAAGTAAACAGCGTCACAGTATCAATATACAAGTTGGAGTACACAGCGTCACAGTATCAATATACAAGTTGGAGTACACAGCCTCACAGTATCAATATACAAGTTGGAGTACACAGCGTCACAGTATCAATATATAAGTTGGAGTACACAGCGTCACAGTATCAATATATAAGTTGGAGTACACAGCGTCACAGTATCAATATACAAGTTGGAGTAAACAGCGTCACAGTATCAATATACAAGTTGGAGTACACAGCGTCACAGTATCAATATACAAGTTGGAGTACACAGCGTCACAGTATCAATATACAAGTTGGAGTACACAGCGTCACTGTATCAATATATAAGTTGAAGTAAACAGCGTCAGCGTATCAATATGTAAGTTGGAGTAAACAGCGTCACAGTATCAATATACAAGTTGGAGTACACAGCGTCACAGTATCAATATACAAGTAGTACACAGCTTCACAGTATCATTGTATAAGTTGGAGTACACAGCGTCACAGTATCAATATACAAGGTGTACCCAGCTTCACACTATCGATATATAAGTTGGAGTACACAGCGTCACAGTATCAATATACAAGGTGTACCCAGCTTCACAGTATCGATATATAAGTTGGAGTACACAGCGTCAGAGTATCAATATATAAGTTGTACACAGCTTCACAGTATCTATATAGAAGTTGGAGTTCACAGCGTCACTGTAAGTTGAAGGACACAGCTTGGCAGTATTGATATATATGTTGGAGTACATAGCGTCATATATCGTTTTATATATATTGTACACAGCTTCACAGTATCAATGTATCAATTGAACACAGCTTCACAGTATCGATATATAAGTTGGAGCACAAAGCTTCACTTTATCAATATATAAAGTTGAGTACACAGCTTCACAGTATCATTGTATATGTTGGAGTACACAGCTTCACAGTATCAATATTTAAGTTGGAGTACACAGCTTCACAGTATCATTGTATAAGTTAGAGTACACACCTTCAAAGTATCAATATATTATATGGAGTACACAGATTCGCAGTATCAATATATAAGTTGGAGTACACAGCTGCACAGTATCAATATATAAGTTGGAGTACACAGATTCATAGTACCATTGTATAAGTTGGAGTACACATTTTCATAGTATCAATATGTAAGTTTGAGTAAACAACTTAACAGTATCATTGTATAAGTTGGAGCACACTGCCTCACAGTATCAATTCAATATATAAGTTGTAGTACACAGTTTCACTGAATCATAGTATAAGTTGGAGTATAAAACGTAACAGTATATAAGTTAGAGAACACAGCTTCACAGTATCAATATATAAGTTGGAGAACACAGCCTCACAGTATCATTGTATAAGTTTAAGTACACAGCTTAACAGTTACGATATAAAAGTTGGTGTACAAAGCTTCGCAGTAACATTACATAAGTTGTACACAGCTTCAAAGTATCGATATATATGTTGGAGCACAAAGCTTCACAGTATCATTATATAAGTTGTACACAGCTTCAAGGTATCGATATATAAGTTGGAGCACACAGCTTCACAGTATCGATATATAAGTTGGAGCACACAGCTTCACAGTATCAATTTATAAGTTGTTCACGGCTTCACAGTATCGATATATAAGTTGGAGCACACAGCTTCACAGTATCAATTTATAAGTTGTTCACAGATTCAAAGTATCAATATATAAGCTGGAGTACACAGTTTCACAGTATCGATATATAAGTTGGAGTACTCAGCATTACAGTATCGATATATAAATTTGAGTACACAACCTCACAGTATCAATGTATAAGTTGAACACAGCTTCACAGTATCGATATATAAGTTGGAGCACACAGCTTCACAGTATCAATATATAAATTTGAGTACACAGCTTCACAGTATAAATATATAAGTTGTACACTGCTTCACAGTATCGATATATAAATTGGAGTACACAGCTTCATAGTATCGATGTATAAGTTAGAGTACACAGCTTCAAAGTATCAATATATAACTTGGAGCACACAGCGTCACAGTATCGATACATTAGTTTGAGTACACACCGTCAGAGTATCATTATAGAAGTTGTACACAGCTTTACAGAATCATTGAATTAGTTGGAGTACACAGCGTCACAGTATCAATATAAAGTTGGAGTACACAGCTTTACAGTATCAATTTATAAGTTGGAGTACACAGCTTCTCAGTATCGATATATAAGTTGGAGTACACAGAGTCACAGTATTAATATATACGTTTCACACAGCTTCACAGTATCGATATATAAGTTGGAGTACACAGCGTCACAGTATCAATATATGAGTTGTACACAGCTTCACAGTATCGATATATAACTTGGAGCACACAGCGTCACAGTATCAATACATTAGTTTGAGTACACACCGTCAGAGTATCAATATAGAAGTTGTACACAGCTTTACAGAATCATTGTATTAGTTGGAGTACACAGCGTCACAGTATCAATATAAAGTTGGAGTACACAGCTTCACAGTATCAATTTATAAGTTGGAGTACACAGCTTCTCAGTATCGATATATAAGTTGGAGTACACAGCGTCACAGTATTAATATATACGTTGTACATAGCTTCACAGTATCGATATATAAGTTGGAGTACACAGCGTCACAGTATCAATATATGAGTTGGAGTACACAGCTTCACAGTATCAATAAGTAAGTTGGAGTACATAGCGTCACAATAACAATAAATTAATAGAAGTACACAGTTTCACAGTAACAATAAATCCGTTGAAGTACACAGCTTCATGGTATCATTGTATATGTTGGAGTACACAGCTTCACAATATCAGTATACAAGTTGTACACAGCTTCACAGTATCATTGTATAAGTTGGAGTACACAGAGTCAAAGTATCAATATATAAGTTGGAGTATACAACTTCACAGTATGAATATATTAGTTGTACACAGCTTCACAGTATCGATATATAAGTTGGAGTACACAGCGTCACAGTATCATTGTATAAGTTGGAGTACACAGCTTCACAGTATCAATATATAAGTTGGAGTACACAGCCTCTCAGTATCGATATATAAGTTGGAGTACACAGCGTCACAGTATTAATATATACGTTGTACATAGCTTCACAGTATCGATATATAAGTTGGAGTACACAGCGTCACAGTATCAATATATGAGTTGGAGTACACAGCTTCACAGTATCAATAAGTAAGTTGGAGTACATAGCGTCACAATAACAATAAATTAATAGAAGTACACAGTTTCACAGTAACAATAAATCCGTTGAAGTACACAGCTTCATGGTATCATTGTATATGTTGGAGTACACAGCTTCACAATATCAGTATACAAGTTGTACACAGCTTCACAGTATCATTGTATAAGTTGGAGTACACAGCGTCAAATATCAATATTTAAGTTGGAGTATACAACTTCACAGTATGAATATATTAGTTGTACACAGCTTCACAGTATCGATATATAAGTTGGAGTACACAGCGTCACAGTATCATTGTATAAGTTGGAGTACACAGCTTCAAAGTATCAATATATAAGTTGGAGTACACAGCTTCACAGTATCAATATATAAGTTGGAGTACACAGCTTCACAGTATCATTGTATAAGTTGGAGTACACAGCGTCACAGTATCATTGTATAAGTTGGAGTACACAGCTTCACAGTATCAATATATAAGTTGGAGTACACAGCTTCACAGTATCAATATATAAGTTGGAGTACACAGCTTCACAGTAACAATCAATTAGTAGAAGTACACAGCTTCATAGTAACAATATATACGTTGAAGTACACAGCTTCATGGTACCATTTTATAAGTTGGAGTACACACTTCGATGTATCATTGCATAATTTGGAGTGCACAGCGTCACAGTGTCAATATATAAGTTGTACATAGCTTCACAGTATCAGTATATCAGGTGGAGAAATAGCTCCACAGTATCAATATATAACTTAGAGTACACAGCGTCACAGTATCGATATATAAATTCGAGTACACAGCGTCACAGTACCGATATATAAATTGGAGAAAACAGCGTCACAATATCGATATATAAGTTGTAGTTTACCATGTCAGAGTATCAATATATAAGGTGTACACAGCTTCACAGTATCGATTCAGATATATAAATTGGAGTTCACAACGTCAGAGTATAAATATATCAGTTGTACACAGCTTCACAGTATCACTGTATAAGTTGGAGTACACAACTTCACACTATCATTATATAAGTTGTACACAGCTTCACAGCATCATTGTATAAGTTGGAGTACAAGTGTCAAAATACCAATATATAAGTTGGAGTACTCAGCTTCACAGTATCAGTATATAAGTTGGAGTACACAGCGACACAGTATCAATATATAAGCTGGAGTACACAGCGTCACAGTATCAATATATAAGTTGGAGAACACAGCGTCACTGTATCAATATATAAGTTGGAGTACACAGCGTCACTGTATCAATATGTAAGTTGGAGTACACAGCGTCACTGTATCAATATATAAGTTGGAGTACACAGCGTCACAGTATCGATTTTTATAAGTTGTACACAGCGTCACAGTATCGATTTTCATAAGTTGTAAACAGCTTCACAGTATCGATATATAAGTTGGAGTACAGACCTTCACAGTATCAATATATAAGTTGGAGGACACAGCTTCATAGTACATGTATCAATATATATGTTGTATACAACGTCACAGTATCAATATAGCGTTTCTGTATCAATATATAAGTTGGAGTACACAACGTCACAGTATCAATATATAAGTTGTACACAGCTTCACAGTATCGATATATAATTTGTACACAACTTCAAGGTATCGATATATAAGTTGTACACAGTTTCACAGTATCGATATATACGTTGGAGGACCCAGCTTTATAGTATCAATATAGAAGTTGTACACAGCTTCACAGTATCGATATATAATTTGTACACAACTTCAAGGTATCGATATATAAGTTGTACACAGTTTCACAGTATCGATATATACGTTGGAGGACCCAGCTTTATAGTATCAATATAGAAGTTGTACACAGCTTCACAGTATCGATATATAATTTGTACACAAATTCACAGTATCGATATATAAATTGTTCACAGCTTCCCAGTATTATTGTAGAAGTTGGAATACACAGCGTCTGATGTCATTATAGAAGTTGTACACAGCTTCAAAGTATCAATGTTCAAGTTGTACACAGCTTCACATATCGTTATATAAGTGGGACATAGCTTCACATATCATACTATAAGTAAGAGAAGACAACTTCACAGAATCAATATATAAGTTTGAACACCCAGCTTCACAGTATCAATATATAAGTTGTACACAGCTTCACATATCATTATATAAGTTGTACACAGCTTCACATATAATTGTATATGTTGTACACAACGTCACAGTATCAATATAGCGTCTCTGTATCAATATATAAGTTGGAGTACACAACGTCACAGTATCAATATAGAAGTTGTACACAGCTTCACAGTATCGATATATAATTTGTACACAACTTCACAGTATCGATATATAAGTTGTACACAGTTTCACAGTATCAATATATACGTTAGAGGACACAGCTTTATAGTATCAATATATAAGTTGTACACAGCTTCACAGTATCGATATAAAATTTGTACACAACTTCACAGTATCGATATATAAATTGTACACAGCTTCCCAGTATTATTGTAGAAGTTGGAATACACAGCGTCTGATATCATTATAGAAGTTGTACACAGCTTCAAAGTATCAATGTTCAAGTTGTACACAGCTTCACATATCATTATATAAGTGGGACATAGCTTCACATATCATACTATAAGTAAGAGAAGACAACTTCACAGAATCAATATATAAGTTTGAACACCCAGCTTCACAGTATCAATATATAAGTTGTACACAGCTTCACATATCATTATATAAGTTGTACACAGCTTCACATATCATTTTATAAGTTGTACACAGCTTTGCAGTATCATTGTATAAACTGTGCCTCGCATGCGGAAGGTCGTGGATACGATTTCCAGCCGGGTCATACCAAAGACTTGAAAATGGTACTAGAAGGTTGGCGCTAAGCATTTAGACGATGGTTCTAGGTCTACTATGCCCGGTGTCAGTATAGTGTGACTTGGTTGGGGTATCATCCCCTGTAACTGCGGATAATACTCCTGTGTGACAGCGCTTAGAATACTGTCTCAAGTAACCACCGTTAAACGCCGCTTAACACGATACAACAGCATCATCATCATCATCATCAGGAAACTTTTCCTAATGACATGATGGTCGTGTGGTTGGGGATGTTGTCGTGGATGGTGCAGATTTCACATACAAATACAACGATACGTATTCATGTATATATATATATACATATGTCATATAAATTAACAGTGTGCTAAAGCAAACTATAAAGTAATTATAATGAAACAAATGATTCTTAGAAATATCATCTTTATGTAAAAATGTTTATTTGGATAAATTTTGACAAAGATATTTTTATGATCATCTTTGCCGTTGTGTACAAAAGTTACACTTTATCATTTTTTACCACCTTGCATTTTATGGTCTTGTTATAATATTCATCTAGGCCTATTCGTTTGATGCGAAACCTATTCCCATCGTTTGATAACTGCTATTTGTTGTTAACAAACCCAACAGAACAATCTGTAACGTTCGTATGTCGTATATTCAATACTATTTGAGTTTGCTGTATAAGTTCTTTGAGACACGTTTTTCCCCAGGGTATGTCTTTTTATAAAAAAAATCAGAAAAATATGTCATATTGAATTACGTATACTTAATACAAATCCATTTTTCCAGGCGAACGCATTATTTCAATAAAGAATCCAAACGGTGCTCCTGTTTTCAACGTGGTTTTCATTTCAAATTTACCACTCCAATTAAATATCGATTTTGATCACGTGTTGGTGGATTTGTCCATACCAAACCACTCGGATTTTATTTATTAATGATATATCCATTTTAATAAATATTTAATTTTTAAGACATTTCTAGCGTGTTTTTCTTGATATACTCCCTTTAACAAGCTATCATCACATGTATGTTTAGGCGGATAGATTTTGCTAAATGGATTAACAGTGTATAAATGTATATTGCTGGTAAAACAAGGACATTAAAATATGACTTTACATAAATAATAATTATTTTAAAATTTGAATGAAACGATTAACATATAAGTTTACTGTAAGATAAGCCTACAGGTGTAACAATAATAACAACATTAGCGTAAAAGAAATGAGTATCATTCAGCAGATCAAACATTTTTTCGGAGCGGTTCCCCGTACCCCAATAACTAGAGCAGAGTAAAATTACCGCCACCAGCAGGAAGAGGGACACCCGCTTCCCACACACTACCCCAGGTTACCTCTCCCAATAATTGAAGTGCTTCTTACGCCTATTAAAGTATCGTTAACCTACAAAATACTTATCATTATGTTATACTCAAAAAGGCAAGCAGTTCCTTTAATTTTTTTTTATAATAATCATCTTATTCTTACGCCAGAATGACTGGTGCAAAGGGCAAGGTCAAATAAAACGTATACATACAAGTAGAAATCAGTCTGGTGTCACAGATCCGGAGCACGGTCGACATTTCCAGCATTCTAAAACTAGCTTCCGAGCAGAAAATATATAACTTATATCTAAAAAAAGATGTCAACTTTATTAATTGTACGATACAAGTATGTAAACAGTGATTTCACTTTCATGCTGGGTGGAAGGAATAATTGTAAACGTCACATTGACAGTAAGCAGTATAAAGACTATGCCCAATTGAAATCCAAGGAAAAGTTAACCCTTCTACGACAATTCAACAAGAGTAAGTGACCAATGCTGAAGTTATGACGTCATAATTTATTTGCAATTTGAACATCTCGCTCCCAATAACAGACACATTGATGTGTAAATTGGTCAAAAAGATGTGCCTGAGTTCCAAATATAACAGGAGGTATATTTCTATACAATACTAAGGCCATCCTTAAAATATATTGTTTGCCGTGCATCTACCTTCTCACTAAAGTTGCAGCTACCCAAACCTTTTTATTGACTTTCAAAGCTTTAATGTTTTTACTGATTTCTGCCCATTTTTCATGCAAAATCTAAATTTGGTTAAAAAATGCAACCTACCTACCCACATAAAAATACTGGATCGGATCACATCAAACACGTTTTTTTTAGAACAGCCTAATGTTTGTCTGACATATATATAGCATATCTGTCCAAATCAGAATTTTGCTACGAATAGTGTTATTTATTATATCTTATTTTAATTTACAAGATGTATTCACACGAGAAAAAAACACGAAAGTATATGATGTTGTTCAATAATTACTTGTGATGATAGCCTCATGCCAGTTTAACATAAACAGTTTGATATTTGCTTCCCAGAATGGTATTTCTATTCAACCAATTCAAGTATTTCATAAGTGCTATGTGGACATAATCCTTTCAGTGCATGTATTGTTAAATGCTGTACTTTGTCTTGGTGAAGCATCCGTGCTGTTATTTTATTAATCATGTTCATTTTTCTTTCAGAAATGAGATCTGAAAGGAAAGGAAGCTACAACAATATTGCATGACTTGATTCACACGACCTGCAAAGAACTAGCCGAACAAATACATATTGGTCGATTTACCATATCCACATATGAATTGGAAGTATTGATGACACAGGCAAACACTTACCTTCATCTAAGTTATTTGTACATTAATCCAACTTCCAGGACAGTCAACTTTGAAATGCTGTCAATTTTAACATGTAAGGACTCTGCTACAGAAATGAAACTGATTTCTTTTCCTTTTTAATTTTAGATTTGCAACAGCTATCAAATGTCAAAGTGGAGATATAGTTTTTAAATAACTTGATCTTTCTCTTTTGTTAGAAATGCATGACTTGCCGTACAGCCAGCTCTGAAACACAAATAAAGGCTGCTATGCATTCGTGATCTGTGTGTTGATTAAGACTATCTTGAAGATTTTTCTTTTATTTCTTAAATAAATTCAGGAGAAAACATCTTCAGGCTAATGGAAGCAGAGCCGTGATCACGAGATATATACGATAGTCAAACTGTGAGTCTGACAATGCCAAGGTTATGACCGGACACAGATGAAGAAACAATCCATTTATTTGTCCGGATGCCCACTACATCTCATCCACTTCACAGCGATTAAAGCAGCAGACTCGCTGCCATTTGTAGATGATATACATGCTGATGTTTATTACTACTTCACCAAGAGCGATAAATGAAATCAGAGTTCAAGGATGTGCAGGACCTCTCAATTCGGACCAGAAAAGAATGATTAAATATGTTTGTCTACCAGAATCATTTTTATAATGATGTACAAAAAAATAATCATTAGTATGTTCCCCTTGGAAACTCTCTGTAAATGACAAGTTTCTTGTAGTAGATTTAAATTTTATTATTGTATCCATTTTTATTATTATAGTATGTTGTTTACGTGTCAACTCGCTCGGTCATATTATTTCGAGTTATTGCGTAGCAGCAATCTTGGATGTACATGTTAATTAAGATGTTTACTCTTGAGATGGTACACAAGTTTAATTATTCTTAATTGTGATGAGTAGGTTAGTATGATTGAAATAATGTTGATTACTTGTATATGTTGGATTTTGTTTTTGTAGTAGTTGAATTGTTAGCCTCGTTTTAAAAATGTATTACATGTGGTTGTCACACTGTTTATATACACACATCTTGCATATACGTTGAATTTGGATTTTAACAGCAGCTTAACCAAGCACATTTAGAATGCTATGATCGAACAAGAACGGAGAAATAATGATGGTGTGATTCCGCAAATCAGTCTGTGAGAATGTCATATACACAATTATTATATAAAAAGTCCAATAGTTAACGTTAAGTAAAAGTGCACAACGTTATTATGAAACCATGCACTGTCTTAAACACATCATTTAGTTTTTTGTGTTTTGATTTTAAACACTGTGTAAGGTCTTGTAAATTGCAAATATTGCTTATGATGCTCTATATACTCCATCATAGGATGGAGTATATAGAGCATCTTCCTTAAAAAGCATCATATGTATATTTTCAGCGTCTGATTTGAGAGCTACTCGACGTTACTAGTGGTTGTTTTCTAATTATATTTATACACAATTAACTGATAGAATACAGAACGGAGTGAGTCGTGTTGCAGTCCATATGTATTGCCATACTACACATACATAAGAGTAAAAAGATGGACTGCAACAATGGCGCCCAACGCAGTTTAATACATGAAGTTCATCAACTTGCTTTTATCGAGTGACGTTGTCAGACAGAGTGTCGCCAAGACCAGTTTATAGCCGTATCAACAGAAAAAGGAAACGCGAATAAATGGACATAGTGTTACTGTTACAGTATATACCTGTTTTTAAAGAAAATATGATTGGATGAAACTAGGACTAAGATAAATGAAACATGATATATCATTGATTTGATATTATTATGACATTGAATTATTAGTGTGCACAGTTGCAATGTGTGTGAGTCTGGAACAACATATGGTTAGTTAATTTTAAAATTCATCTTTGGCCATTGAATATATAAGTACACAGACATTTTAACTATTTAACTTTGTCGTATACATTCTGTGATATATATCTGTTATTCTGTAATGGTAGAAGTGCTTTTATATTCAGACTATGAAGAATAACAAGTTTGAAGTATCCAGACAACATGTAGATAGGACTTTCATTAAATTTTGAAGTAGGAGGGTATAACGAAAAAGTAGAAGATGAATCTAAAAGTCCAAGTTTAAAACAACAAACGTGAAATATATAGTTAAAATGGAATAGCTTAAGTTAATTACATTCGAAGAATATAAAAAATACATTTTCTGTTTCTTGGTCATCCGTGATTTCATATAGCAGATAATTAGTAGAACTAAATGAAATGATGAAATGTTGATAGGAAGTTTGTCATCAACTAAAAATTTTCTCATCAATTTAGCTAGTAGATATTCTATCGCATTTATCTGTGGATAGGCGGAAGGATATGGTATAGACAATAATCATTTAGTCTGACAGAAAGCACACATAGTGTCGTATGTGTAATCTGTGTAATCCTGTTTCCAATTTTAATAATTCTAGCAACTCTTTTGCTCTGTAACATTAATTTAATAATGTTTAAAATAACCATAGCATTAAACATCCGTACTAGTATGTATTTTTTCATACCAATTCATGTTGCACTTAACAGTCAAACGGGTTTGCATGTAACCTGTTGGCAACGAAAGAATGGCGGTATACAAAGTACTTGTATTCCATACACATTGCACAACAGTCATCAATTTTCTGTCTCCTAATATTCAAACGGGTTTGTATGTGAACTGGTGACAGCAGTCAATTCGTCGTGTACAGATTCTATATATCTACATAAGTTTGTAAACTCGAATACTATGAAAAAAAAAACATATTGATGTTGCTATACTTCTCTCTCATAGCAAAAGAATCGGTTCAACAACATGAGTACCTTCCCCACAACAGTCGTGCTGTCCAGATTATGTTCATCTTCAAAGGTGGAAACTATAAAACACACATTTATAAGATTGAAATATAACTGTAACTGTTCGAGCTTGCGTAAGCAGAAATGCAAACACAACGAATTCCAAAGAGCTTGCCTAAATACAAGCAGATTACTATAAACATCACATGGTATACACTGCATAGTATGAATAGTTGAATTAAAGTATGCATGTATGTTAATTGCTAAAACAGTTTTATCTCATTAAGTGTATGTTTATCTGACTCTATACGTACATTGTCGTCAGACTTAATACTTGCTTTTTCCTAAGACATTGTATTTTGCACGTTTTGGCGAATTCCAAATAATTCGTATTTTATTTATAAATGAGAAAGTAGAACTTCAACGGCTCGAACCGGACAGAACTAGACAAAATAGTTCGAGCTAAGAGTTGTTTAAGCCAAGTATGGTCCAACATCGTACTATTCATGTACATTTATAAACATCGAAATAAGAATCGGCTGGAACCAAATAAGTGGTTTAAGCTATATCCGTGTTATAGCCAATGAAGTTCTATTGTATTTCTACAATAAGTAGATATAAACGTTTTTTTTATATTTAGTATCATATTTTGCTTTGCTTTGCTTTTCTTTTATTTTATCTCCATAGTACATTCACATACATTTATTATTACATACATAATGCAATTTACATTCTTCATATATATTTGTTTATGAGCGTAATATCAGAAATAAAGTTTTTTGACAGAATAGGTCGGAGAGAAAAGCAAAAAGGAAGGTAAAGAAGAAGATGTTTTTAGAAGTAGAAATTTAGAAATTTAGTAGCATATTGAGAATATATTGGAGTTGGACTTTTTACTGAAGTTTATAAACGTATACTATGAGAATCATATGGTATTTAGATGCCTAATTTATATTTCACATATCAATGTAAAGCACAATTACGTGTCACCATACAATGATTTACAGATTATATGAAATATGTCCAAAATTTGAAGAAAAAAGCAATTAGCCTGAAATGTTTTCATGCATGATTTTAGGACTACATAATAGAAGATACAGAATTTATTATAAATGGTCCGTAATTTTGCCTTAATCAATATTATATCCAATGAATGTATTTGTTTAATACCCAATTCCCTGTGCGATATTGCATGACCGGTAATGCTATAATCGTGTTTTCTTAAGAATTGTTCAGAACACGTGCGTGCTTTTACATTAAACTTATAAACAACTTCCCAATCGTTACTTTATAACAATTACTATCATGGTGCAGAACAAACGCTTGCATTAAGGCAATTATGCAATACGCATGCAATAGCACCATTAATCAAATCATTTTGCGAATACACAATTAATAGGTTGTTAATTTCAAAGTCGTCTATAATCAAGTGTTCACAATTCAATATTTTTAAAACAGAATTAAACTTTTTGAATTAGCTGATTATTAATGGTTTTGTTAGACTAAAAACACTAAACAATGTTTATATGTATCAAAGCGTCACCCATAGATTAATATTCTTTTCCTGCAATACGTACATGAAGAATGTGTCGGTATTCCTGCAATACCTACATATACATGAAGAATGTCTCGGTATTCCTGTAATACCTACATACACATGAAGAATGTGTCGGTATTCCTACAATACCTACATATACATGAAGAATGTCTCGGTATTCCTGCAATACCTACATATACATGAAGAATGTTACAACATTTTAATGCAATCGCTCGTTGGCATAGTTTTAAAGTTTGTTTAAAATCAATATGTTTAAAAATATTTCTTTAAGAGATGTGTTTAAACATAATTTTTAAGAACAAGGAATTGATGTAAATGTGATGTTACATTTATTTAGTCGGTAATCTCTACTTTTCTCAATTATCAATATACGTTCCCTGTTTGACAGAATACAAATGATAGGTTTCCCAAGAAATCAAACTTTAAAAATGCCAGGGTATGAGTTGTTACATTCTTAAGCGGCAATTCAGTTTAAGTATAAGCTTGGCAGTCTTCATGATAACAGCTATGATAATAGGTGAAATATAAAACACAATAACCATTATGAAAAATCTTGAAGTTAGATATCCTGTCATTTTCCTTAAATATATTTACATTTGTATTTAAACAGTATGCAACACAGATGTCACGGCCAATGTAGCCTAACAAGCTTCGATTCGTGCAATAAACATATCCGTATTTGTTCTTCAACTCTAATTTCACAAAACCAACACTAAAATGTTTGATTTGAAAATTACATTTACTGCAAAAACAATCTTTAAATGAAAGATATTAGGCGTTGGAGAAATGAAAAACACTAGGTTTGATACCAACCATGTTGATAATTGTTTACAGGTGTTTTCAGTTTTCACACATCTATTTCTGTAATATAACATGCGAAAGCGTGTTATTTAAATGGTATGCAGTAATAGCAAAATATTAACTAAACTAGAAATAGAAGAACTACCAACGTTATTCTTGTGTCATGTATACAATATATTGTTTTTATTGTATATTGTTTGAACAACTACAGTTAGACTTACTCTTAAAACGTGCAATAAAGATAGATTATCTCCCATTGCACCCATTTGTTGTTCCAAAACCACGCTTTATTTTTATATATTTATTTTCAGACATTAAGGCAGTTTGTTGTTACTCCAGGCTTACATTATGAGAGACACCCTTGATTTGTGCAAATCATTAAGTAGTACTTAAACTGCTTCTATATAAATTATGTTTAAAACTTGAAGGGGCAAATCCGTGTAACACATAAAACTAACCACTTATAAGGTTGACATTCTGGATCTGACTCATTTTACGGAATGACATCAGAAGATGGATCGTATATAAATACACCCCAAGAGAATTTATTAACCAGAAATAGTAAGATAATTTGGCATCTCCAAAATGCCATAGATATACTGTGACAATTAACATAGTGTCGCAATTAGGTAAAAACACAAAACAGAGAGGTTTGTGGAAACAAATTGAAACATACTTTGATTGTTCATGCTTTTTCTTGTAATAGTTTCTATTGACTAGAGTTGTCATTTGAGTTTAAATTTATGGGAAAACGATTAAAGATATTATGAACATTTAGAAATAGTATTATCAGATATACATAGATAAAGTGACATACCATGAAATGTAACGGAAATAAAGCATTTTATTAATTAGAAATGCATTTAAACTTTTTTTAAATTGACAGTGGAAAATGAACTTCTTTTTATGACTACTCTGTCGCACCATAAACGAGTATGTAACGTAACCTTGCAAACATAGTTCCTGTGTGTATACGACAACATATTCGTTTCGTTTTCTTTGAAAGTACTTATATGATTAAATAAGGTTGTTGTTGACAGAACACAATCTACCTGTGAGCTACGTTTACTATCAATAAAAGTTGTACTCCCAATTCCTTTGTCTAAACCAAAATGGCCATTTAAATTTTTTAACGAACTTTGTTCAGACATATTAAGCAATACATCCTGAGCATATCAGTATCAGGTCTATAATCACTAGGCAGCATTAGCTAGTTTATATTCCTATCATGAGAAACATAGTCACCATGGTTATTTTTCTATTCAATATGATTCAAGCAGACGATCAAATATATTGATTTCAATTATTTCCTGTCTGCTGTTGTCATATGGTATTATGTAAGTAAGACAAATATAAAAGTCATTCTTATATGAATTCAAAACCTCTCAATTTAACCCACATTATATCCATACCATCCCTCACTATCAACCAAAAGCAATTCGTCAGTTGTTGGCACAATATTTCTAATTTAAAAAACTAAAACCGGAGTTGCGCTTCGTAACAAGACTTTTAATGTTCAAAAGCGATACACGTAAATTCACCTTCTTTTGTCCATGCAGGCACTTTCGACTTTCGACAATTGATCTGTGTGGCTGTCATCTCTTAAAACTTTGGTCACCTTCGCTTGTCCATGCAAGCACTGCCGACATTTGATCTGTGTGGCTGTCATCTCTTAAAACTAAGGTCAGAGTCTCTTTTTGGTGTTTCTGATCTCATTTAGCTGCTTACTGAATTCAAGGAATCAGAAATATAGCAAAGAAATACGCTAACACACTTTTCAATTATCACCAAAGTTGTTAAATCCCAGAAGATATGCTTTCTACTTCACCTCGCAACTTCGGTATTTACTTTTGTGTCTATGCAGCTAACATCTTTTGTTCTGGCAAAAAAGCTTTATATATCAAACCCTTCCATGTTTAATGAAGCAAAAAGCTTGTTACGTATGTTGCAATTAACAAGAAAGCATTTCAAAGTAAATTGATTATACAACCTAAATAAAGAAGCTGAGCGCTAATTACAACAATAGATTCAATTTTCCTGATTCATTAGTTGTATAATCATTATTAAAACGAGAACAGCCTCGTATAATTGACAAAAGCAGAATTAATTCCTAAAATAATTGAACAACTTAATTGGGTCTGGAAGGATGTTTTCAAATATCAACACAATACAACCTACACTAGTCTAGTTAAGACAGTAACCACAAATAGAATACACACACATTATAGCTCAAGCAATCATAATAAGTGCGGTACAAACATAGGTTTATTAAAGACACTGTCAAAGTGTGAGTTTAGGAGAATTAGCAGTGAAAGGACTCCACCAAAACAGGGTAATACACACAATAAATACATGGAATCACCACAATATGTACAGTATAAACTTACAGAGGAAGTGACAGGGTTTGCCGCGTCAAATGGAAAATATATGATTATATATATATATATATATTTGAAAAGTGATATAAAAAATCGTTGATTCATCCTTGTTCATTTGAGCTCGATTGCGTTAAAAGCATAGTTCACTCGAGTCCGTTTCCTGGGTAAAACCACTAGAACTGAGTATTGTTTTTGAAAGATCATCTGGTCGGTCGTTGAATTCAAACCCGCTACCTATAGCGTAAGCGGTCAGCCCTATATAAAATTCATCACTGCCCACCTTTATCGTATTAAAGTCATTCAAGAAATAAAGTTTTACTCAATTGGTGAGACAATGATAAATGTAACTATTATCGTTATTATTGATATAATAATTACACTATTATTATATTTATTATATAACTTATTTTTATTATTATTGTCATTATTATCATTATTATTTATCATTATTATAAATGTTATTATTATTATTATTATTATTAGTAGTAGTAGTAGTAGTAGTAGTAGTAGTAGTAGTAGTAGTAGTAGTAGTAGCATCATTATTACTTTTATGTATTTTATGAAATGTATAAAGCAAAATTGTCGACATAACTTGAAAATAGTGATATGGATATATTGAGGTGCATTATGAAAGGTTCTCGAACGAGAGAATTAAGGTACCTTACATATTTACATCGGGCAGTCGCGGTAACTTCATTCTAAATATACATAATGTGCATGGAGTGAATACATATGCACGTAAATGTACTGACCAAAGGCAGATGACTCATTATATATATATATATATATATATATATATATATATATATATATATATATATATATATACACGTAACACAATTCAATTATCTTGTTTCCATGACAATTCAAATATGAATAAATAACAAAATGAAATTTAACATGTTTTAATTCTTGTAATTCCTCGTTTTTTGAAGATATGGCGTCCGTCGGTTTGTCAGTGCCTAACATTTTGGAACAACAAGTTTGCATACGCAACTCCTCCTCAGTTTATTCTTGATTCAAAACAACCTTGATGTGCAGTATATCATGGTCTGAACATTAAACTGCAGTCTTGGAGATCTTATTCGAATTGTATAGCGTTATGGCAATTTGTTGGTTTAACTTAAATCTTATATCAGACTTTGGACCAGCTACTTCGCATACAAAATTCCTCCCATATTTTTAAACCAGATCCAAATTAAATACGCGTGTCCTATGGGCTAGGCGTTCTGCTTTGAATATTTTATTTTAGAGTCATGACAATTTATTATTTGAATTTAAATTTTACATCACATGTTGGACCAAGAACCTTGCAACTTACTACCAACAGTTTTAAGCCGATTCAAATAAATGTGCCGTGCATGAAGTGTATGGTCTGAACAAGAGCACGTGATCCTGGTATTTTGATTCAATGTGTTTTACAGAGTTTAAGCTTTTTAATTATTCTAATAAAATTACATACATGGCAACTATGACACTATATTGAAAAACGTCACTTAATATTTAAGAACTTCATACGAAGATAGGCCAATATGAGTTCGCAAATGGATAACCATTACGTGTTAAAGGTTAGTAACATGTACCTCAGAGGTCAATGTCAGTTGGGTCCCTAGCATCTCAAAATGTTTTGACCGCCACACACCCCCCCCCCCCCCACCCACCCCCCATACACACACAAACACTGCCAAAATGTCTATCCTGTTCATGTGTTTCTTCACTAATTGTAAAAAAACATCTTGATTTGAACCAATACATATCCAAACCCACAAAAGAATCAAAGCGCTATAATCGCTGAACGCCTGGGGTTGTATATGGCTTGGTTGGGATGTAGATAAGGAGCAGAATGAAAACATATTTTATATTGGAAATATAAAAGGAATGAACATGTAAATTGTACTTCTATGTTTTTATTGTTAGTACCATGCAGGATCGATCAAAATGCAATGTATCAAAACGTGTCAATACCTGAATAAAGGCAATTTTTAATTTTTCTGATTTTTCCTTATAACATATGCAAATAGTAATAAATAATAATCAAGATTAGTGCATTTAAAACATTATGACACATGCCACATTTGCCTTTTCATCGCAATCCGAAATATGGCCGGGTCAATCGCAACCCGGCCGGGTTTTAGTACCACCTTAAATTAGGCCACGTGGCGCCTGATACTGTTTTTAGTATATGACTGTATACTTCGTTGTTAAACGTCTAATGGGTCATTTTGGTATTAAAAATATCAGCATTTAAATGATCTAAATATGATTATGTGGTATTCTTCGCTAAATATTCACGATCTTAAGTTTTTAAGAGTTGAACTACTTTTCACGCTGCATTCATTCTCATAATGGGGTAATTTATCACATAATATCGTACTGATATGTTTAAAATCAGCCAAAAGTGTAGTTCGTCAGAAATGCAGCATTAATCTATGGCCTTTGGTTTTAATTAATACGATTTTTTTTATACTCATCGATATGATTTGGTTTTAATTCCGAAGAAATAAAAAATAAAAAACTTCTTTCAAAATGCCTTGTCAGTCAAATGTTACTACCATTATATGTTCACAACATTTTCAAGCATCGTTATATTGGCGTTTAGAACGTTTTGTCACGATCGTAATCAGCATTCTAATTGAGGGAGATTAGTGCTGTCACAGGAACGAGTTCACAGCGGACATATCTTGATGTCAACAAATAATGTCGAAGACATGTACAGAAACTTCCCGTGCGTAAAATGTGAAGCTTTGTATCAGACAGTGTTATCGAATATTATTTTTTAAACATCTGGTAACCGATCAACTGCGTGTCTTGCTGACTGTTTTGTATACTTCGATAATTCGTCCACAGCAATGAACCATATGTATCAAACTAATATGAGTTGTCTCGTTGAGCTCATTTCCGTCGACTCATGCATGCATATAATGCATCACTTTTTTTAGTAAACACGACCAATGGAGACACGTTTCAAACAGAAAGATTTTAGAAGAAACAATATATATATATATATATATATATATATATATATATATATATATATATATATATATATACATACTGCCAAGGTGAATGAAATTTTATAATACGAAACAAATGTTGTTTAATATATATAAACAACATTTGTTTCGTATTTTAAGATTTCATTCATCTTGGCAGTTTATATATCATGGTAAAATATTCACTCTATATGCACGGAAGAAATCCACGACACATATCGTTGAACAGAAGATAATCAAATCATTAACAAAAATGCATTTAACATTGTGAAATTAATTATTATAACTAGATAGAGATAGTGTATCGGTACCATAACGTGTTCAAAACAGTATATTTCTTCATAATCTAGATAAACCTGAAATTCAACAGGCGTGATCTACATTTGTCGCCAGCATGTTCTTAATTCGGAAGAAACGGATGGTCCTCTAAGAAAAGAACTTAAATCCAACAAGCGGAAGACACCCTATACCGTACACTGATTACTAATATTATAATCTCAGCTGCTTGTAGTTTAACACTTCTAAAGCCTATCGATTCATCATTCGGCTGATTAGCTTCCACCTGTCTGATAACAACGACATTGACAGGAAATGAGCTCAAGACGACGTCACCGCTAACCGTGTATTATAAAACATTTTAAGCCATAAACATGCAAGTTGCCTAAGCCATTTCAATAAACAACATAATTTTCAGTCGTAAAAACAAAAATATACTGATCAACAATATATAGTGTAAATTTCTAATTAATTAAGCAAGTGTCATCAAAGTATCACAATCGACGTCCTTTGTTATGACACGGGGTCCAGCGTGATCCAGTGGTCTCCAGATCACCAGCATCTCACCGGTAAGGTCGTAGGTTCGAGTACCGCCTGCTCCAAATACTGTATGTGAGAAAGTTTGTCAGAGAGGAAAGACGATGTTCTTCTCAGATTCATCCTGAAGTATTTCCTTCACCAATAATACTAATATATGCCATCCTTTATACTGAAATGTGTTGAAAGACTGGCGCTACATTCCATTCTAACAATAATTAAATATTTATTTTTACGTCTACCTCGGACACACCTTATACGTTCGTGCGTTTGTGAAATAGTAACATTCCGTATATTAATATTCGCATGCAAACGGCCAGTCATGTTTGCGTGACGTATTATACATGAACTACGAATCAACATTACGATACATAAAAAAGATAAACCGATTTTACAGATAAAAATTCCGTGTCCTAACGCATGGAGTCGACCATTCGTAGTGATGGGAATCTCATTTGAGCAAACTGACATTTTGAATCCGACAACAGAAGATGAAGTCTTCACCGATATCCAATAAATAAGAGTGCATGTATTGATTATATAGCAAGGATAATATCAACAGCCCAAGAGTATACATTAACGAGGAATAGTTTCTAGAGAATCACCAAAATGTCACAGAGATATTAGCATTTGACCCAATTCAGGGAAAATCATTCAGCATCTTCTTAATGTACAAATTATGCTATGCTAACATGTTTGTCTTATATTTGTCTTCATAAAAATGTTTAATATAATCTAGTTTAAACATTTTACTCAATATAATAATTATAATGTAGTAACAAAACAATGATCACCATATACTTACCAAGCGTCGCTTTTAAGACGTCAAACAAACCAGTTATTAAATTAACGTTTATGCGTCACATCATAGAGTTCGAGGTTCTGAAAGGAATGTGGAGGGGTGGAGGATGAACTTTCCGTATCTACATCCCCACAATTACCGAAGTCATACAATACAATATTGCATTTGCATTATCTAATGTATTTCATAGTACATTCTTAATCAAACCTCTGAGACTCTTTTATAAAATAATTTATCGCGTTATTTTAAATCTATTCTAAATAAGGGTGATTATTATGATTTTATTGTGAAAAATAAATTGTTTGTGTTAATTGACATGTCCCAATCTTTCAAACTTTTTTCTAAACTAAATATTGTTATATGTAAAGATTACGCCGTAGAAAAGGTGAATCTTTCATAAGTCATAATTATGATAAAAATAACGTAAAAACCTGCACAAAGTTTCCGAATCAAATACAATATGAACTCTTCTAATATTTATCTCTGACGTCGTCGCAAATTTCCGGATATAGAATAATTGTAATATAAGTTTATGTTAAACGAGTAATGCAAACTAGGTAATTGATCGAAACATGATCATTATGACATTACTTTGAAAAATACACTCAGTTTGGAATTTGAAAAGTTGAACGTTCCTTGTTGTCAGTATAACTAACTCAGGTCTGGTATGTAGAGAGAGCTACTTTACGATTTCATAGAATATCAGAATGACGTCAATTCTAATTGTAAATTACGTTCTTTCAGTGCGTCTTTGAGAACAATTATTCTTCTATTCCTTTCATACATAACCTGATTGATAAATGTATTACATTTCTGCTTTCTGTGATAAATAAAACTGCTACACATCTGTTTTGAACTGATAATTTGATCGCCAAAGCCTCAAATAGTATAGTAATATACATTCAATAAATTAGCACTATTTTAAACATCTCTTTATAATAAACTGGAACACTGGCTTCTTGATGCACGTATAAGTCAGAAATGTATACCATTGTCCTAGAGAGTTTTAATTGGTTTAATTCAGTAGTCTTAGCTTCCCATTGCCAAAGTGTTGTTCACATTTGAGTCAGTGAGCCGTTTTGATAGTTTTATGTTGTCCATTTATTCTCATAAAAATCGCACTATACTATACTATTAATTACAAGAACGAAATGGATATATATGCATCACTTATATACCGTAAATTGCTCAAGTTAGACTTATTACTGTTCTTTTGTATTTCTAATAAGCTTCTACGAACAATATATGCCAGCCAGTTTGAAGACCTTTATATCCTGTCGCTTTGTGGAGTTAAATACAATCAGATTGGCAATATTGATTGTAATATTTCAGAAGTATTTCTTGTCAAACGCCTCCACGATAAAAGCAAGGCTATCACTCTGAAGCATTGATACGACCACCGAGAAAATGAGCCTAGACGCATGCACTCAAACTGTGACATCAAGAAACAACTTGATATCTAATGTATTTACCTTGAGCTTTCCGAAGTAAACTGGGGATTGTCGATATTGAAATGGCGTCTAATGTCTGTCTGTCCGTCCGTCCGTCCGTCCATCCGCTGTTTGTCTGTCCGGGCCGACCTACGATGCTTAGGGACTACAAATTAAGATAAGGAATAATGGTAAGCTTCGTAACGCAACTTCTCTAGCATGTTTAAGCAGAATCTGATTCAAATAAGACTTGCTATACAGGAAGTCCCTGTTCTGAAAAGGAATCTGTGGTCTTTGCATTGATTTACATTCAATTATCGTTAAAGACATTTCTTCGAGTTACTTCTAGAGCAGAAGATTTTTTTAAATTTTGCACACAAGTACTTTGAAAGTAAGACAAGTTTAAAATACTAGAAAAGAATATAGGTCACCATGCTTGTTTTTTTGCTACGACTAATTTTAAACTATACTGTTTTACATTTTTTTAAAGGAAAGACAGCAAAGGGTTGCAAGTTATAAATCATGTTTTATTTACTAAAAGAGTGATATAGTTCAACAAAATATTGTTGTCATCCATGTAACAAAAGATAAAGTATCTAAAACAGAAAAAAATCATGATGCTACTTTTGTTTTCACCTTTTATGCAATGAGTTTTATAAATTGCTGCGATTGTAAATTTGGCCGCAAATATTGCAATTTTACTCTTATTCAAAAAATAAATCAAAGTACTAAAAGTACGGAAGGTGGATTTGCACTTGTTAAAAGTGAAACTTTACCAATTCATAAAACAAGATGCAAAAGTTGGCCTTTGTTACTCATCTTATCATAATCAACTCGTGCTTTTTAAGTAATGTAAATACACGTTATGAGATTGTTTTCGAGGGTATGACTGACTAGTAAGATACATTAAGTTTTATCTTTTGAAAGTAGACATATATTTGATATTATCTTTTTTGGCGTTTATAAAACACCAAAGTTTTTCCTCAGGCGACAATAAAATTAGATAATAAATGCTAATAATAGTTTTATTGCTCGTGTAGTTTGGCTAAGAATAGAATCACTGTCGATCTCTGCAGAGGGGTAGGAATCCTCCGATTGGGTGTCATATTCAATTTATCATTTTTGTCATGTTCACTATTGTGGTTAAATCATCAATCCCTGTGTGGTTCTAGGGAGCCATATGAGTGATGGCAAGAATAGGATTACTGTGACTTATGCATGTCGTAAGAAGTGACAATTTGAGTAATACGATAGAAGTTTCTAAAACCCTGCAGTTCTGCAGCTATCAAGGCTCTAGGTTCATTCTGCATATTCATTTGTTGACTGTATTTTTTTTTAATCTGTATGTTAGTTAGTTGTTTTTGTACATGTAGAGTGAACCGGGAATCTTCCTTCCTGTTGGCGTCGAATAACCTATAATGTGTTGGTGCGCCGTAAAACCCTATTCATTCATTAATTAATT
Source organism: Panopea generosa (assembly GCA_029582155.1). Lineage (NCBI taxonomy): Eukaryota > Metazoa > Mollusca > Bivalvia > Adapedonta > Hiatellidae > Panopea > Panopea generosa. The sequence goes on along the minus strand of CM055901.1, from coordinate 44,663,533 downwards.
GCTGTGCACGACTTGTTCTTCAATTTAGAAAAGTGTGATAATAACATTTGTTTTCTAGATTTGAAATGATGGTTAATCACAATGTGAACCTGCTATACTGTTACAGTAATGAAACAAGACCAGTGTGAGAATCAATGAAAATACATCAGGGTATCTGTTGCCAATAACAACATAAACACATAATCTTTAACTGTAAAGAAATATTTAGATTTTTTCACTTTTGGGATATCGTAATATCGATTATACCAAATTTGGGAGACAATGCAAATGTTGAAGAAATATCATAATGATGTAGTCTAGAAACAACACTGTCCACAGTACGACATTTTCAAACATTCATGTTAAACAAGGAACCTCAGTTAAACATTACATGTCTATTATAATAGATGATAACAAGCATAATGATATTTGATTTGAGTATAATATTGTTAATATCAGACTTCAGATACAATTATAAATGGCAACGCATGAATGAATTTGGTTCCACTGTGTACAAATACATTATGGTTTGCTCAATGCCATCAGAAAGGAAGATTCCTAGGTTCACTATACATGTACTAAAAACATCAAATTAATAGACAGGTTAAAATTCACATTAACAAATGAATGCAGAATGAACTTAGAACCCCGATACCTGCGGAACTGCATTTTCAGCAAGTTCTATCGTCTGACTCAAATTTTCGCTATTCATTGCCATCACTCACATGTTTCCCTGGAACCACACAAGGGTTGCTAATTTAATCACAATAATGATAAAATGAACATAACCCTTATATTTTAACCTGGAACCACATCAGTTTTATAACTGGCAAAAAACTACAGCTATGTAAAGAAACAGATACAATTTATAAACTACAGCAAAAGTAATAAAAGAAACCCGTATTGACATAAAACATGAAACAATACAAATTCCCTTACAGCACGTGTTTAAGTTTTTTTTTATATTTTAAAGCAACCATTGGAACTGTACCAGTATGATATGTGATTAGAAACGTTTGGTCGGATTTATTTTTAACAAGAGACACATTGAAAAACATTGTTATTTCGCCCTAGTTTTTCTAATTTAAGATGCATGAACAAAAAAAAGAAACTTCAGCTGAAGTGTAGCTGTGATTTTTGTTTATGAACTCTACAACATTTTATTACGTTTCATCCTTTTCCTGTAACAGTAGTTGTATTCTTTTCCATATAAATACACCTTCCTGAAACAGTAGTTGTATTCTTTTCCATATAAATACATCTTCCTGTAACAGTAGTTGTATTCTTTTCCATATAAATACACCTTCAAATACTCATGGGTAACAGATACAAATATATTAACACTAGCAAATATTTTGTTCAGTATTGTAAACATAATAAACATCTGGTTCGGGTATATGCTGTATATGTTAGCCAGCAGGTAATCTTTATTATAAAGAATATTATAAATTATAAAGTTATAAAATGGCAAAAGCCTTTGTAAACAACCAGACAAAATATTCAAAACTATAGCCACAAAGATTTGTAAGAAACCGATATAGACATAATACAAAAAACAAGACAATATTCCTTTCAACATAACATGTTCAAGTCTTCATGCTTATACAACACACATTTGTTTAAACAACCCACTGTAGAACTGTTGTCATTACCATATCTTCCTAAATAACCACACAATGTCAGTGTACTTATAAATTGACAGTATATGTATGCATGTTTCTTTTCACTGGTAACACTTCAGAAAAAAGATTGTTCTGACACAAATTGGTGTGTGGGGTCGGGGTTGTATTTCTGTGGGAAGTGTTTTATAAGGAAACAACACAGTATATAGTTATTAATATTTCTGTATATGCTGTATGTGTTAGCGAGATGATGATCTTTACTATAAAGACAATTATAAATTGGTGAAAATGCAGAACATGAATGTTTTAGTAGCTCACTTGATTCAACATGTCACTTCATTTCAAATTTTGAATGTATTAATCATATGAAGAGCTTATAGATGAAGAATACTCTTTAGGATGATTGAAAAGATACTAAAATCAGATGAGTAACACAGAATTTTCTGTTTTCTCATAGTATTCCTATTTAAAAATTAAAATCCCACTTACCCAGTTGAAATTGACTATAGTTTGAATGAACTTGAAACTCCTGATTATATTAATCATTTATACAAAATAGGAACAAATTTGGCTGGCCAGTAGGGAGAAGATTCTTAAACTTAAATTGTGAAAATGACAAGTCCCTAGGAGGGGACAAATATTGATTTACGGTTATCCCCGAAATGATCATTATGCGATAAAATAAATAAAGATTCTCCAAGCATTGCACATTCCGAAAAGAAGATTTTTTAAATTTGAAAAAGAAAACCCTGTCAATACTACACCAGGGCTATGATTTGAACAAACTTGTGAGAGCTTCACATGTGTCATACCGAATGTGTTGAAAACCTGTAAAGTTGGTTCAGAGAGGTAGTAAAGGTAACAACTCATGATGTTTTGTAAATAGATTCAGCGAAGTGAGCTAAAAAGTTAACTCTTTGTAAATATTGACTAGTGAGAAATCTACATTGTTATTTTACAAAAGAAACATAACAATACAATATCCTTTACAGAACAACAAATTGAACTTTTTTGTACAACAGGCCATAGAACTATTGTCTACAACAGTCCTTAGTAAAACTCTTATAAACAATGTATTACATAGTAATGATTTATTACAACATATATTTGGCCACCATATAAATATTGTTTGTTTGCCCCGTCCGTCTGATACCATTTAGAATTTGATAAGAAGGGAGATAATAATTGTTGCGTTCAAAGAGGGAATCTTTTGATCCGTGCTTAAAAGATATGGACTTGAAAAAGTTTTAGATCAACTACAATTATTTTAGTTAAAATATTCATTCTATTATATATACTTTTGTCCATGTATGTTGTTTTCTTTATTTTGAACTTATTTATTACATCAACTATTTGCTTGGTGTTTTTTTTATATCAACTGTAAAATAAGTTTGTAATATTTATGACAAATCACGCTTGAAGTATTCCTTGGTAAGAGCAGTGGTATGCATGTACCACATAACCGTGGAGGCGAATTGAAACCCACAACACACCAATCTTGGGTCCCATGCTCTACTATACACTCCACATGGCCATAATGACCATCTTTCATGACGAGCAAAAATGAAAAGTTGAAATAACTCTTGTAATGAATATTGGAAGCAAGTCGTTAAACTTAAAACGAAAGAAATGGTTTCTAAGAAAATATAGTTTCCAATTTTTTTTATAAATATAATAACACTGTATGGGATATCGCACTTGAATATAATTTGTTGGTTTGGATATGTTGTTTGTAAAGACCTTGATATTGACCTACTTTTGGTCACAGTAACCATCTTGGAAGATGAAAACAAATGTATTCAAGGCGTTAATTTAGCAAGTTTTATTAAAATCGTTCCAGCAGCTTCCACTTGATGTTGTTTGATATAACTCGTGATTGACATACAGGCAAAAAGCAAGTTTCAGCTCTTCTGGCCTGTAGAGCTAAAATGGCCGTTTTTTCTTATTAAGTGCCGTAAGTCAATTCTGGCTGCAAACCAGCAAACATTTTAAAACATTGGTTATAACTTAATACATGGACTATCGAAAGTATTCCTTCATTTTTTTTTATTTTATTCTGCTAATGATATGTAGATCAATTTAATTGTGTAAGTGCATAAAGTATTGCCTACTACCCAACATCTAACTATTGTCAATTTGATTGTAAAAAGTGAAATATTCACTAGCTCATCTGTATTGACTTTGACTGAAATTGAAACTCTCTGCTTCAATGGGGACCGGATAGCGTCTTTCAATGGTGTCACTGGAGTAGGAGGTTGGTGAAGAAGTATTTTAGGCAGCTGCTCTGACTTCTTCTGATACAGACATCGTCGATGTAACAAAGGCACGAGATCCTTCTGTTAGGAACAACAATGTTGTTCTGTTTTTTTTAATAACAGTGTAGCATAAGGAGAGTCCTTCACTTCTTGAAAGCGCTAACCGAGTGACTTATTATAGCAGTGTAACAATGCTTGCAGTATCAGAATCGCCTATAGCCACAGGCAGCATTTCCTTGGGTTTGCCTTCCAAGTTTTGTACTTCTCCAAAGCACCAATGGTCACCACTAGTAGCCTTCAGTGGTTTCTTGTAATGGCCCGCATTTAACTGGAAAAAAAATTATTTTATAGAAGACATCTGGAATGTGAAATTAATCAATATTAAAGGAAACAGAAGAAAGTACAATTAAAATACGACTGGAAGACAGTATTGCTAAACTCATGCTATTTTGTTCAATGATAGATAAACTGAATATTTAGCGTTTTTTATGCCATCTAGGACTATAACACTTCAGTTAATTCAATCTAACAACTGTTTCCTGGGAACCTGGACGGTTAACCAGTACTCAAGCACATCCCATCGTTTCAAGTTACTACAACTTTCCCACTTGAATCATTAGGGAGAGTCGAATGAAAATGAGATACAATGTTGTATATCAATCATCATGGAAACTACAGCTGGACGGAGATTCGAACTCATGGATAAATAGAATTCCAATAATCCATCAGAAATATGTTCAACGTTCCAAAAACAATTTATTATATAAATGTGTTGTTTTTTCTTCAAACAGTTTAATTTATTTACCTGTTGTGTGTTGTGTTTAAAAAGTAAGTCATTACGCTAGATGTCAAATGATCATGCAATACTTTATTTACAACTTCATCTTTCTATAAATATATGCTCAACGACATTAGACATCAGTTCTTTGAAATTATTAATGCAAGCATATAATTAAATTGCATTAAATCTGTTTATTGAATATGCAAGCCCAACACAGGAATGAGGAATATAAAAGTTAGCAATAAAAGTATGTCACATAACCACAAATAAATGCTAAATAAGTAGTACTTACGACGAAAACAAGCTTTTCCTGTACACAATCTTTCTTCCCTCTTTCCCGCGAGTAAGTGACGTAATAAGAAGGTACTCTGCTTCATACGCGTCTTAGTTCAATACCCCCTAATGCAGGGTACCATTAGAAGTGGTCCGTATTTGTGTTTACTACAGGTCCGCTCGTAAACACTACCACTAACATGCTCAAAGCGATCAAAGGGTTATCAATGGCATATTAATATCGAATAGATATCACATTCAACACATATAATTTATACATTCAATAGCTGCAATTTTGTAAAAAATCATTCAGTAACCAAAAGGAAGATATATTTTTCTTTATTTAATGAAAATGATGCAGTTTTAGGAAGTTTGATTGCTCTAGTATTTTTGGTGTATTTTTACACTGAGTTATGAGGAGCAAACACATACTGACGTAGTGTTGAAACATAGTATAAGTAACATGCCAACATTGGTAAAGTTGCTAGCGCAACTCCACCAAAAAAGTTCTAACGCGGAGAATTGTTTCATTCTTTTTAAAATGAGGCACTATAACAAACCATAGCCGAAAATAAAATAAAAAATATATGTCCCATGCTTGTTACTTAATTACAGTGCTATATATTACCTCCCTTTTTCATAAAATGGCTGCAATCGATGCATTTTTCACAATAAGTCAATAACAAAAACATTTCTAACTAGGAGAATTGTTTCATTCTTTCTACAATGAGGCACTATAACAAACCAAATCGAAAATAAAATTAAAAAATACAAGTCACCATACTTGTTACAAAGTTACAGTGCTAAATGTTACCCCTACCTTTTCATAAAATGGCCGCAATCGATGCAGTTTTCACACTAATTCATTAATTGAAAAAGTTCCAACGCTAAGAATTGTTTCATTCTTACTACAAAGAGGCACTGTAACTAACTAAATCAGAAAATTAAATAAAAAGTACAGGTCGCCATGTTTGTTACAAAGTTACAGTGCTAAATGTTACCTCCGCTTTACATAAAATGGCCGCAAACGATGCATTTTCATACTAATTCAATAATAAAAAAAGTTCCAACGCGGTAGAATTGTTTCATTCTTTCTACAAAGAGGCACTATAGCAAACCAAATCAGAAAATAAAATAAAAATACAGGTCACCATGCTTGTTACAAAGTTACAGTGCTAAATGTTACCTCCGCATTTCATAAAATGGTTGCAGACGATGCATTTCACACCAATTCAATAATAAAAAATGTTCTTACGCGTAGAATTGATTCATTCTTTCTACAAAGAAACATAACAACAAACAATATCATAAAATAACATAAAAAATACATATCACCTTGCTCGTTACTAAGCTACAGTGCTAAATGTTACCTCTCCCTTTCATAAAAAAGACTACTCAACTATAGACAATTTATTTACACTACTATGCAAATATTCAAAAATATTTAAGCAAAAATGGCGGACGATTTTATTGCCTTTTTGTAGATTTTTCTAGAGCTTTTGACAAGATTAGACCATATTGAACTTTTAAATAGTCTAATTAGGAAAGGAGTAGGAGGAAAATATCTGAAACTACTTTCAGCAATGTATAACTGTCTTTATTCATGCGTACGTACAGATAGAATCTAACTATACACAGTTTTTTAAATGTAGCATTTGTTGTCGACAAGGCTGTATATTAAGTATGATAATGTTTAATCTATATATAAATGATTAATTGCTGAATTTAAAATTAGCTGTACTCATGGAATTCATGTAACTGATGAGGTTGATGATATATTTGCTCTTCTGTATGCAGACGATTTGGCCAACTGTGCTCACACTAGTTAGACAACTGCAAATGCAAATTAATGTTATTATAGAACTGGTATGTCTGTTAATCTAAAGAAAACAACGATTATTGCTTTAAGAAATGGTGGCAACCTCAAGAGGTAATGAAACATGGACATTTCAACTGGAATAAGATTGAAACTGTTTCTTGTTATAAATATATGGGTCTCATTATGACACCAAAACTGATTTGGTCAAAAGTTAAAGAAACATTAGCAGTACAAAGTAAAATGCTATTATTTCTATGTCTAAACTTCAGCGAAATGTTTGAACTTTTGAATATCAGGAGCTTGTTTAATCTTTTTGATACGATGGTCTTATCAATTCCTACATATAGATCAGAAATTTGGGGTATGAATATTCTAAATGTATAGAAAATGTTTATATCCAATTTTGTAATAGATAACTTAAACTTTATAAAAATACGTTTCATGCTTTCTCTTTAGGTGAATGCGGAAGATATGTTAGCTATTATAATAAATGTATAAAGTATTGGTAAGGCCTACCGCTATGAATCATAGTAGAAACCCTAAACAATGTTATATTATGTTAAGAAAACTTGATGATGTTGGTAGGCTGACTTGGGCTACACATGTTAAATCTTTACTTTTTGGATATGGTTTTGGTTTTGCCTGGACTTCAGCTATTATTCGAACAACATGTTATTGACTGTGCTGTACAAGATTGGCGGTCGGATATTTCTCAAGTCACACAAAGCTGTCCATTATGAAAACTTAAATCTCTTTTAAATGTTAAAAGATATCTTACTTTATCAATACCTCTAAAGTTTAAAATTGCTTTTGTGAAATTAAGATGCTCAGCTCACAAATTATATGTACAAACTGGAAGACACAATAATGTTGCTTACGAAGATAGAATTTGTATGCTTTGTACAGCTGGAGAAATCGAAGATGAATACCATGTATGCATGGAATCTTCCTATTATGAAGCTATGCGCAGTGAATACCTTTTTAATATTTTGAATGTTACTTACATAAATTTAAATTCATTTTACAGATTAATGAGTATAACAAATGAACAAAAACTAAAAACACTATGCTAATTTATTTTTGAAGTATTTAATAAAAGAAATTTATTTTTCCTAATCACTATACATGTAAACAAATGGAAAGCAATTGTTATTTATCTATTAATATACGTTTTATATTTGTAACACTGTTGTCACTTTTCACTATATATGATATAAATGTAATTATATATTATGGACCAGACGCCTAAATTGCTTAAATAAACATTTCTCATTGTCATAATGGCCTAAAATTGTCAAAATTGTGAACATTACCTTTTGTTATTTTTTATAAATGAAGTTCCATTGCAGAGGCTAACTTTCATATTTGTAACTGATGCCCTACATAGCAATTAAAATATTTGTAATAATTGTAATTTATAATGTAATTATTGCTATGTTGCTTTTATACATTTCATATATACTGGGTAATTGATGAACATCAATATTTATGAGTAATAGTTTCGAAATGTTAGAGGTCTAGTGGTAAAACCATGTACTGTCAATCAAGGTTAGATCATAAGTGATCCTATTACTCAACAAAATATCTTCAGAGTTTTATCTACGAGACTATTCAAGTCATTTTTTCTGGTATTTATCTTGGCTATAGTATTCACACCATCATCCGCTATTATAACATAAACTTGGACATTTTTATTCCTGTACTGGGCTACTTCCTACATTAATCCTTGAATTGTCATTCAAATTTAAGAACACTGGTGGAACTGGTAGTGATTGTTCTTAATTTATCATAATAGGTGCATTTCCTACAGTGTTTTGAAATAAACATCAAATGTATTTCGAATACTTTTTCTTAACATGGTCCAAAAATCTGATTTACTGTCACAATCCCATGTTTCTGGCAACACATAATGTAATAAATTGGCCTGGTCCTGATGTACTATTTCACTTGACTGACTTCATCACTGAAAATTAAAGAAAGTTTATATGAGATAAAAAAATGAATGACAATGTTTGTTTGTATGTAAGCTAAATATACATTGCCACCAGTTTCCCACATTGGTGATGCACCCAGAAAAGTAAACAGTTTAGTCTTTCTATATTTGTGGGGGTTAGTGCAGGAAAAATATCATAGAAACACAATCATATGTTTCACCTGGTTCTTTTGCTCGGTGTATAGCGCCATCATAAAGGTCCTCAGTTTAAATTCCTATCTGAATGACTGTTAGCACTGTAAGTTAGCCAGCCTTAGGTATTAAACTCTCAACCCTGAGCCAGAAGTATCGTGCTCTACCGACTGAGCTAATCGGTTTGGCTAAAAAACAAACAATGTACTTTAATAAAACAGCACAATATATGGGTATAGTTTGACAACTCAAGGGCTATAACAGAGCAGCAATTCCTGTCATTATATGTATGTTCAAAATATTGAACAATATCTTATGGTTATAAAATTGCGTTATGTGGACATTTTTTACTGAATGAAACTGTTATGTTATGTAACAAGCAGTCAAGGGGTTGCAAGCTCGGCCAGTCTCTGTGATGATTTAAATATATGCAAATTTAAACATCATGTCTCATGTTCATTCATCTTTAATCACCGATTCAAGAAGGAAAGTTGTCAGTTACTTGCACGGATATTTGGTGTGCCAAACAAGTGGTCACAGGTTTGATCCCCCTCAGATCCTCTGTTGTACGCATGATTATTTTGTTGTTTTCCATAGTAGAAATAAGCTGAAAAAGTTAAATTACATTTATAAATACCATTGGCCCCTTTTGATGATAGTCACTTCTTCATTTAGTACTTCTGTACACGTTGTCTATATATCGATATTGGTTGGCCTTAAAACTTCATTGTCATGTCTCTTCAAAGTTTATAAAACCACGACAGGTATTTTAAGCACCGACATCAATCGATCTGTAACCTGATCCTCTGTTTAGCATTCCTGAAATGTGTTGAACAGTGTATTATTTTCATAATTCATGTAACAATTTTCTGTTAAACAGGAAACATAGAACGTGACGGTGAATAAATTTATTTTTTAACATTTACTCAATGTAAGTATACTGTTCGAATCCCCGCCCGTTAACAGTCTCCAGGATGATATATATATATGACATTATGTCTCTTTATCAATCGTCTCTCATCGCTTATTCAAGTGGGAAAGTTATCAGTTACTTGCGGGGATGTAAGACAATAAATATTCAATCAATTTTCATAGTTGTTCATCTCTAGAAATTATGTGATACATTGATATTGATCAGTGAGTTATGATAAAGCATCAATTTACCTTATACTCAATTGCTTTGTGTTGATTGAACTTTTCCTGTTTAATCGATGCGTCTTGTTTGTTTCCACTGTTCTTATACTTCCACATGTCAAAATACAAGATTTAATCTTCCTTGTCTCCATCCCGTTATTCAGGTAAATTCATTATGTATTCAGCGCTTTTGAACAAATTCACGAATGATTACATATCCGAAAATGAATTATCCGAAGTAGTACGAGTATTGATAATATTTTCGAAGTTGTTTCTTCGAATTCGTTATGAACAAGCACTTCTGGTGGTTTAGAACGAAAACAATATACTTTTCCATGTTTGTCGATCGCTTCCTTGACAAAAAACTGTCTAATTTACATTTCTGACATCTGGAAATGAAAATACTTCGCTTGGTAAATATCCTAATACGACTGGACTTTTAATTGACCAAAGGCTAAATTAGTTCCCGAAACTGAAAGTAACAGAAATGAACTATGCGCGAAGCGATGCGCAGTAGCAACCCGCAGAAACGTCTTAAACTGAATTATGACCGTTTGATATTTTGAATGCTATTATACATAATTTCAACTTTGTATTTGAGTCTATAGTTATTGAGTTACGGCATTCACCACCATGACACTTCATATGGGGACACACCTTTAAGAGAGTATAATTTGTTTGTTAAACACTATTTACCGTAAGAGTCAAGTTCATTGGGATAATCTTTCCCTACTCCCCAAATAATACGTTTTATACTTTTAACATTATTTTTTGTTAATTATCTTTTTATTTGCGTTTTTTATTTTCCGGATATATCATCTCCAAGCTCCAACCTCCACCCAGTCAAATATTTATCCAGCCCAATTGTTTATTTTGTTTTCGATTGATATTCGCTTTGATTTTATTTCATTATGTACAAATCCACAACCACAAGCAAAAACAACAACACTATAACAATATTTATTTAACAGTTTAGGCATTATAACGAAATCCCAGTTTCACTAAATATCTCACTTTGAAGTTTTCTTCAGCACAAACCTTTGAAGTGCTATATAACTTCATTTATAATGCTCTTTTTACGCGTAATCCATTACCAATGAGTTCAAACAGTCCACAGTCAATGTCAATTTTCTTTAGTCTACGGCTTTTCCGATCGCAAGGTATAAGTTTATTGAATATCTTGTTCTATACTAAAGTTATCTTTGATATCACTGAACTTATGACCTATCATTTTCTGGATTAATAAACTGTATAAAAAGTTTAATTTATCAAAGAAACTACTTGAAATTATTCAGCAGTTCCTTGACATAGAAAGACAAATTTATTGCATTTTGAAGAGCTTTTTTTTTTTTACATAACTTGGAATATTGAAGCAAACGAACACTTTTGTAATTAACAAACCATAATTTTTAATCCGACATGTCAACGTTAATTACAAGCAAAAGTTGAAATAATCTTTTATTGGCATTTCACCGTGACTTGCATTTCTAGCTTGATATGGAGGTTGTTAGGTCTCAAACTCTATCCCATAGACGGTTGATATACCGAGGAATTCTCTCCGCTAATGGTTTTAGCTAATTGCTTTCGTAATTTACAGTTTTCTTGGGTAATATAGAATTTTACTGCATTCAAAATTTACAGTGTTTTAAACCGAATATTTGCTACGTCTAATCAAACTTAGAACTCTATAATAAGGTGTTTAGGGTAAACACATTTTTGATGTAATAGAATCTTCCAGACTATTCTGAAATATCAACAATTTAAATACAACTAGTATCAACGTTTAAAAATATCTTTTACGAAGGGAATTCTCTATAACATTTCTTATTATTACTGCCCAGTGAACAAACTTCAACAGAAAGATTTTTAAAATAATTTTTTTTCGCAAATTAGCCCTTACAGATAATAGCCGAATTGTATTGCCATACACAAACGATTCTTAAGCAAGTGTGTGCGTTTTTTTCTCTACCTCTGTCGGGTGTTTTAGTATAACCAAGGCTGATCTTAACAATATACTCAATAAAAACAAAAAGTATTAACTTAAAAATATATACTCAATAAAAACAAAAAGTATCGACTTAACGATATATACTCAATAAAAACAAAAAGTATCAACTAAACAATATATACTCAATAAAAAAAATATCAACTTAACAATATATACTCAATAAAAACAAAAAGTTTTACATTTCAAACTTACAATATGAATAAAATTTCGTATTCGTATTATTAATTTAATGCTGTATTTCAAATTCTTTGTTTTGTAGATTTCTTTTGTAATTTCGCACTGTTGATGCAATCCATTGGCTCATGTATAATAAATATGTCGTTAGTTAAAAATCCTTTTGTTAATTTAATTGAAATTATTTCTTGCATTATTTCGGCATTTATATTTTCACAAAGAATGACGGAACTTATGCTGTACTAATTAATGATATAGTTTACGTGATATAATATGTTGTCATCAGTACGTTATTATGACAATGCATTTATTCACAAGTCAGAAATAAATTCTCTGCTCTGTTCTGTTCTTTTCTTTTCATGGTTTGCATGTGCAAGATAGAGTCGATAATCAAGTTATCACTTATTGAAAGTTGTAAAATGCGTCATGCCTCGATTAACGTAATCAAGCTTTCGGAATTTTGGATGCAGGATTAACAGTTCCTTCGACTTTTGTTAGTAAAACAATTGATATTTGTTAAATACGGGGACAACGTGTACTTAATAGCACGTGTTGACTTTTGTAAAACCCAGAACTGGAATTTAGAAAAAGTGAGCTTCACTCGCAATCGAGCTAAATGATGTGTATAAACTAAAGTGATCCGAGATCACTTACAGTCGCCCCTGATCCAAATAGTTTATGTGAAAAAGAATCTTGTTGCATGCACAGGTTAATGACTATAAATATGTATATCCACTACCAATGCAAATGGATGCAATACTTTGCATATGTATAACGATTTTATTCTTTGAAAAATGTAATATATATATATGTAAAATCTTATATGTGTGTTGCATTGAAATACATTTTTATTCATGACAGCCAATAATAAAGTTGGTGAACTAGAGGAAGGATATGGAGTTACCGCAATTCCCCAACAAACCTCGCTCTTTCGCATTACCTTTAATTTTGCTTGCAGCGAGATACCGAAGAATAAGTCAGATGTGATCTGGACTGGCAGCTGTTCACAAGAATTTGGCACATATTTTGACCAGCTAGTTGAACCAATAACCTCAGCAGTAGGTTTGAAACATGACTGACCCACTCGTTCGCGATGGACACATATGGAGACTGCACCATATGTTTAAACGTACAAAATCTATTACGGGCTGTTATGGTGGGAAATGTGAAAGCATTTCACTTTGGACATGTTTATGCTATACAAAAGGAAAACACATAATTATGATTAGACATTATCGTTTGCACGTGCTTAAACTGCATGGCATTGATTAATGATATCGTTGGACCTAATAATATACAAGGAAAACTTTAGGAAAGTACAATCGACCGCAGTTGCAACATACGATACTGTTAAACAAGAGGTCGTATACATACACCGTGTTAATGCAATCATTTACGATGTGATTATCACGCAAGGTTAGCAACATTCCTAATCAATGGCCATTAAAATAATTGATCGGCTTATAAACAGGCTCTTGTTAAAGTGTTCGACAAACATTACGCCAACTATTCAAATTACCACAAAGTATTTGCACAATATTCCAAAGTTCGGCTTAGAAGACAATAGAATAGACGTTCTCCAGAGGGAATCGATAACTGCCGATCTGCTGAAAAATTGAAAGTATCTTACACGAGAACTGTTGAAGAACCCCTAATTGTATCAGTCTATTAACGATGAAAGAAATGATTCGTGGCGTTAATGAAATTAGACATTCTAGCACAGAAATTCTTCTCAACTATAAATTACATGGAAAGGAATGTAATGTATCGTATCTTTTTTACCAAGATGCAATATTCTGTTAAGAAACTAAAACTAAATAATCAGCTCTCATTTTAAATAGAACAAGTATTATACATGTAGATGTTTCCTAGATCCAATACATTTAACGTGTTCATGAGATGTGTTTCTTTGCTTGTAATCATTACAGTTGCTTCCTTTTATTTGTATAGCTTTTCATGTTAGTGAACATAATCAATCTTTATATTATCTTATACTGGTACATACTATTGATATAAGGAGATAATTTCATTTAATGTTACTGTTGATAATAGGACTCACACCACTCCAACGTCGATCCAACGTCGATCGAGTCAATGTTTGTATAAACCACTCATTCATCGCTGGTGAATGTGGTGATAGTATTGTAACTTTGAATAGCTCCCATTGAAAGAATTATATTCCAAATTCCAGCACTGTTTGAATAAAGTGAAGCTTTTAATTATTAGCATGCATGTTGGCTTGAATATTGACTCTTTAGAGAAACATAATTGTACTTTCACACGTGATTGGTTAAAAACGGTAGAGCATTGTATTAAAACTTTTAAATGTATTGTTGTATTATTTCTACTTGTTGTGCCTCAATGGAGAGTAGTGACAAATGTCTTATTCACTTGACCACGGACTATTTAGATTTTTTGTCACTTTTGGGATTGTTGGGATTGAAAGTGTTTACATGAATGTAGTAAAGTTATGACAAAACAAAAACATATATGTAAATAGTTTTAATCAAGGATTTTGTCTAGAAAATATAAATGTTAGATAAGATCTGTTGCACTTTAACTATCGTTCTACAAATAGTGCACGTATACGTCATTGCAATATATTATCTTATATTAGGTTTAGTGCATTTTGAAAACGCTATAATATAATGTTTTTGTATGATTAAATTTGCTTTATTGCAACAAACATACATCAATGCCCGTTATGCTTCAATCAACAAGTACATAACAAATTAATAGTATCATATTAGTGACTTATATACAAGGAATATAATGATTCCAAGTCCGCGTAGGATATGTCTAAAACATTAATTTGATTCAATAAAAATATATCATCACATACCAGTAGTTCTAAGCTCGGACCGCGCTGGTTAAATCATTATACTTGCGATTTCACGATAAGTATTCAATACTATTTGAACAAATAAGAATTGGCTTTTAATTTACAACTGAATATCTGCAATTATGCAGGTCTCTAGGTTCTTTATTCATAATGCTTTTTATCAATCAGTAAATGAGTTAAATGTTTTGTGCATAAATGCTAACCTTAGTTTTACATTCCGTTTTTCCTTATATGACCTTTTTTGTATTAGGTATTATGTACCCACAATTCATTCATTCATTATATGTCTTATTATTTTTCTCAACCATCGTTTTATCTTTCCAGAAATACCACGGCATACTCAAACCTAATGCATTACGACATTATCTTTCCAGAAATTCTACGGCATACTAACCTAAAATCGTTATGTATTTAATTTAATAAGTCTATTCGTGAGGAATCATTTCCATGAACTTGAAACATGCACTTGTTATGTCCCTTGATAAGAAATGCGATTCGTCTTATGTTAGTAATTACAATCCTATTTCTCTGATAAGTTATAATGGTAAACTTATGGAACGGTGTATGTATAAGTATATAATTATCTTGTTTCTGGAAATCTTTTATATTCTAGACAATCAGGTTTGTATAGAATGTGTAGCAATTAAGCGACACATACATGTACCACCAAATTGTTAATTCAGTTGACACTAAACTGAACACTAGTATGGTATTTTGTGATATTTTTTAAGCATGTGACCGAGTTTGGTACACAGGTCTTCTATTCAAACTGCAACAATATGGTAAAAATGGCAAAATCTTCAAAAATGGTTCAATAAAGTACTTTTTGGCACACCCTCTTCCAACGCAATGTCCATCGATGCCGGTGTACCGCAGGGATTTGTCGTCGGTCCATTACCATTTTTATCTACGTAAATGATATAGCAGATAATTTACTAAGTCTTACACGTTTGTTTGCAGATGACACTTCTTTAGGGAGCTCTGCTACAAATATATCAGATCTCGAAGGTATTATAAATCACAATCTAGTTATGTTATCTGCCTGGTCAAGCAGTGGTTAGTCACGTTCAATCTCTTGAATACAATAGCAATATTATTCACATATCAAAAAGTTCGTTACCATTCACTATTGTTTGAAAATATTCCTGTAACATTTTGGCCTTACAATTAGTAATAATGGTAAATGGTACGCTCATATTGACAATACAATACAATCAGCATCTAAGTCTTTGCCTGATGAGAAAAGTTAAATTTCAAATACGCAAGGACTCTCTTAATCAAATTAACATATCATTTATTCGCCCAATTTTAGAATACGCCGCGGTAGTGTGGGATAACTGTACCTGCTACGAGAAAGACAACCTAGAAAATATTCAAAATGAAGCTGCCCGAATTGTTACCGACACAGCACGATCAAAATCCATTTTAAAAGTATATAAAGAAATTGGCTTGTTATCTCTATCAGACAGAAGAAACTATCGAAATTGATATTGACATATAAAATCAAACATGGTATGACACCAAACTACATAATCTATTTATTTCCCGTTAGTAACAGAACAACATACGATCTTAGAAACACGCAAGATCTTGTTTTCATAGCTAGGCGAACAGAACTACTTTGCAAATTCTTTCATTTCACCAACAGTCTCGTTATGGAATCAACTACCAGTTGCTTTAAGGGAAGCACCATAATTATCAATTTATAATCGAAACCTTATAAATACTTGTTTTCAGCCAGTTATAGTTTCAAAATAGTTTAACCATATTTATTTCTGTACAGCATGCAAGACTTAGAAATAATTGTAGTAACTTAAAGCATGCTCTTTACATTAATCATATAGACAATTATCCAACACTTACCGTACACATGGAATGGGAGATGCAGAACATTACTTTTTCAAATGCATTCTCTTTGCACAACAATGAATTAAACTGTTTCAAAACACAAGGTATCCATCCACTCTATGTCAAAAAGCAGTTATATAGATCGGACGATCAGTCATATGAAGAACTTTCATTCACGAATCAAGAATTTGATATAGTTTTATGTTTTTCTCCCCTGTCTCTGCAAGATGTTCCACAACATGACCGATCGCGTGAATATCAGTGACAAACCAGATAATACTTATTTTATACATATGTGTATATCTTTTAATAATTTCATTAAAATAAATGAATTATAAAATATTATGATTCCAGCATTTCAGTTTCAATGTTTGCGGATGTGTGTGTTTGCGTGCACGTGTGTCTGTGTGTTTACGTGAGTATGCGTGTATATTCTTCTCATTGATTACGCCTTATGTTATTCATAATTACCTGCAAAGAATATAATATACTTAAACCAACGTTAAAATTGAAATATATAGTTGAAAGGAGGGAATGGCCGTATCTAATGTTGAGGGATACTTGTGGCCATACCATTTTGCTTTCAAATGTAATTGACTCATATGCATTATATATATATTGTAATATGTGTTAAAATGGCAATAGAAATGTTTAAACTAACATTATCTTTCCAGAAATACCATGCCATACTCAAACCTAATACATTAAGACATTATCTATCCAAAAATACCACGGCATACTCAAACGTAATATATTAAGTCAATGTCTTTCAAGAAATACCACGCCATACCCAAACTTAATGCATTAAGACATTATCTTTCCAGAAATACCACGGCATACCCAAACCTAATTTATCAAGACATTATCTTTCCTGAAATACCACGGCATACTCAGACTTAATACATTAAGACATTATCTTTCCAGAAATGCCACGCAATAATCAAACCTAATGCATTAAGACTTTGTCTTTCTAGAACTACCACGGCATACTCAGACCTTATACATTAAGACATTGTCTTTCCATAAATACCACGGCCTACTCAAACCTAATACATTAAAACATTATCTTTCCAGAAATACAACGGCCTACTCAAACCTTATACATTAGGACATTATCTTTCCAGAAATGCCACGCCATACTCAAACATAATACATCAATACATTATCATTCCAGAAATGCCACGGCATACTCAAACAACCTTATACATCAAGATATTATTTTTCCAGAAATACAACGGCCTACTCAAACCTAATACATGAAGACATTAACTTTCCTAAAATACCACGGCATATTCAAACCTAATGAATTAAAACATTATCTTTCCAGAAATACCACGGCATACTCGAACCTGATACATTATGACATTATATTTCCAGATTTGCCACGGCATACTCAAACCTAATACATTAAGACATTAACTTTCAAGAAATACCACGGCATATTCAAACCTGATACATTAAGACATTAACTTTCATAAAATACCACGGCATAATCAAACCTAATGCATTAAAACATTGTCTTTCCAGAAATACCACGCCATACTCAAATAAAATACATTAAGACATTATCTTTCCAGAAATACCACGGCATACTCAAACCTAATGCATTAAGCCATTATCCTTCCAGATATGATATTGTCTTTCAGAAATACCACGGCATAATCAAACATAATGCATTAAGACATTGTCTTTCCAGAAATACCACGGCATACTCAAACCTAATACATTAAGTCATATTCCTTCCAGATATGATATTGTCTTTCAGAAATACCACGGCATACTCAAACCTAATGCATTAAGTCATTATCCTTCCAGATATGATATTGTCTTTCAGAAATACCACGGCATACTCAAACCTAATGCATTTAGACATTGTCTTTTCAGAAATACCACGGCATACTCAAACCTAATGCATTAAAACATTGTCTTTCCAGAAATACCACGGCATACTCAAACCTAATACATTCTGACATTATCTTTCCTGAAATACCACGCCGTACTCAAACCTAATACATAAAGACATTATCTTTTCAGAAATACTACACCATACTCAAATATATTACATTAAGACATTAATTCTCATGAAATACTCTGGCATATTCAAACCCAATGCATTAAAACATTTTCTTTCCAGAAATGCCACGGCATACTCGAACCTGATACATTAAGACATTATCTGTCCAGAAATACCACGGCATACTCAAACCTAATACATTAAGACATTATATATCCTGAAATACCACGCCATACTTTAACCTAATAAATTAAGATCTTTCAAAAAAACACCACGGCATACTCAAACCTAATACATTAAGACATTATCTTTCCAGCAATGCCACGGCATACTCAAACCTGATACATTAAGATATTATCTTTCCGGAAATACTCAAACCTAATACATTAAGACATTATCTTTCCAGAAATACCACGCCATACTCAAATATAATACATTAAGACATTATCTTTCCAGAAATACCACGGCATACTCAAACCTAATGCATTAAGCCATTATCCTTCCAGATATGATATTGTCTTTCAGAAATACCACGGTATACTCAAACCTAATGCTTTAAGACATTGTCTTTCAAGAAATACAACGGCATACTCAAACCTAATACATTAAGCCATATTCCTTCGAGATATGATATTGTCTTTCAGAAATACCACGGCATACTCAAACTTAATGCATTAAGACATTATCCTTCCAGATATGATATTGTCTTTCAGAAATACCACGGCATACTCAAACCTAATGCATTAAGCCATTATCCTTCCAGATATAATATTGTCTTTCAGAAATACCACGGCATACTCAACACTAATGCATTTAGATATTGTCTTTTCAGAAATACCACGGCATACTCAAACCTGATGCATTAAAACATTGTCTAACCAAAAATACCACGGCATACTCAAACCTAATGCATTAAGACATTGTCTTTCCAGAAATACCACGGCATACTCAAACCTAATGCATTAAGACATTATCTTTCAATTTGCAACGCACTGTCATTTTTGTCATTGGTATTACATTGCCAAGATCAATGTAATCATATTGCCCACAAGTACAAGCAAGTCAAACATGTATTTCTGGATTGTGTTACAGGTTAATTTCAAATGAAAAATGGCATTCCAAACCGTCTGGTACCCCGTGTGGTACCGCGATATATATAGTGCATATTGTCCAATTACTTCTGTCAATATTCCATTATACCATTGGATAGTTTCCCGTACATTTCGTGATATTGGAACAAAATGCAACTTTGTTTATAGAAATGTTTACAGATCTAACAGACATACATTTTTATTAAGCGTCTTGGATCTGGAGAAGATCCTGTTTAAGAATAAAAGTGGCATTAACTGTACATTTGCAAGCATTTAGCACTGTAGTGGGGGAGACGAAATTGATTCAAACACATAGAAAATGTTCAGTGCATTTTGTTTAACATAACATTTACCGAATTTGTATTTAGTCTGGGTATAACGACTCAAGCTAGGACATTAAGTGTACATGTATTTATATCGATTAATGCTATATCTATAATAATGCTGAGTAGAATACAAATGTAAATTGTATAAAGCAAACAAATTGTATTGGAATCCAACTCGCCAATCATAATTTCTATTGACTTCTTGCCTATTTAGATCATCAATCACTTTAATATTTAATTCCAGCGTGTTTCCAATATTCGGTTGCGAATTGCAAAGACACGTGACAATGAAAATCGTTACGGCGGGAATTGTGGAATTTGTCGTTTGGATTGATTGAGCAGCAGACGAGAGCTGCAGACGAAAAGTTTTCCATTAACCATATTCAAAGCAACAGCGTGTTTCAGTGTGTTGAGAGTTGAGAGAAAATCTACGTAAGGGTTTCCGATATTTTGTCCCTACATTCAAATTAGTGGCAATGAATGTGACAAAAATAAACGAAGTGTTGTTTAACTGATTCGTATCCTCCTTGGACCAGATTCGTGATTGGATTTTGGAATAACCAAGATGGCTGCAACAGGACGGGCAATACGCTCCAATTCAAAATCAACAGGAATGAATGCAGACGTGGATGTTTGGCAACCAAGGGAACGGGTAAGATTTTATGAAGATTTTTGGTGACATATCACTTATTTAACAGTAGTATATAATATATATATAATATGTATATTATGTTCGATTTTAAACTTGCAGTTTATGTTGATCTTCTTAAAATATGCACAGATTTTAAAATCTTCTTCTTTCTATTTTGTACTTATCCACCCGTGGGACATTGGCGTACAATAAATCAAAGTGCTTGCTAGGATAAGTAACACGGGTGTCCGTCTATATTTAAATAGTTATGGACGGCAGTGACACTGTGATACAATCAGTTCATATTCGATGATTTACATTCGTTCTGAAACCTCATTCATGCACTATTTCAACTAAAATGTAGCTCATTTATGAATACTGTGACTAACAATTGTTCACGTATAATTACAGATTTTTATTCAGTATTTAATTTACGTAAACATTTTACCGTAACTTTTTAATCAACGTTTCAAACAAATGTCATGTCATTACACACCTGCATCAATCAAAACAAGAAGAGTACAATTGATACTATCTTGATTATTGTTTAATTAGACAACATAGATTGAGACTAACAATTGACACGTATGATACATATGAAATGTCTGACGGATAAGTGTCTCTATAAAACACATTATGATTATGGTTGAAAAACAAATCTGCATTATAATCAACTCCATTAAAACATTTTGATTGATATAATGTTTCGAAGAAGAAAATGTCGTTTGGTACATTCTGATATACACAAAGTGGTTGCTGTGTATAAATGCAACTCCAATATAAGAGAATTTATATTTGTTAAATGGGCTCGATTAACTCGGTTGCACGTCGGACCTATAAATCCAGGGGTCATGGGTTGAAAATTGCTCGGCAACAGTTTCCTTGATGGTTGATATACGACATTGTGTTTCAGTTATCATTCATCTTTCACCGCTGATTCAAATGGGAAATGTATCAGTTACTTGCGGAGATGAGGTGTGCTCGAGTACTGGCCAACCTTTCAGGATCCTAGGAACCAGTGGTTAGGTTAACTAAGCGTCTGTTAACTTTCGATGGCATAAAATGACGCTAAACATTCAATCATGTTTGTTCTTGATACAGCTATTTTGCACATGTTACTACACATAAGCATTGCTCCATGCATTCATAACTGAATATTACATATACTTCCGTTCTAAATATTAACATATTTACGTATTGCATTGTGTGAGTTCTATATTGCATATAAACCATATTTAGTTTTGTATCTACATTAGTTATTTGCTTTCCTTACCACTATATCTTTATACAAGTGACTTACGTAACAAACTGTTTCAGTGTATACCATATTGATAGTCATGAACTCCTCTAAATATTAGTTCCACTGGCGTTGCCTTAATAAAACCATCAGCTAACATGAGTTCGATTAAAACGTGTAGATTCTCATGCACCTCCCTTCCATTATATCTCTAAACACAGTCTGTTTAATGTATGGCATTCAGGATAGCCTTACCATATATATAATATTTATTTATAAATTGGCCATACTATTTTGTCAATATCCTCAGCATATGTTCATTTATTTATTCATGCTAACGATATACATCTGTATGTGTGTGTGTGTCTCTAAGTATTTTGTTCTTTCGCCAAGTAACCCCGGAGATGACACCATGGCGTGTGGACTTAACATTTTATGCATTGCTTTTAACTATAATATGTTTCTTGCCCTCGGCTTACATATAATAGGTTCTATCCATACATTTAGACATTTATATATTTCCTTCATCATTACTTGTCTCAGCGTATGCTCCATCTAAACCATAGCTATATTACAATTGTTCATATGTGTGACATACCGTGACCTCTTTTATCTGCATGTATGTACCGTTTGAATATATAACATGTATTCTACTGTCCTGTACCGTATATACGAGGTGTGTTAAACGGTACGTGGAAGTTTGTTATATTTTTAATATCTAATAAAGCACATGAATAATTTGCCATCAACAGTTATATTTCCTTCATGCAATTGCCAAAGTACGTATCCATATTGAATACGGTTATGTAGCAACAGCGTTAGAAAAAGCATGTAATTACTACCCGATGACGTCTAAGAAGTCAAATTTGTACTCGGCATTTTAATCGGCCAATCACATCTTGTCAAAATATCCATAGGGCTCTTAATGCATTCCGATACCTGTTTATATCACCTAGATACCATTACACATCTTGAAAGCACTGACCTTTGAACTGTACAATGATGCAGTTTGAAACGGAAGTTCATATATATTTAACTGTTTTAACATTGTGCTAATACATGACGTTGTTGGCGTCATCGGACTTGCTCCAGGTAGCCATTACATGCAGATTTATTTTCTAGCGCTACTGTTACGTAACGGTATTTAATATCAATATGAAATTTAGCAATTACATAGAGGAAACATTACTTTCAATGGCAAATATATATTTTATTTATTTTCATGAAGTTGCTCTTCCTTCACTCCCTGTACTATTGTGGCTTATAATATCATCAGCTTATATGTATAATACAATCCAAACTAATTAAATATTTATTGGCTATTCATACGTTTTATACCAATATTTACATACTGATCTAAGCTTACAAAACAACACATTTTCTATCAGTATCACAAATTAAGTTTTATAAACGAATTCCGATACCACTATATCTATTATATATATATATATATATATATATATATATATATAATTGTTATCGTTTTAATTTCAACGGCTTGCATACTCTTGCCATATATTTTCTACATAATGCCCTCACCATATATGGCTATTAATCAGTATCCATGATTGTTTAACCTTTACTTCACGCACCACTCATAGTATGTACACGCACATTACTTTGTAATTATAGCATAAGTATCTTAATATACAATCCATGCAGGGTGTCATCAGATTTCTTTATAATTACTTCGTTTATGTTTGTATGTTTAGTGCCATAATTTATATTGCATACACGCATCTATGTTTCTGTTAATCTGTTAAACAGTGTCCATATTAAAAGCAGAATTTCCTTTAACATTATTTTACGATATGCAATGTTCAAATTTCTTTTATATACATTTAGATATATTATTTAGACATACATGGACTCTCTATACCCCCAATATACGTAGATTAATTTAAGATTTATTATGTAGTCCACACAGCACGCATCTAGTCAGGGCTGTTATTAAGTCCAGTGGTAGAAGCATCGGACCCAGGATCCGAGGATACGTATGGTGTCCTTGAGCAAGACACTTTACAGCAAATGTTTGTACTGGTTCTACCCTGGTGACTTCGATATGATTTTCTAAGTTGTAAAAACTTGTTTCGCAATAGAGGATAATTACATAAGTATTAAAATACTACTCTATAATTTACATAACATGTAATCGTATTTGTATTCGTAAATTATATTTAAAATATTCGAAAATAGTTTACATAAGTAGATGTTAAAATACATTTATTGATTGTATACATACGATCTGACTATACTGTACTATTCTTTTACCCCACCTATCCACAAATGTACTTCAAAATGCATAGTTTCTGCTTGGTTGACAGAATTCAAACTTATCTCTTGAGCTGTTATTTTACTAATAATAAATTAGTTAGAGCCATTTTTTGTCTTTAATTAATTTTCACAAAGTCTAAACAAACATAAAAAAAAACACTTAAAAGAGAACATATCTAAATAAGAAAAATCATTACCAAAAATAAGAAAATACATATGTACGGGCTAAAAAACTAAACATTGTCTCTCAATGCCATTGGCATATCTGACAAGTCTGTGAGCGAAATATCTGTGTAGTTACACTGGTAAATTCAAGTTTGGTTAAAATCGGCACAACTTCCATCGAGCTGCATCATTGTTTGTATAGAGAGGCAGTATTTGTATATATTTCATGCAGAATCGATGGGAACGCTCAAGTACCAAAATTATATTTAGTCATACAGTTCCACATTTTGCACAAAAAAAGTGCCTTTTACTGCCCAATTGACTGATATATTCTTGAAAATGACAGTTAAGACAGTTGTCAGAGCTTATTCCGCTATTGGTAATGCTAACTAATGTCCCCCATAGTTTTATACAGCATCGTGAATATTTTCACTGATAAGAGAATACTTATGCAATGTTATACCCAGATGAGTATATTTGACATCTTCCGGAATTTAATTTCCTTAAAATACGACTTTGATTCTTTGTATACGACAACATCACATTTAGGTTGGTTTACTCGAAACGCCATTTCAAAGAGTATTGATAGTTCAGGCATTTTTCTAGGTCATTTACCGAAAGCGGAATTAACACTATATCATCTGCTGCAGTAGCGCTGCAATTGTTCATATTATACAAGCATAGTCCTTGTTTAGCTTCCTCTAGTTCTGTAATTAAACCATTAATGTATAATAAATACACTCAGGGTAGGTGAGCTTTTTTCGCACCTTGTATTGTATCTTATGATGGCGTCAAACCAGTCCAAAACAAAAAGACTGGTTCCGAACGCATACTGCACAAGCTTCTTAAAGTCAAGTTGTCAATGTCACAATTGTGACGTTTGTATAAACAAAATCGTGCCACACTCTATCAAAGGCTAGGCAGCAGTCAAGATAGCATACAAAAGCTCTGCTGTGTTTTCTTTAGTATAAAATTTTGTTTCACAAAGACTGAATGACGTCATAATATATCCAAGCTGTTTCTGGAACCCCCCCCCCCCCCCCCACCACCCATCAACACACACCCATTGTTGTAAACTGAGTTTAAATAGATAGAATTTTTGCTTTTTGAGGGAAGTAAAAGTACAATTTCATACAGTTTCAGTTTCAGTATGCTAGGTTGAAGAGAAATAGCCCAGAAAATATTTGGATCGTCTGTTCTCTTTCTACCATCTTTGTGGACATATATGTGTACATATATGCATTATATCTTTGCACATATATAGCGACCGTTCTAATACTAGAGGATGACGGAATTTTGTGTAATATTAAATTATTAGCAATTAATTTGCATATAAGAATTACTGATCGGTATATTTAAATTTAAAACACATATTATTCACGTTTAAGAGATGATGTATCGAAGGCCACGATAATTCAAGGAAATGATTGCCATTCTTAAACAAGTTGTTCTTTTAATATCTACGACATTTACGAAGTTTTTAATTACATCAATATTGTATAAGCTGATGTGATATAGTATTATAACTTAAATAATGCTTCAATAGATATCTACTTTTCTACTGTTTAAGTTGCGACATGTATGGTGGTTTATCATGCGTATCATATTATAAGACAGCTTTAGTTTTACACAAACATGATATCATGTCAAGAGACACCTGCCAATATTGAACTAATATTTTGCTCATGCTTAGGTATTATATCAATATTAACGCCTATAAATGTGTAACACTATCAATATGTTATTCTCCGAGTATAACTGTATAGTATACTGAACGGAACAGCTAACTGTTGTATTTCCAATATCTTCGTCAAAATATAGAACAGCGCTATTAAAGTGTGTATATGCCATAAACAGACAATTATGTGTTTTTAATAAATCAATCTTCAAACTTCAAAGAAATTGCTTAGATTTTTTTGAGAAAATACATAAAATGTCCTGTACATAAAATGTCTGGTGGCGGGTAAGCTATTCCGTTCAGTATACTTGAGTCATGATATACATTTCTTTATTAAACTAATGACATCCTGCTAGTTTGAAAATATTAGTAAAACACTCTATAATTTTATTAAGCAAATGAAAAAATATTGGTTTTGGGTCGAGCAAATGTCATATTGTCACGAGACCGTAGGAGGAAGGCCAATACGACAGTCAGGGGACCAATTCACTTAATTAATATCATATTTACTAATCAACTATTTCCCTTATTGTCAATTGTCTGCTAGAACGGTGCTTTGTAAGAAATACACCTTCGTTTAAATTACACGAGCACATTACATATTTTGTCATATATGGGAAATATATTGCATTCCTACAAAGTATAAGAGGGTTTGCCCATTACAAAAAAATCAAAGTACTTAGAGTACTGACATACGGGCCTTAAGGAATATACATATGTTTTTTTTTGTCATATATTATCATTGTTTCTTCTTTTATATACAAATCATGAATAATATGAAATTCGAGGAATACAAATTACCTGTCGCTTATGGTCATTTTGGCAGTGACCAACTGTGCAAACATAAACAAGGCCATTGATATAAAGCATGGTTAAAAAAAACGAAATTTAAAGTCTACATACATTCATACATACAAACATCGGTAGTCTGATATTTTACTTGCATCAGGCAGGTATATACTTTTCTGAAGTACAGATTTGCCGAGTGCAAGCCTTAGGGATATATTTCATATTCTAGGATATACAGTTCAATAGTTTGATGAAATTCAGTTCGTGCTTAGTGGTAATATAACCTGTCATAATCATGTTGAAAACTTACCAGCAAGGTAAGGCAACTACATATATATATGTGGATGTATGTTTTCAGTAAAGAATCCGTTGTTTTCCGAGGCAAATGTCAAACTGTTATCCTATTAGGTTTATTATCCTGTAAACAAACAGAATTGAAGACAAAGAGTAATAGGCATATAAAATGTCTTATTATTCAAACGTAACGAGAAAAAAAAACGATAATGAATAGCAATAATCCTTGTCTAAAATTGGTCAAGTAACTTTATTCTTATATTGCAAAGAAAAAGAAAATATATGTCCAACTGGAGAGTGTTACACTCACTGGGAACAGCTACAAACGCAGCACAAATGTAAATTGAGGAAACATAATGAAAGAAACATAATATTATGTTCTAAATGTAATATGAACTCTCTTGAAATAGAATTTACCAATTTGTATTAGTTTATTCTCAGGACTGTATTCGATTTATACGTCGTATAATACACAAGAACAAGAACATTGATTTTAATCCTTATATGAGTAATCTTGTTATTTCGACACAATAAATAGTTTGAGATGCCCCCCTAAAAAATATATGCATGCAAATTTAACTAAACGGCTGCATAGTAAACGCGTAGAAATACAGTACAATTGCTTTTAATATAATATTGTTTCCCTTATCAGTTTCACTCCGCAGCAGGGGTTACATTTTCTCGAAAACTATTTTGAGGCGAAAATTTACAACAAAAAGCCGCCATCATATTGATACCATTGGGAGTCAAAATCGATATTTCACGCTAACCAACTACAACAGGTTTACGTTTTACGCAAATCAATGTAGCTGAATTAATTGTTAGCGTATTTTAAATGCTATGGAATAAAAATCAACATTTTTGAGATGTTCACTTACCGATCCTAATCTGTACAGGGGTCACATACTCACCAAGACAAACTATCCTGCAAAGATTGAGAGCTACAAGGTCTGGCGGTATTTAGTGTTCGTCTGGAAATAATGCTGGTCTACCGACCGATCGACAAAGTGCAAGCCAATATTTATCCATTTGGATAAATAGTTTTTGAATGGGGTATAACGCCATTTTCAACACATTTCAGGTTATATTTGGCTATCAAGTTTTACTGGTTGATGAATACCTCAGACTGAGTCATTCTGAGTAGAACCACCGTCCTTCCGCAAGCAACTGGCAAACTTTCCCGCATAAAGTTGGTGTTTTTTTTGGAGCGAACGGGACTCGAACCTACGACCTTAGCGGTTTGAGGTAAGTGATCTTTGGATAGCGCCTCAGACCACTCTGCCACTGAGAAGTTTTCCATTTGGATAAGGTCCTAGCAATAAGAATATGAGTAATGAGTAAGCTTTAAGAACATTGATATTTCTTTTATTGTTGTTGTATCTTAACATTTAGTACGATAATACTCTAACATAACTTAAAACTATTTTATTTCATACTAAATATCTATCAAGAATGAAGTTTGTCGAATTGAATTGTTAGTTTGATGCCTTTTAAGGTATCTTTTTCTTTCTTTCTTTCTTTGATAAAAAGTTTAATATCGCGATGATATTTTCATTAAATACATTCTTGATAAACAATTTGAACTGGCACTTCTTTATTTAGTTTTAAATTATCATTTTTATTATTCATGTAAACGTTTTTGAGCAAAATTTTCTTATATATGCTAAATATGTTCATTTAAAAAGCGTAGAAAGTGTTGAAATATATTGTATAAGTGTTAACATTTCAAATAGAAACGTCAACTCAGAGAAACGCACGCGGCATTATTCTTCTTCCTGCCATGGTTCCGTTGCTCAGTCATCATTGTCTTAATGTTTTAAACCTATTCATTTTACATCGATTGTGAAACAAGTTCCTACAAATTAGAGAAATCACACTCGAAGTATTCCTGTATAGAAACAGTACTAAGTATAAATGGATAAACTGTCTTGCTCAAGGATCCTGCACATATCATTAGCCTTGTTATAAATAGCATGCATTGCGAATAGTTCTAAATCAATTTTACATGCAGTGTTTGCAAGTCGGAATTTTTGACAAATGACAGTTTTCTTATACATTATAATAATAATAATAATAATAATAATAATAATAATAATAATAATAATAATAATAATAATAATGATAATGATAATGATAATAATAATAATAACATATCCCTTGTATACCTAATACCGCGATGTACCTATTGATGACATTCTTTACACGGTTGAATTTTTTTAGACTCGCGGTTTTAGGTATGACCAGTATATATATAGTATACAACATAATGACATTTACCTTAATTGGATCACTTTATAATGGAAATCCTTTATTTGTTAACTTTGAAATTGACATATTGACATGTCCAATTAGGCTGCAAATACAGTCTGTTTAAGAACAAACTTAAGCGTTGCATTTTATAGTTATTATACTGCATGCAATTTTACTGTAATAAATGGATTCTATCATAATTCTTCAACTCTTGTACAGATGGTTACCTGGAGTTATGCTCCTGTTGTCATTGTTGTGCACATCTTGCCGGCATGTCATAATCGTATCAACTTCAAATAATATAATTGATATTCACTGAAACTATTTCTTTTCATTAATTATTAATTCATAATTTAAGGTAAATACTCTAAGCTAGCCATGGCTAGGTACTTGGATTTATCAACAATTACAGAAACTCAGCATGCGATGAAGGCGTTATTTGTTTCACATAAGATGTGTTAGTAATGCCTGAGAGATCACTAGCGAACAAATGTATATCTGCACTTGTTTCTGTTTATGACAATGACAATGACAATAGTTTATTCAAATTAATCAACTGTATCTAAACTAACCAAAGCATGAAATGTAGCATTTAAAGGACATTAAAATAGCAAGGACGTCATTTATAACAGGAATAATTATAATAAGTGCAATACACGCGTAGATAAGATTTTCTGTCAACAGGGGCCATAGCCATCGAATGATCAGTGACAAAACAAATCAATGGAGAGATTAACCCTTATGCACCAAACCTTGCTCTTTTCCCTGTCGTCATGTCATAGGACGAGACAGTTTAAAATAAAAGTATCCTCGTCACACTATGTTTTACAAATACGGTAGCACGCATGTATATTGTAAAACACAGAAATACTCAGGTAAAAATTCATATAAAGAAACAAATGCTGCTACAGTCAGATGAACTCGGTGACTTTGTAGAGATCAGAGTAGCAAGAGGTAGGTAATTATAGGTGTAACATGGCGGAGATAAGAACAATGTATTCAGCGTCATTCAGTCCGTTGTCTGTATTGTATTTTAATAGCATTAGTATTTCATGTAGAAATGTGTTACCGTTATGGTCTGTAAGAGATTTAGTAAACGTTTTCTTGGGAACAGATAAATAAAAATAATTATAAGCATTGCTTGTTCGATATACTAAATACTTGACTAGTTTATATTATAAACCTAAACATTAAGATAATAATAATATATATATATAGTATCATAGAGGTATAATGTTATTTAACGAAATCATCATCACGTGATAAGTTGTATATGACATATCAAGTTTTAATTGCTGGAGGATGACCACGAAATAATTCAGTAGAATCGCCGCCAACTTTGTTAGTAACAAGTTAACTTGTTCACATTATGTTTTTGGGCCGAGCTTGGTTCGAATCCAGAACCTCAGCGGTGAAAGGGATAAAAACAAAATATATATTTTAATAATTAGATATGTTCATATATATGAAACATTGTACATTGTATATAAAATGCCCATGTGGTGTTTCCATAGAGAACAACATGTGTATTAAATTACAGGTTAATGCAATGCAGTTTTTTCCTTTGTCAATATGTCAAGTGAATGCAAATAATCCCAATTTCGACTCATGGTAACTTTTATTGTATCTCAATTTAAAAGTATCTTGTTCAATTTCTCAGATCAGTCAATAATTTCTACTACAGTACCTGTACTGTAATTATGACCGGCAGAATTGTTACACATGTACGACCTTGTTGCGCGGTCAGGTGAAATACGAAGCCGTAGTTTAAACCTATAGAAAAAAATCTTATCTCGAAACGCTCATTATGTTGTGGTATCGATTTGACGAGGTCAAGGTAATATCATTTGCCAGACGAGAAATGTTGACAAAAATGAGATTTAAATGCATTGTGTTGCTTTCTGATGGAAAAATAGACAGTTCTTGGGAAATGCAAACTAATTCGGAATTTCTGAAGAAGGAAAACATATGATTGATAAGTTATTTCTTTTGAAAATCAAAATTGTGTGCTATTTCGCATGTGAAACTTTGTTGAATTTTCTTATTTTGCTTTACAATTTAGCAAAATCAGTCAATAACAAATTATATATTTCATATTTAAGTTAGAATCAAAAAGAAAGATGCATAATTATGTCTGAACTGCTCTTGTTTTAATTCACAGGAATAGCGATGGAGCGTTCATATGCAACGATTATATTCATTTGTGTGATTTAGTTCTTAGTTAAACTCGCACACATTTTGTTTGTTCATATTCTGCCAGTACATATCTCTATAGACGTTCATTTTCATTTTAGATATATACGTAAATTGAAAACAGTTTTGTTGATATGTTGCTATTGACTACCCGTGTATTTATGCAGTTATAACTTTCATGGCCTCATGACTCAACAAAGTTATGTTAAGATATGCATATGACGCAGTTAGGCTTATGTTTAAAACCCATTTAGGAAAACAACACACTAAATATTTGGATTAAAAAAATGTGGCATCAGACATTTCATCAAATTGTTAATTGCCTGTAAAATAATAGATCATTTGTTTGGGGAGTTCACAGCAAAATAGTTTTGCATGGATAGGAATGACGATTTCGAAATATTCACTGTAAGCAACTATGACGACGAGACTGATGATTGGCTGAAAAGGTATAGGGGCGTTCAATGCATAGGCTTTGGTTGGATGAAAATGTGGAAATGACAAATGGTCAAATCAAATATAAATATAAATGTATGTACTTAACTTTGAAATTTTTATGATGCTTTATTGAGGAAACTGTCCCAATAATAAAAATGGCGAAACAGTGATTATATTGGCTGAAACTGGGTCTCCAACTTGAGGGACAAAAAATTGACAATATTAACATGTTTAACCAAATTGTTGGACGTTTTCATTTGATTGTACATTAATGTGATATAGGATTTAATGTCTGCAAAACATAGTCATAGTGACAAAACAGATCATGATCATGTATAAATGTCCACGGAAAATAAACGGTTTGGTACATTTGGATAAAAATTTAAATTATAAAATTGTGCATAGAGCTTCATTGTATGGTATCGGCCAAGTTCCTGTTATTAACTACCTTCGTCCAGCTCGATTCACATTTGGTCATACTAGTTGAAAGTATTCCCCAGTGACAAAGAAAATACAATTTATTTAATTAGCAATAACGATATTGAAGGCTGTACAAGTCCTTACATCCATACAAGTGTTAACCTAGCACAGCCTCAAATCATACTTTAAACAGTTTCCCATCTAAATACCTAAACAATGAAACAATTTTGCATTACTTGCACTAAAAACGATTTTAATTCAATACACTATCAACTTAAAGCCATGGTCACATCTTACGTAGTTGACCGTAGTGGGGAATGACCGTAGTGGACCGTAGTTGAACGTATTGGACGTAGTTGAACGTAGTTAACCATAGTTCAACGTATTAATAAACGTTGCTCGAACTTATTAGCACATAATTTTTCAACATGTTAAAAACTTGTCAGCTACGTTGCCAAGACCCTACTGTGACCGTAGTTTGAACGTAGTTGACCTTAGTTAAACGTAATTGACCCTACTTCACCGTAGTGTTTACCGTAGTTGACCGTAGAAAAAACCGTAAGGGTCAACTAATAAGAAATCTGTCGCTTACCTTTCTGGGATTACACACATCTTGTTGTTTGGGGATTCATTTATTCTTTTAACTGCATACGTACACAATGGGTGACAGAGTCACGATTGCGTAGTTCTTGGGCCAGGTTAACATGGAACTTGCGGGTCTGGCAAGAAACCTTGTGGAATCAGAGGACCTAGAGGAACAAGAAAGGAGGGAGAATAGAAGACAAAGGAGACCAGAGACTGGCTGCTGCGTAGACCCGTCCACGGCCAGTATGAGGCTCTGAATGGTAGAATTAGTTGATCAGCAGTGTTGGCTTTGGAAGAACCTCGTTTCCTCTTCCTTGGCGGCATGGTAGAATTAGGTGATCAGCAATATTGGCTTTGGAAGAACCTCGTTTCCTCTTCCTCGGCGGCATTGTAGAATAAGGTGATCAGCAATGTTGGCTTTGGAAGAACCTCGTTTCCTCTTCCTCGGCGGCATGGTAGAATTAGTTGATCAGCAATATTGGCTTTGGAAGAACCTCGTTTCCTCTTCCTCGGCGGCATGGTAGAATTAGTTGATCAGCAATGTTGGCTTTGGAAGAACCTCGTTTCCTCTTCCTTGGCGGCGTGGTAGAATTAGGTGATCAGCAATGTTGGCTTTGTAAGAACCTCGTTTCCTCTTCTTTGGCGGCGTGGTAGAATTAGTTGATCAGCAATGTTGGCTTTGGAAGAACCTCGTTTCCTCTTCCTCGGCGGCGTGGTAGAATTAGGTGATCAGCAATGTTGGCTTTGGAAGAGCCTCGTTTCTTCTTCCTCGGCGGCATGGTAGAATTAGGTGATCAGCAATGTTTGCTTTGGAAGAACCTCGTTTCCTCTTCCTCGGCGGCGTGGTAGAATTAGGTGATCAGCAATGTTGGCTTTGTAAGAACCTCGTTTCCTCTTCCTCGGCGGCGTGGTAGAATTAGGTGATCAGCAATGTTGGCTTTGGAAGAACTTCGTTTACTCTTCCTCGGCGGCGTGGTAGAATTAGGTGATCAGCAATGTTGGCTTTGGAAGAACCTCGTTTCCTCTTCCTCGGCGGCATGGTAGAATTTGGTAATCAGCAATGTTGGCTTTGGAAGAACCTCGTTTCCTCTTCCTCGGCGGCGTGGTAGAATTAGGTGATCAGCAATGTTGGCTTTTGAAGAACCTCGTTTCCTCTTCCTCGGCGGCGTGGTAGAATTAGGTGATCAGCAATGTTGGCTTTGGAAGAACCTTGTTTCCTCTTCCTTGGCGGCTTCGTAGAATTAGGTGATCAGCAATGTTGGCTTTGGAAGAACCTCGTTTCCACTTCCTCGGCGGCGTGGTAGAATTAGGTGATCAGCAATGTTGGCTTTGGAAGAAACCCGTTACCTCTTCCTCGGCGGCGTGGTAAAATTAGGTGATCAGCAATGTTGGCTTTGGAAGAACCTCGTTTCCTCTTCCTCGGCGGCGTGGTAGAATTAGGTGATCAGCAATGTTGGCTTTGGAAGAACCTCGTTTCCACTTCCTCGGCGGCTGGTAGAATTAGGTGATCAGCAATGTTGGCTTTGGAAGAACCTCGTTTCCACTTCCTCGGCGGCGTGGTAGAATTAGGTGATCAGCAATGTTGGCTTTGGAAGAAACCCGTTACCTCTTCCTCGGCGGCGTGGTAAAATTAGGTGATCAGCAATGTTGGCTTTGGAAGAACCTCGTTTCCTCTTCCTCGGCGGCGTGGTAGAATTAGGTGATCAGCAATGTTGGCTTTGGAAGAACCTCGTTTCCACTTCCTCGGCGGCTGGTAGAATTAGGTGATCAGCAATGTTGGCTTTGGAAGAACCTCGTTTCCACTTCCTCGGCGGCGCGGTAGAATTAGGTGATCAGCAATGTTGGCTTTGGAAGAACCCCGTTTCCACTTCCTCGGCGGCATGGTAGAATTAGGTGATCCGCAATGTTGGCTTTGAAAGAACCTCGTTTCCATTTCCTCGGCGGCATGGTAGAATTAGGTGATCAGCAATGTTGGTTTTAGAAGAACCTCGTTTCCTTTTCCTCGGCGGCGTGGTAGAATGAGTTGATCAGCAATGTTGACTTTGGAAGAACCTCGTTTCCTCTTCCTCGGCGGCGTGGTAGAATTAGGTGACCAGCAATGTTGGCTTTGGAAGAACATCGTTTCCTCTTCCTCGGCGGCTTGGTAGAATTAGGTGATCAGCAATGTTGTCTTTGGAAGAACCTCGTTTCCACTTCCTCGGCGGCATGGTAGAATTAGGTGATCAGCAATGTTGGTTTTCGAAGAACCTCGTTTCCTCTTCGTTGGCGGCATTGTAGAATTAGGTGATCAGCAATGTTGGCTTTGGAAGAACCTCGTTTCCTCTTCCTTGGTGGCATGGTAGAATTAGGTGATCAGCAATGTTGGCATTGAAAGAACCTCGTTTCCACTTCCTCGGCGGCGTGGTAGAATTAGGTGATCAGCAATGTTGGCTTTGGAAGAACCCGTTTCTCTTCCTCGGCGATATGGTAGAATTAGGTGATCAGCAATGTTGGGTTTGAAAGAACCCCGTTTCAACTTCCTCGGCGACATGGTAGAATTAGGTGATCAGCAATGTTGGGTGTGAAAGAACCCCGTTACCACTTCCTCGGCGACATGGTAGAATTAGGTGATCCGCAATGTTGGCTTTGGAAGAACCCCGTTTCCTCTTCCTCTGCGGCATGGTAGAATTAGGTGATCAGCAAAGTTGGCTTTGGAAGAACTTCGTTTCCTCTTCCTCGGCGGCGTGGTAGAATTAGGTGATCAGCAATGTTGGCTTTAGAAGAACTTCGTTTCGTCTTCCTCGGCGGCGTGGTAGAATTAGGTGATCAGCAATGTTGGCTTTGGAAGAACCTCGTTTCCACTTCCTCGGCGGCGTGGTAGAATTAGGTGATCAGCAATGTTGGCTTTGGAAGAAACTCGTTTCCTCTTCCTCGGCGGCATGGTAGAATTAGGTGATCAGCAATGTTGGCTTTGGAAGAACCTCGTTTCCTCTTCCTCGGCGGCGTGGTAGAATTAGGTGATCAGCAATGTTGGCTTTGGAAGAACCTCGTTTCCACTTCCTCGGCGGCGTGGTAGAATTAGGTGATCAGCAATGTTGGCTTTGGAAGAAACTCGTTTCCTCTTCCTCGGCGGCATGGTAGAATTAGGTGATCAGCAATGTTGGCTTTGGAAGAACCTCGTTTCCTCTTCCTCGGCGGCGTGGTAGAATTAGGTGATCAGCAATGTTGGCTTTGGAAGAACCCCGTTTCCACTTCCTCGGCGGCGTGATAGAATTAGGTGATCAGCAATGTTGGCTTTGTAAGAACCCCGTTTCCTCTTCCTCGGCGGCGTTGTAGAATTAGGTGATCAGCAATGTTGGCTTTGGAAGAACCTCGTTTCCTCTTCCTCGGCGGCGTGGTAGAATTAGGTGATCAGCAATGTTGGCTTTGGAAGAACCTCGTTTCCTCTTCCTCGGCGGAGTGGTAGAGTTAGGTGATCAGCAATGTTGGCTTTGGAAGAACCTCTTTTTTTCTTCCTGGGCGGCGTGGTAGAATTAGGTGATCAGCAATGTTGGCTTTGAAAGAACCTCGTTTCCTCTTCCTCGGCGGCTTGGTAGAATTAGGTGATCAGCAATGTTGGCTTTGGAAGAACCTCGTTTCCACTTCTTCGGCGTCATGGTAGAATTAGGTGATCAGCAATGTTGGCTTTGGAAGAACCTCTTTTTTTCTTCCTCGGCGGCGTGGTAGAATTAGGTGATCAGCAATGTTGGCTTTGGAAGACCCTCGTTTCCTCTTCCTCGGCGGAGTGGTAGAATTAGGTGATCAGCAATGTTTGCTTTGGAAGAACCTCTTTTTTTCTTCCTCGGCGGCGTGGTAGAATTAAGTGATCAGCAATGTTGGCTTTGGAAGAACCTCGTTTCCTCTTCCTCGGCGGCGTGGTAGAATTAGGTGATCAGCAATGTTGGCTTTGGAAGAGCCTCGATTCCTCTTCCTTGGCGGCATGGTAGAATTAGGTGATCAGCAATGTTATCTTTGAAAGAACCTCGTTTCCACTTCCTCGGCGGCATGGTAGAATTAGGTGATCAGCAATTTTGGCTTTGGAAGAACCCCGTTTACACTTCTTTGCTGGCATGGTAGATTTAGGTGATCAGCAATGTTGGCTTTGAAAGAACCTCGTTTCCTCTTCTTCGGCGGCGTGGTAGAATTAGGTGATCAGCAATGTTGGCTTTGGAAGAACCTCGTTTCCTCTTCCTCGGCGGCGTGGTAGAATTAGGTGATCAGCAATGTTGGCTTTGGAAGAACCTCGTTTCCTCTTCCTCGGCGGCGTGGTAGAATTAGGTGATCAGCAATGTTGGCTTTGGAAGAAACTCGTTTCCTCTTCCTCTGCGGCTTGGTAGAATTAGGTGATCAGCAATGTTGGCTTTGGAAGAAACTCGTTTCCTCTTCCTCGGCGGCATGGTAGAATTAGGTGATCAGCAATGTTGGCTTTGGAAGAACCTCGTTTCCTCTTCCTCGGCGGCGTGGTAGAATTAGGTGATCAGCAATGTTGGCTTTGGAAGAACCCCGTTTCCACTTCCTCGGCGGCGTGATAGAATTAGGTGATCAGCAATGTTAGCTTTGTAAGAACCCCGTTTCCTCTTCCTCGGTGGCGTTGTAGAATTAGGTGATCAGCAATGTTGTCTTTGGAAGAACCTCGTTTCCACTTCCTCGGCGGCATGGTAGAATTAGGTGATCAGCAATGTTGGTTTTCGAAGAACCTCGTTTCCTCTTCGTTGGCGGCATTGTAGAATTAGGTGATCAGCAATGTTGGCTTTGGAAGAACCTCGTTTCCTCTTCCTTGGCGTCATGGTAGAATTAGGTGATCAGCAATGTTGGCTTTGGAAGAACCTCTTTTTTTCTTCCTCGGCGGCGTGGTAGAATTAGGTGATCAGCAATGTTGGCTTTGGAAGACCCTCGTTTCCTCTTCCTCGGCGGAGTGGTAGAATTAGGTGATCAGCAATGTTTGCTTTGGAAGAACCTCTTTTTTTCTTCCTCGGCGGCGTGGTAGAATTAAGTGATCAGCAATGTTGGCTTTCGAAGAACCTCGTTTCCTCTTCCTCGGCGGCGTGGTAGAATTAGGTGATCAGCAATGTTGGCTTTGGAAGAGCCTCGTTTCCTCTTCCTTGGCGGCATGGTAGAATTAGGTGATCAGCAATGTTATCTTTGAAAGAACCTCGTTTCCACTTCCTCGGCGGCATGGTAGAATTAGGTGATCAGCAATTTTGGCTTTGGAAGAACCCCGTTTACACTTCTTTGCTGGCATGGTAGATTTTGGTGATCAGCAATGTTGGCTTTGAAAGAACCTCGTTTCCTCTTCTTCGGCGGCGTGGTAGAATTAGGTGATCAGCAATGTTGGCTTTGGAAGAACCTCGTTTCCTCTTCCTCGGCGGCGTGGTAGAATTAGGTGATCAGCAATGTTGGCTTTGGAAGAACCTCGTTTCCTCTTCCTCGGCGGCGTGGTAGAATTAGGTGATCAGCAATGTTGACTTTGGAAGAACGTCGTTTCCTCTTCATCGGCGGCTTGGTAGAATTAGGTGATCAACAATGTTTGCTTTGGAAGAACCTCGTTTCCACTTCCTCGGCGGCATGGTAGAATTAGGTGATCAGCAATGTTGGCTTTGGAAGAAACTCGTTTCCTCTTCCTCTGCGGCTTGGTAGAATTAGGTGATCAGCAATGTTGGGTTTGAAAGAACCCCGTTTCCACTTCCTCGGCGACATGGTAGAATTAGGTGATCCGCAATGTTGGGTTTGAAAGAACCCCGTTTCCACTTCCTCGGCGACATGGTAGAATTAGGTGATCCGCAATGTTGGCTTTGGAAGAACCCCGTTTCCACTTCCTCGGCGGCGTGGTAGAATTAGGTGATCAGCAATGTTGGCTTTGAAAGAACTTCGTTTCGTCTTCCTCGGCGGCGTGGTAGAATTAGGTGATCAGCAATGTTGGCTTTGGAAGAACCTCGTTTCCACTTCCTCGGCGGCGTGGTAGAATTAGGTGATCAGCAATGTTGGTTTTGGAAGAAACTCGTTTCCTCTTCCTCGGCGGCATGGTAGAATTAGGTGATCAGCAATGTTGGCTTTGGAAGAACCTCGTTTCCTCTTCCTCGGCGGCGTGGTAGAATTAGGTGATCAGCAATGTTTGCTTTGGAAGAACCCCGTTTCCACTTCCTCGGCGGCATGGTAGAATTAGGTGATCAGCAATGTTGGCTTTGGAAGAACCCCGTTTCCTCTTCCTCGGCGGCGTGGTAGAATTAGGTGATCAGCAATGTTGGCTTTGGAAGAACCCATTTTCCTCTTCCTCGGCGGCATGGTAGAATTAGGTGATCAGCAATGTTGGCTTGGAAAGAACCCCGTTTCCACTTCCTCGGCGGCATGATAGAATTAGGTAATCCGCAATGTTGGCTTTGGAAGAACCCCGTTTCCACTTCCTTGGCAGCATGGTAGAATAAGGTGATCAGCAATATTGGTTTTGGAAGAACCTCGTTTCCTCTTCCTTGGCGGCGTGGTAGAATTAGGTGATCAGCAATGTTGGCTTTGGAAGAACCTCGTTTCCTCTTTCTCGGCGGCGTGGTAGAATTAGTTGATCAGCAAAGTTGGCTTTGGAAGAACCTCGTTTCCTCTTCCTTGGCGGCGTGGTACAATTAGGTGATCAGCAATGTTGGCTTTGGAAGACCCTCGTTTCCTCTTCCTCGGCGGAGTGGTAGAATTAGGTGATCAGCAATGTTTGCTTTGGAAGAACCTCTTTTTTTCTTCCTCGGCGGCGTGGTAGAATTAAGTGATCAGCAATGTTGGCTTTGGAATAACCTCGTTTCCTCTTCCTCGGCGGCTTGGTAGAATTAGGTGATCAGCAATGTTGGCTTTGGAAGAACCTCGTTTCCACTTCCTCGGCGGCATGGTAGAATTAGGTGATCAGCAATGTTATCTTTGGAAGAACATCGTTTCCTCTTCCTCGGTGGCATTGTAGAATTAGGTGATCAGCAATGTTGGCTTTGGAAGAGCCTCGTTTCCTCTTCCTTTGCGGCATGGTAGAATTAGGTGATCAGCAATGTTAGCTTTGAAAGAACCTCGTTTCCACTTCCTCGGCGGCATGGTAGAATTAGGTGATCAGCAATGTTGGCTTTGGAAGAACCCCGTTTCCACTTCCTTGCCGGCATGGTAGATTTAGGTGATCAGCAATGTTGGCTTGGAAGAACCTCGTTTCCTCTTCCTTGGCGGCATGGTAGAACTAGGTGATCAGCAATGTTTGCTCGTCAACATCCAAAAGCACAATGACCGTGGCTTACCCGTATTGCGCATGCGCAGCCACGATATTTTACCGTAGCTCAACGCAGTCAACCCTAGTTTACCGTAGTTGTGCGTACTTAGAACGTAGTTATACGTAGTGTAACGTAGTTACCCGTAGTTAGACGTAGTGATACCCTTGTTAAACATAGCCACTTTGCTCGTAGTTCAATGTAGTTGACCGTACTAACATGTAGTTCAACCTACTTAGACTTTCTATATTTCCGCTATAACTAAACGTTGAAACCGACAGATATGTAGATATAAAGGGACGAACGACACAAGCAGATATTCCAGTCGGCTTACGGAGGTCATTATAAAAGCGGTGCAGGATAATGAGCTCTCATGTTTCAATATATATCAATACTTATTGCTGAGTTTATAAATATGGGTAAAAATGCTCTATAGGGTAAAATAGATAGAGAATGTGATTCTTTTAAATACTTCAGTTTACAGTGGTATTTATTACAGTTTATATTGGTATTTATTACTGTTTATATAGATATAAATATGACAATTGTAAATGTCATACGTATTACGTCGCAGCCATTTAAAAAAAATCCATAGTATGGAAATCTCAAAACACGTGCAGCACATGGCGGAAAAAACACAAACAAAGATACACGAATAAAAATATGTTAAAATTATTTCATATTCAAACAAAATCTCACTCCCTGATGTAACAGAGACATTTTGTCATATAACTTTTAATTATGTTTTACAAAGTGATAGATTTAAGTGGTATTAGTAGCAGCAGTAACAGTAAACGAATAAGATATAGTAGTACATGTAGTAGTAGTAGTAGTATTAGTAGTAGTAGTAGTAGTAGTACTAGTAGTAGTAGTAGTAGTAGTAGTAGTAGTAGTAGTAGTAGTAGTAGTAGTAGTAGTAGTAGTAGTAGTAGTAGTAACAGTAGTAGTAGCGGTAGTATTAGAAGTTGTAGTTAGTAGCAGTAGTAATAGTTGCAGAAGTAGTTGCAGTTTTAGCAGCAGTGACTGCAACAGCAACATCAGTTGAAATGACAATAGTAACAGTAGAATCTTCAGAAATATGACACGTTCTATCACAATATCTAATTGTCTTTGTTAGCCTTTTATTACACTACGGGTAGTGTTTTTGTAATGAACATATATATGACGTTTTTAGATAGACATTAGTTTTAATATACATTCCAATCATATTTATAATGCATTCTTGGTATCAACATTGGATTTGTTAAGAACTGATTCTATGAAAACCAAGACTTCAATCAATGATGTTAATGGTTTTAAAGCTCCGCCTACGAGATATTGATACAGGAACACCAGACGTATTCATGTTTCCAAACTTGATAAACGACGAGTATAACCAACTGTCTACCTATTGGAAGTGCTTTAAGAATTTCATTTGTTCTTAAATTTCGAACTACTGGAGAAATTCGAACAAAACTGCGTCCAGTGTTACATTGCTATCTGTATGACCATTACACAGCTCTAAAAATAGAATTTTAGCAAATAAATGATTATGTTTTCTGTCTTTTACAACCTGCGGCACCAAGTATTGAGTTTTAATAAAACTCATCATATTACTAAAGCTAATTATGGAGTAAACGTTTATATAATATCATATCAAAGTACGTGACAATAATAATAACTAGTGTGCCATGTCTTGTATAGGTCGATGAAATTACATATGAGACTTACTTTGTTCTTTGCCTTACACGCTCATTTCCGAATGTAATTAACGCGGTAAATTGTCACGTAAACACTGCTCTCAAAAGGTAAAGAAATAAAAAGGGTTAAGTGCACACTAAGTAAGGTATTTTCTATATATACCAATGTGTAATGCTATTCATCATTATTATAACTTTGTATTACACTTTATTGTTGTTGGTTTTTGCATAGAATGTTGATACTTACATGATATTTTTAAAATAGACAATCACTATTTATTAATACAAATGGAATCGATTACTATGATTTGTTCCAAACCTAAACAGAATAATGTGTGCCTACCTAATATCGTACTAACTGAGAAATCGTGTAACAACGTAAGTGAGGTTTAATGCTGGTACATTGTGAGGAACAAGTAAAGCCTATTGGTACATTTATGTCATCTTTATAGTGTCATGGTCACATTAGGTACACGTTAACTACAGAAAAACCATTAATATAATCAGATGAGTCAGATAGATTGATCAGTTAATGTGCTTAGTCCACAAAAGTATGACAGTTGTCATGAAATCGATAATGCCTGACCAGCTGGGAGATGCTAGCGACAAAGACGATTACACATGATAGTCAGGAAAAAAACGTACAATATATGTAAAGTAAGCACGATAAGCAATGTTTATATGTGCCTGAAATACCAATATGTATTACAAGAAACGGCGATAAGTCATTATACATAGTAACACCTTTAAAGGGAATTTATCAGAATTTTTCAAACTTTTTAAAACTGGCTAAAAACATTTGTTTCCAGTATATAACTTAGAGATAGATTTTGTCATGTTTTGGTGAATTTGACATACCGAACCATTCCAATTTTATTAATTTATAATAATGAGATGCATTTATCCATTTTAATAATTATTTAATTTTATAAGACATGTTCAGTATAGCGTTTTATCCTGATATACTCCCTCTAAAGTAGAAACTGTGTTCGATTTTAGTATAATTATGATCCAAATTATGTATGTATGTATGTATGTATGTATGTATGTATGTATGTATGTATGTATGTATGTATGTATGTATGTATGTATGTATGTATGTATGTATATGTGTGTGTGTGTGTGTGTGTGTGTGTGTCCGTCCGTCCGTCCGTCCGTCCGTCCGTCCGTCTGTCTGTCTGTCTGTCCGTACGTCTGGAGCGGCAGTTGTGGGTTGAGTTGCCAGTACAGAATGGCATTGTGGGGTTTTTTGGTACTTGTGTGGTGCAATGTTCACCCCACAAGTGCGAAAACCTGTCCAAATGGCATTGTGGGGTTAATTTTATTTTTTCACATTTTTCTTTTACTTTTTTTTTCCACCTTTTTTCATTCTTTCTTAGTGTCATTAGGGTTGGATCTCAAAGTTTGTGACATTAGGGTTAGATAGAAAATAAGTTTTGTTTTGTTTTATGAAAAAAAAAGATGTTTTATAACATATAAAAACTGCACCCCATAACATCACTTCCACCAGAACGTCCGTCCGTCCGTCCGTCTGTCTGTCTGTATAGTGTGCTGGGTTTGGCATTTCAATGTTATGTCCACATTTGGACATATCCAGGGAGTTGCGAAAAACGTGTATATCTATCTAATATAAGGTCTCGTTTAGCTTTTTAGACTTGAAATAAAGGTCATTACATTTTTAATATTGATGAAATTTCTACTTGCATTCTTTTTCAAACCTCTTGCCTATAAATGACTGCAGTTGGGACTGTGTATGAAGAACTATAGACTAAGATTGTTTATAAGCAGTTCAGTAAAGACAATGACTGTTTAAATAAGTATGCATAGGTAATCTTGACATGTCATACACAATAATGACTTACTTTTACTTGCTCATAACCCATTTTATTACTCATTTGGTAATTTAAAATATAGAAATTGTGGGGGTGGAGTAGTGCTGTTATGCAGCAGCTTTCTCGTCACAATTTAAAAAAAAAAAACATTGAATAAGTACTATCAGTATCGGCATCATTAAAGAGAAATCCTGACAGGGATTTTAAATTTTAAGAATAAATGTGTCAGATGTTTCAGATGTAAAGTGGCGCGGAGGAATGAGGTCA
The DNA here is from genome assembly GCA_029582155.1 of Panopea generosa. NCBI lineage: Eukaryota > Metazoa > Mollusca > Bivalvia > Adapedonta > Hiatellidae > Panopea > Panopea generosa. Next base: position 44,619,266 of record CM055901.1, on the reverse strand, counting down.
GGTGCACCCCTTAAATAGGTTTAGTCCCTCCAATTGAGAATACTAAGTACAATACAAACAGAATACAAAAAAAAAAAGACAATCATGTGTGCATATGTTTAATCATTCTTTCTACAAACAACGGTCAAATTTAGTTTAAACTTATTGTACATCGATTGTGCAACAAATTATCATAACGTAAGTATGTCAATGACAATACACTACAAGTAACTGAATGTAACAATACTCTGTAACAAACAATACAAGTAACTGAATGTAACAATACTCTGTAACGAAAACAGCTTTCAAACTATGCAAATATTAATAATATCAATAATAGTAATAATATATTTAAATACAATTACTTCGTTTTAAAAAAAAACAACTGAAACGTCACAATTTCGGGTTGGAGAAAATTTGCGTTGCTAAAGGTGAACGTACGTCCGATAAATAACGACATATCAATAGAATACGAGCCTTAATGATGACGTACTACGTGTCATATTTAACTCACTCTCATATAACAGCTGCTTGATGAACTCTGTGTGGACCTGTGTTATAAATAGTTCAATAGAGGCACACTTGATTACTTTTACATTATAGTCCTTCTTAACATGTTTTTTTTATTAATTTGTTGAACATGTTCTAAGAATAGGTATTTCTTATAATTGTATTACTTGCGACAATATATGTATCAACAGTTACTATAATAGTATACGTTAATAGTATCATAATTTACGTATCAGAATTCTATATATCTACCTGGTGGATATATAAAATGTGTTTGCATGTAACACACATCCTACCATGACTTTAGTTTACTTCAAGGTTATGTTTATGTAATAAGTGTTAACAACATTACGTACTCCTGTAGGCAATCAATCTCCTTATCTCAAAATATTATATTATGTTGGCCTTCACGCTAATCGAAACATTTCTATTCGACATAAAGTAGTGTACTGTTACCCTGGACAACGACAGTTTTATGATGCCTTGGTCTTTAAAGACAGACTTGTTTTCTTTATTTTGCCGATTTAAATGCATCGTTTGTGCTATGCATCCGTCGTCTATTTTGACAACACTGGTACATCAAACTGCATGAATTATAGCGTGCTCTAGACGATGAATAACGAATATAAATGTGTTTCCATTGCGAAATTGTTCTTAAAAATCATAAATCACGTTTCATAATCTGTTATTGCTACAACAAAATGCAATGAATTGATAGACAGAAGACGTGACCTGACAGTTTCGGATTTTCAGCCCACAGACTAGACTGGTACGCTCAATAATAATACAATTAATAGAGAATTATTCCGAATTCGAGCTTACCGTGTACTCATGATTCACAAAAGACCCGATTCGTCTGCAGCAGAATAAGTAACCGCGAAACGTTTTGTTTGTATTCTTTGTTTATTAAGTGTGTGATGTTTTGTTTTTTTAAAGAGGCTAAGGTGTCATTGTGTCATTGTATCAATATGTTAAGTTTGGCAACACTTAAATGATATGAATACACAAAGTCCACCTGCCAAGGTTACAAGCATGAAACAATAAGAACAACATTACGTTAGTAATAAAAGGTTAACACATTATATGTATTGCCTTTTTTGTATAATTTTACTATGACTATGACCTAATGGTGACACATGTCTTATTCACCTGACCACGAACAATTTCGGAATTACTTTTTTAACACTCCCGGGATTCGAACACGGCCCATGCGGCATCAACGCCTAGCACATCAATGACGACGTCTCTACCTACTAGGACTCACACCACCTATTATCTCCCTTGAGTACTCTGGACAGATGAAGGAGGTAGGAATAAAACTTTAGTTCTCTTTTTCTTCTTTTTCAGGGCTTTGTTCTGCAATGTTTTGTTTTTTGCTAGCATGAGTTAAATGGTCAGTATTTTAGAAATCATCACTGGAAATTTGATGCTGATACCAGTTTTTTTTGGACAATTCTGTGTCATTTCAGAATTGTTGGTTCGAACCGCATCTCGGGCGAATAGTTGACATATTATTACTCTGGAAATTGATAGGTCTCACAAAAGCATTGCATTTAAAAAAACACAACCTGGTCAAGGTATATTTGTTTCCTCTATAATTGCATATCTTGAACCAGTGAAGAATTTAAGCTCAGACACATGCTGCAGAATTTAATTTTTCATTCTGTTTTGGACATAAATGTTACAATGGAGCCCTATGGAAATGTAGTAGTAGTGTGAGACGTACTGCGCCACCGCAACAACGCCAAAAACGTTGCGCAAATAGCGCAAATATTGGCGTCGCCATTAATGTATACACAGGACAAGGCGGGCATTATTATTGTAATTAGTTCTCTTTTTTGTATTATTCCTTCTTTCTATGACTCAATGGAGAGGAGTATATGTGTTGCATTATTATAGAGAACTTGATAAAATGATGCAATGGTTAATTGATATTGATACGAAAGTAAAAGAACATTTTACCAAGTAATATAATTCAACGTATATATTACTATAGATCGGAATATTATATAGTTAATATAAGCCAGAGTATGTATTTATTCAGAGTATGTACTATAAGAAATCAATGTGAATATGGATTTATTTCATATATTCCACTTCGTACGTACAGTATAACGGTAAATACATGTTAATGGCATATAGTTTCAACCAAATGTGCAGCAATAAGAATAGACAACAACCAGTAGGTACATTGTATTGTATGTACATATACACCAGATGTAAATACATTGTAAGTTAATTGTATCATCTCGCCAAAAATGTGTGACTTTTGCGTATTTTTGGTGTACATTGTGTATTTTGATAACGACTTAATGTAATAAATACTTATTCATTTCAGCTCGATTGCTAAGAAACTCGGAGCTTATATCAACGCTCTCGAGTCTTCCTGGGTAGAATCAGTACTGAATTTTGTTATTGAAGAGAGACATAGGTTCGAGCTGGGGATCGAACCCGTAACCTCTAGCGTGAACGGTCAACATTCTATCCACTACACTACCACACTTGCTACCTGTATCTTTGTAGATTACATATCATGTATTTGTGTAGTTATTCTAGGTTTAAATCTTCTCTGATATGTTTTTTAGTAATTTAAAGTTTTCAGAACAGGTCCTCTGATTGAGCAAACGTTATTACATTAGTTGCTTTAGAAATCCGGTTAACTTTGTTTGATTGTAACATTTGCCCAATCCACAGTGTCGTAACCATATTTTGCATTCAAATTTACTGGTGTCTGTTTAGCGGTTTGTTATCAGCGACAGTCTAGTGAATATCGCTTATGGATACAAGAAATATCACAGAGATTGGAAAACTAGATATGCGAAATAAATCCTAGTCCGTATACTTAGTTTATACTAATTTGTTTTAAGTTCGATTGCTTTGAAAGCTCAGAGCTTACCGCTCTCGAGTCCGCTTCCTTGTTAGAACCAATACTGAGTGTTGTTTTATGAGAGTCATCTGGTCGAGCTGGGGATCAAATCAGCAACCTCTGGCGTAAACGTCAAACACTCTTTCCATGACACTACCGCCCCGCTTAATAAAGAACTTTGGTAATTTTGGCATAGTTCAATATGTATTTCTGCTTCTGAATAAATTAAACTGTCTGCATTGCAACAGAAACATTCGCTTTAAAAGCACTTCAAATTAATTAAAAGTAGAACGTTTAAATAAAATAAAGCTGCCGTTTGATGCGCCAACTTTGATGACCTTCGAACTTAAATACAAATCTTATCAATATCTCCTTTTGATTTGATCTTCTATGCGTTTGTTTGCGCATGCGCATTACTTTCATATAAGCAGAACTCGCAGACTATCTGGCGTTGGAGAAGATGTCTCGTAATCAATCTTCTTTTATGACGGCTTTGTGCATCATTACATAGACTGTGCATGTCCAAAGCCATATAGATTACGTAACACGACTTTTCTAGACAATTAATGTATCGTGTCTATGCATAGATAATACTCATTTGACTTTTAGTAAGTTGCGTGCATATCTAGAGACAGAAAACATTTACAAGAATTATCATCGTAAATGAGATATAGTGTGTAAGTGCTCTGCTGTGTCCTGAACGTGTCCTTACCTGTCATTTATAAATGAAGTTCAACGATCAATGTGTTCTGTACCGTACTGCAAGATCCTAGATGCTACCTAAATACGAATCACTGTTTACTGTAGAAATACTAGTCAATCATGTAGTACTGCCGGATTAGGGGTCTTACCTAGAAACATCAAACTATATGAATCACAGTGTACTGTAGAAATGCTATTCGATCATGTAGTACTGCCGGATCTGGGGTCCTACCTAAATAAGCATACTATATGAATCGCTGTTTATTGTAGAAATATTAGTCAATCATGTAGTACGGCCGGATCTGGGGTCCTACCTAAATAAGCAAACTATATGAATCACAGTGTACTGTAGAGATACTATTCGATCATGTAGTTCTGCCGGATAAGGGGTCATACATGTAACTAGAATCTGCATACTATATGAATCACTGTTTATTGTAGAAATACTAGTCGATCATGTAGTACTGCGGGATCAGGGGTCCTACTTAGAATCATCATACTATATGAATCACAGTTTACTGTAGAAATACATGTCAATCAGGTAGTACTACCGGATCAGAGATCCTACCTAGAATGATCATAGTAAATGAATCACTGATTACTGTAGAAATACTTGTCAATCATGTAGTACTTAAAGATCAGGGGTCCTACTAAGAATCATCATACTATATGTACCACAGTTTACTGTAGAAATACATGTCAATCAGGTAGTACTTCCAAATCAGGAGTCCTACCTAGAATGATCAAACTATATGAATCACTGTTTACTGTTGAAATACTAGTCAATCAATTAGTACTACCGGATCAAGGGTACTACTTAGAATCATCATAGTATCTGAATCACTGTTTACTGTAGAATTACTAGTCGATCATGTAGTACTTCCAGACCAGGGATCCTATCTTAAATCATCAAACTATATGAATCACTGTTTACTGTAGAAACACAAGATGAGCATGTAGTACTGTCGGATTAGGGGTCCTACCTAGAAACATCAAACTATATGAATCACTGTTTTTTGTAGAAATACTAATCGATCATGTAGTACTGCCAGATCAGGGATCGTATCTTAAATCATCAAACTATATGAATCACAGTTTACTGTAAAATACTAATCGATCATGTAGTACTGCCGGATCTGGGGTCATACCTAAATAAGCATACTATATGAATCACGGTTTACTCTAGAAACACTAGTCGATCATGTAGTACTGCCGGACCATGTGTCCTACCTAGAATTATATTATAATCATATTATAAATCACTGTTTACTGTTACAGTAGAAATACTAATCGATCATGTAGTACTGCGGGATCAGGGGTCCTGTCTAGAATCATCATACTATATGAAACACTGTTTACTGTTACAGTAGAAATACTAGACAATCACTGCCGAATAGTGGTAGTAGTAGTAGTAGTAGTACAATGTTGTTGTGCTGATGGTGGTAGCATTTAAATAAACATACTATATGAAACACTGTTTATTGTAGACATACTAGTCAATCATGTAGTACTACCGGATCAGGGGTCCTACATAGAATCATCATAGTATATGAATCACTGTTTACTGTAGAAATACTAGTCGATCATGTAGTACTGCCGGATCTGGGGTCCTACCTAAATAAGTAAACTATATGAATCGCTGTTTACTGTAGAAATTTTAATCAATCATGTAGTACGGCCGGATCTGGAGTCTTACCTAAATAAGCAAACTATATGAATCACAGTGTACTGTAGAGATACTATTCGATCATGTAGTACTGCCGGAGGGGTCCTACTTAAAATAAGCATACTATATGAATCACTGTTTACTGTAGAAATACTAGTCAATCATGTAGTACTTACTGGATCAGGGGCCCGATTTAAAATAAGCATACTATATGAATCACTGTTTACTGTAGAAATACTAGTCAATCATGTAGTACTTACTGGATCAGGGGCCCGATTTAAAATAAGCATACTATACGAATCACTGTTTACTGTAAAAATAATAGTCATTAATGCAGTATTTACCGGATCAGGGGCCATATTTAAAATAAGCATACAATATCAATCACTGTTTACTGTAGAAATACTAGTCGATCATGTAGTATTGCGGGATCAGAGGTCCTACCTAGAATCATCATATTATATGAATCACTGGTTATTGTAGAAATACTAGTCAGTTACGTAGTAATGCCGGATCAGGGGTCCTACATAGAAACATCAAACTATATGAATCACAGTGTTCTGTAGAAATACTATTCGATCATGTAGTACTGCCGGATCTGGGGTCCTACCTAAATAATCATACTATATTAATCGCTGTTTACTGTAGAAATATTAGTCAATCATGTAGTACTGCCGGATCTGGGGTCCTATCTAAATAAGCAAACTATATGAAACACAGTGTACTGTAGAGATACTATTCGATCATGTAGTACTGCCGGATCCTACCTAAAATCAGCATAATTTATGAATCACTGTTTATTGTAAAAATAGTCTTCGATTATGTAGAACCTCCGGATCAGAGGTTCTACCTAGTATCATCATACTATATGAATCACTGGTTACTGTAGAAATACTAGTCTATCATGTAGTACTGTCGGATCAAGGGTCTTACCAAGAATCATCATACTAAATGAATTACTGTTTATTTTATAAATACTAGTCAATCATGAAAAATTGCCGGATCAGGGGTCCTACCTTAACTCATCAAACTATATGAATCACAGTTTACTGTAGAAATATTAGTCAATCACGTAGTACTGCCGGATCAGGGATCCTACCTAGAATCATCATACTATATGGATCAATGTTTACTGTTACAGTAGATATAATAGTCAATCATGAAGTATTGCCTGATCAGGGTTCCTGTCTAGAATCACCAAACTATATGAATCACTTTTCATTGTACAAATATTAGTTACTCATATAGTATTGCCGGATCAGGGGCCCCACTTTAAATTAACATACTAAATGAATCACTGTTTATTGTAGAAATACTATTTAGTCATGTAGTACTGCCGGATCACGAGTCCTACCTTAAATCATCATAGTGTATGAATCGCAGTTTACTGTAGAAATACTAATCAGTCATGTAGTACTGCAAGATCAGGGATCCTACCTTAAATCATCATACTATATGAATCACTGTTTACTGTAGAGATACTAGTCAGCCATGTATAACTGCCGGATCAGGGGTCCAACTCAATTAGCATTATGGATTATGGATATGGTCTTAACCATAATTTATATTTTAATGATTGTACAGTTGTAAGTTTACTGATTATGTATCATGTGAAATAGTACTGTGGATTGTTGATATGGTATTAATCATAATTTATATTTTAATGATTGTACAGTAGTAAGTTTACCAGTTATGTATCAGCTGAAGTAGTACTGTGGATTGTCGATATGTTCTTAACCATAATTTATATGTTAATGATGGTACAGCAGTAAGTTTACTGGTTATGAATTAATTGAAGTAGTACTGTGAATTGTCAATATGTTCTTAACTATAATTTAATAAAATGATTGTATAGTTATAGGTTTATTGGTTATGAATCAGTTGATGTAGTACTGTGAATTGTGGATATTTTCTTAACCAATAAGTATATGTTAATGATTGTAGAGAAGTAAGTTTACTGGTTATGAGTCAATTGAAGTAGTACTGTGAATTGTCGATATATTTTTAACCATTATTTATATGTTAATAATTGTACAGTAGTAAGTTTACTGGTTACAAATCAGTTGAAGTAATACTGTGGATTGTGGATATGTTTTTAACCATAATGAATATGTTAATGATTGTACAGTAGTAAGTTGACTGGTTATGAATCTGTTGAAGTAGTACTGTGGATTGTCGATATGTTCTTAATCATAATTTATATGTTAATGATTGTACAGAAGTAAGCTGACTGTATATGTATCAGTTGAAGTATTCCTGTGAATTGTCGATATTTTCTTAACCATAATTTATATGTTAAAGATTGTACTGTAGTTAGTTTACTGGTTATGAATCATTTGAAGAAGTACTGTGAATTGTGGATATGTTCTTAACCATAATTTATATTTAATGATTTTAAATTAGTCAGTTTACTGGTTATGAATCAGCTGAAGTAGTACTGCGAATTGTGGATATGTTTTTAACCATAACTTATATGTTAATGATTGTTCAATAGTAAGTTGACTGGTTATGAATCAGTTGAAGTAGTACTGTGAATTCTGATGTTTTAACCATAATTCATATGTAAATGATTGTATAGTTGTAAGTTGACTGGTTATGAATCAGTTGAAGTAGTACTGACTGTGGATTGCCGATAAGTTCTTCATCATAAATTATATGTTGATGATTGTACAGTAGTAAGTTTACTGGTTATGAATCTGTTGAAGTAGTACTGTGGATTGTCGATATGTTCTTAAACATAATTTATATGTTAATGATTGTACAGTAGTAAGTTCACTGGTTATGAATCTGTTGAAGTAGTGCTGTGGATTGTCGATATATTTTTAACCATTATTTATATGTTAATGATTGTACAGAAGAAAGCTTACTGGTTATGTATCAGTTGAAGTAGTACTGTGGATTGTCGATATGTTCTTAAACGTAATTTATATGTTAAAGATTGTACAGTAGTAAGTTTACTGGTTATGAATTATTTGAAGTAGTATTGTGGATATGTTCTTAACCATAATTTATATGTAAATGATTTGATAGTAATAAGTTTACTAGTTATGAATCACTTGAAGTAGTACTGTGAATTGTGGATGTGTTCTTTACCATAAAATTTATATGTTAATGATTTGTACAGTAGTAAGTTTACCGGTTATGAATCAATTGAAGTAGTACTGTGAATTGCAGATATGTTCATAACCATAATTTATATGTTAATGATTGTATAGTAGTAAGATTACTTGTTATGGATCAATTGAAGTAGTACTGTGAATTGTCGATATGTTCTTAATCATAATTTATATGTTAATGATTGTACAGTTGTTAGCTTACTGGTTATGAATCTGTTGAAGTAGTACTGTGAATTATGGATATGTTCTTAACCATAATTTATATGTTAATGATTTTAAAGTAGTAGGTTTACTGGTTATGAATCAGTTGAAGTAGTACAGTGAATTGTGGATATGTTCTTAACCATAATCTATATGTTAATGATTGTATAGTAGTAAGTTTACTGGTTTGATAACGTTTTATTACTGCATATACTCTGTAATCTTGTTAGTCAAGATGGATGCTCAACCACTCTAACACATTTGATATGTTCCTTATCATTGTTTATACCTATATAAAACAGTGATCCTTGACAAGTTACTAGTAGAGCATGAATGTGTTTTTAATCAGCATTTATATATGGAATCTTATTCAATTGCCTTTAGAGTAGGACTGTATCACAGATGTGTTCCCAGGCATTACTCAATATTAAACTTAGTTCAGATGTAGTAAGAACACAACTGGAAGACAGATATTTTCACAGGCACTATTGAATTTAAATCTTTGTCCGGATTTAAGAACACTCAGGCATAGTTTGATATACAAAGTTTGTTCAGATGGTTTATCCAACTAATGTCATAAAACGAGTTTAAGTTTGGACGCATTTTTAGTCTAAGTTCTTTTGTCTTTTGGAAAATACAATTACAGTTTCATATATATAAATTAGCCATCAGAAGATCAATTTATTAAGTGGTGAATATATATATTTCTTGAATTGATACATTATGTATATATTATCTAAATATTTGACAAGCAATTTTTAACAAAATATATTTCACAAAAAAATAATCATAACAGTTAGAATAGAATTTATATGCAATATCTAGCAATCGATGTTTTTGTTTGACCGTTTGACTGTGTTTGATAAATACCAAGAAAAGCCTCCGGAGCTATAAGCCGTTCTGGAAACTTAATTACTTTTGGCGCCGAGAACCAGTCTAGTGCTCTATCTTTCTGAATGACTGCAGTACACATACGACCGGAGAAAATGCAGGCCAGACACTAGTTTACTGATCATTTCTTCCGATAAAGAAAAGTAAAACAACGTTCATGAACATACAATTAGTTAACGATTACAGTCGTAAATTTATTAATAAAAATAAAGAAAAAGTAAGACCAAATTGCATTAAATCAAACAATAGATATATGTCACTTCTTGAAATGTGGAAAGCATAATTCGTTACGCATTGTATTAAAGTTGCATACATGTTTTCTACACATGCATGTTTCTCTCATACTTTATATCACCCTCAAGGTTTCACTTCACAGATGTGTTCCTTTTTGGAACGGTAACCTGATTTTTTCACTTACAAAATTGTTGAGACATGTTAAAAATGTAATTCGGGTTAAAAATGGTTAATAAGGACTGTGATTTCTGCAGATGAATAAAGCAAAAGCTGCCACAGCATATATTGAAACATGTCATCACTAGTATGGAAACAGCCTTGCCATGAAATAAATTACTTTAAACAAGATTCTATTATAACCGTGGAAATCCGTGACCTTATTTTATATAGAACAAAATACAACTGTGAAGTGAAATTTTTAAAGCCCTTTTTATATTTCTTGATTTAAAAGTGACTGTTTTATCTGTTAGTTTTATTTATAATTTGCTACACATTTATATAAACAATACATACCATACGTGTGTTTATAAAAGGACTTGGTCATAGTACATGCTCATTACCTTTGAATGTTTAATTTTCAAGAAAACTAATTGAAATATCAATGCTGATTTATTATAAAATAATTTTTAATTATTCCAAAATTCAGCATAATTAACGAAAAAAATTGATTATGTATGGTATTGTATTTCCATATCACTATCTCTTGAACAAAGCGTAATAAATCTTTATTTAGAAATATTACATTTTGAGATATTTTGCACATGCTGTAAACTTTCAATATCATAACTACAATAGTTTAGCAAATAATTATGGGCAAGACGAATTGAACATTAAACTGATAGTGACGAGTGCCCTAGTTACACTATGACAGGAGAGCATACCAAATAAAGGTAAAGCTCCGATGAAAAAATAACAACAAACGCATTGGACCATTGGCATCAATGTGTTATATAGCTTCCTCACTATGTTACGTAAAATAATGCATACAAATAGCAACGGGTAAAAGCTTTTCCCTGACAATGACACATTTTGTATAAAACATACTGAAAATGCAGCGTTATATTTTTGGAAAATCTCTACAAACGAATTCAAAGAATGATTGTCTCAGGCAACATTATCTTAATATGTTCTCCTTCGTTTTACTGATAAATAAAATGCTTTGTATATCGTGATCAATGAAATTACAAAATAAAATGGAAACGCCAATGTGACATGTGTTGTTTTAATATCGACATTCCGTAAAATTATTTAATCATATCAAGTTTCGAGACAACCATCCTGCTTTCCCGTGACATTTAATAAATCGATTGTAAATTAATGACAGTTTAATTTGCTAGCCATAGTTAATCAAGTTTTATTGGCGGAGCAATGGTATGGTACAATTTGAATACATTGTGCTCACGCACTAGTCGTCCTCAAGACATTTACCCCCATCTCTTTATGTTCACTTTCTAGGAGATTAACTTTAAAACCATCGTCACGTGTTTCCACACGCACCATATGATAGCTTGTAGCTCATTGCAAAGGTACAAAGTGGAGATTAATTTTACATACAAAAGAGTCACTTTATTGCACTTAAGGGACGATATTTACGTCAGCTGATTCTTTGGACATTAACTTTACAATAGCTAAACTATCGATAATTGATTAAGTAAAATAGGTCAGTTTCACGTGGTTGCATGTGGTTTTGGTATGGCAAACAGTTGTAGCAAAGCGTCTTAGGAAAACGGTGTATTGGTTGTTAAAGGAAAAATAAACACTGTTTGTTCCACAATCAGGTACAGACCGTTGTCGAAAGACTGGGCTATTGTTAAAATGACAGTGAATGACATGCAGTACAATAGTTGCTCTACAATCAGGTAAACACCGGTGTGATATGACTGAAATATCGTTAAATCGGACAGTGAATGACATGCAGTACAATACTTGTTCTACAATCAGGTAAACACCGGTGTGATATGACTGAAATATCGTTAAATCGGACAGTGAATGACATGCAGTACAATACTTGTTCTACAATCAGGTAAACACCGTTGTGATATGACTGAAATATCGTTAAATCGGACAGTGAATGACATGCAGTACAATACTTGTTCTACAATCAGGTAAACACCGTTGTGATATGACTGAAATATCGTTAAATCGGACAGTGAATGACATGCAGTACAATACTTGTTCTACAATCAGGTAAACATCGTTGTGATATGACTGAGCTATTGTTTAAAGGGACAGCGAATGACATACAATACACTTCTTATACAATCAGGAACAAATAATTGTCATATGGCTGAAATAGTGTTGAAATTTGCATTCAATCAATATACAATACAAAATGTGTTTTACCTTAAATAAAGATCATCTTTATATTAGATATGAATAAACAATTGAGTTGGCAGTTATAACTATACAAGACAATACAATACAAGTTATACTGTCCCAAAATAACGCCGTGTTGTTAGCGTAGGTTTGTTTTGTCACATTAGCTTCCATGTTTCGACAGCATGTTTGTTTTCATTAGCCATATCGAGAGAGCAATTTATATAGTATTACATACTGGACCTAAATTCATCAATATTTTGTGTCTGAGATTCAGACTCAGACTCAAATCGTCAAAGACTTTCACATCCAAATAACATCAATTTAACAAGCAAATTGATTTATTCTTTTGCAAAAAAAAAAAAAGTTTTAATGATAATTATTTAACAGAGAATGTTATGTAATCACATTTCCTACCCATAATTGTATGTTTACAGAGTTTTTAACAAAAATGTAAGATTTTGATTCTCAGACTCAGAATGGTGATGAATTTAGGCGCAGATTCTGAACAAAATTGCCTATTCCACAGAAAATCAATACATACGACAAGTAGATAGAAATACCGATGAGTAAAATTACTGTATGTTTCAATTGATTACCACAACTATGTAACGTTCTAGCATTATGAAGTGTAGACCATTGTGATGCATTTCTCAAGGGAGCATACCTCGTACACAGTATCATTCGACAATGCATCCAAAGTTTAAATTATTAATGAAATATTACGAAGCATATCACAGATTTTGGTGATAGCAGCATTGGTATCATGTTACTGTGTATTGCGAATCAATAAAGTAATTTTGTTAAACGATTTATATAAAATATGGACTGGACTGAATCTGTAACTAATCAACAATCATTTTCCTTTAATCAGATTTTACGTTAAAAACGTTAGAATTTAATGACAATGATTGTTTTTTTCATTTCGAATTTTCTCCAATGAAACTATTAATATCAATAATAGATTTGTTATAAAAAAAAAAAGATTATGACACTATAAGATATAAATAATTATACCTTTTGATGGTGTTTAACGCCATTTTAAACTCATGCCATATTATATATGGCATATGCAGTTACTATCAGAATGGATCAGAGTAGAGCCAACTTCCTTACGCAAATGACTGCCAAACTTTCTAACATAAAGTTTTGGAGCGAGCGGGACTCGAACCTAATCTTAGCGATGAGAAGTAAGTGATCTTGAGACGGCACCTTAAACCACTCGGCCACGGAGGACCCTCATATATTGGGAAATGCGGTAATACAAGCACGTGTTGATTGATTATAAATTACATGTTTATTTCTTGTCTGGAGTCATCAACGCAAACCGAAAGTACGTATTGTATATTTAATAAACACATATATACTACTATAGAACATAACATTATAGGATTAGTTTACGACTCCAATGTCAACCATATTGGCGGAAAAAAAATGTTTCCTTTCAAAAATATATGTTGATTAATTTTTTTTGTAGTATTGATATAATTTGACGGTAATATTGTCCATTACTTCATATAAATGGACCCGAAAGCCCGGAATGCCCACATGGATACAAACAAACCTAAAAACAAAGAAGTGAAGAAAGGGGAACTTGGAAGTTAATAACAACCTAGATTCAGGGTCTTCAACAAAGCATTGTATAATACATATGTATGCAACAAGAGATATGTATATATAACACAATAGCGCACACATAAAATACATACACAGACAACAACAAGTTGGTCATATGCATACTAAAGAAGTGTCAATGAGTGTAACTGCATTGGCCCGATCCGACAAAGGTCAACCCATAACTATTTAGTCAAAACTTTCTTTGTCCCGGTAGAGAAATATTATAGGAGTGGTCATCGTACAGCACCTGTTTTTTAGTTTATAGTTTTAAACATATTTTATTAACATAAGTATGTATGTTAAGCATACATTTAACAATAAAACATAAAGTCATACGATATAACACATGTTTTCTGTCACTGTCAGTTAGTGTTTCTGTGTGCTTAATATAATAATAACTGACTGTTTAGCCTGATGAACCTGTGTATACAAACATATTGAGTGCAAGGATAATATATCCCATAATACGTAACAAATATTGATATTGATCAATAAATTACATTTCTTTATTAACATAAATCGATTTTACAAGTATATACCATTAATCAATATTGTACAAAAAAACGTTATTCCTAAAATATTTTAAAGGGAAATAGTTCCCACCGGGAAAATCATTTTTTTATGTTATAGAAATATCCATAAATCACAGTAATATAACATGATAAACTGTTTTTGTGTGTTTTTTTGGCAAACAAACATTCACTCTCACGTTTATGATTTTATTCCATATGTTAGTTACATATTACATTATAATAACGATACATGTTGGATACTTTTATATGTCATAACTTTTTTGTCAATAAAATAGAATGCACAAAATATAATCTTAAATTTATCCCTACAAGGGGAATAATCAATACAGAACACACAGACAGTAGCGCTGCCGCAGTTTATTTTCCTATTTAATAGGCGGGATATTATTGCTGAACATCTTTTTAGGCAATTTAGTCAACATAGGGAAAAACATTTAACTTAATCTAGAATTATTACCAATCTGGGGAACATCAGGCAGAACGTGCTATATCATAATATTCCATTAATATATATACTAGTTTTAATATTGAAGGTAGGACCAGGGAGAGTTAGTTACTGCGATACATTAGCTTCGTCACTGTTTTGTTCATTTTGTAAGTTTTTAAAAGGTTTTACTTTCGTTCTGTAATTATGTCACTTAATGTTCATGTAATTTTGTAAAATATTAATGGAAACATATCGGAAAATTACAACGACAAAACAGCAAATATTAAATCAATACTAGAGAGAGGTGGATCAATATGTGTTCACTGACACCATGCCAAGTTATCATCCACCATTACGGTGGTGCGGTGGACTGTCAAGTATATCAGGTTAGACGCTTTAACTGTTTTTACAACTTACACTTATCACGTTCTAAGTCCACCTTAGTGAGAACCACTTCTAACTAAGCATATGCGGATAAAGTATCTTGCTCAATGACGTGGCGGAGGATCGAACCTACGACCAAATCATTCTTAGTCGATGCTTTACCACTGGATCATGCACTCCAAAAACTGTTTTCATTGGACATTTATATCTGAACAAATTGAACATATCTGCCAAATGTATTGAAAGTGAACAAACACAACTTTAATAATAAACACTCTTAAGTACTTCAAACTGAGTGGCTAGCAATGCTACCTCAGTCGGAAACTCGTCTATCTAGGGTCACTCCAGATATCTTGAGTTTGAATCCCTGCCAGGTCACAGTATGTGGTGACTGGTCACGAACTTTGCTTCATGCCGGAACTAGACACAAGTTACTGAAAGTTCTGAAGCCATGATTGCCAGTCACTGAGTATTTAGGAAAGTTATCAGTGACTTGCATAGATAATATTTGTCTAGTACTGGTTAACTACTGGCGGACCTCACGAACGCTGACAAGGTGCGCTGATCATCGTTAATGAGCTAAAATACTGTTTAAAAAGGCTAAAAATCATATAAACAAACAGAACTTCAAACAAAAGGCCAGAGGCCGATACAAAAGTCCAGAGGCCGATGAGCATATTATATTTGTACCATAAACACATTCCAGCAATCACATAAAAATAATAAACATCGCACAAAACGTTTACTGTATGATATAGGTTAAATTTTTAATGTTCATATACATTAAACGTATTATGAACATCAAAATGTATTTAGTAAAACGGCTATTGAATCATAAATTTGCATTAAATGGACGAATATGCATTCTAGCACTCACATTATACATTGATTAATCTCACAAAGCTGTAATATAACCATTATATCTCGGACAAATTATTTTTTCTGACCAAAATCATAAGTTATGGCTATTTTGTGTCATGAAAAAATGATTTTCCTATTTTGTTCGAGGTTGGCTATTTGTTAAACACAATTATTATTGAACAATACAACAGCAGTCCGTGTGGCGTTTGTTCTGTGTGATGTGTGTGCCGGCAACATGAACATCATGCTACCTTTCAATAAAATTATATCACTAGTAGAGGAACCCAACTCGATGTGAAGTACAATGTATGTCCGCCATAATTATTGCAACAAGAGATTTATTGAAGGCATATAATGATGTGATGTCAACTTATAACGTATTATATATCAACTTCTGAAGTCACTGTTTGACTAACTATGTTACCTTTTATCATAAACACCAATTATGACTTTTCTATCAAGAGAAAAAAAATGCACAAGAACAAGGTAATTAATTACAAGGTAATACTAATACAGTGACGATAAAAGAAAAAGCAGGAGTTGTTCCCCCTACAACATCGGAATCATACACGTTCGTCGTATTGGGTTCATATTCTTTGGGAAGCTGATTTCGCGGGGAAGACACACAATTTGATTTACATTTTACTTTAGATTATGAGTCTTAAAAGGAATTCGTTTTTACATTTTTAACATGTAAAGGAAAATTTACAATTGTGGTTTTGCTACAAGCAAAGACTCCATCTGATTACCTCTCTGAAACAATATCCGTTTTAAATTTACTTATTTTACATACATTGTGAAACAAGTTAGCATAACTAAGATAAATCACGGTCAAAGTTTTCCTGGGTAAAACCAGTACTCACTAACAATACGGTTATAAAGTGTCTTGCTAAAAGACACTACGCATGTCAGTGGCGGATGACCGAACCTACGACACACAACCCGATCACAGGCTGGTCCTGTTTGTAGAAACTGACTTGAAAGCGATTAACAAAAGCTCTAAGCTTTTATCGTGATCAAGCTTAAGTACATTGTTATAAACCCGAATATAACTGTTGAACTATTTTATAAACACATTAGGAATAAGCAATTATTCGGTAAGCTTTACAATACATTCTAGCGATAACGTGGTCCTCATAGTTACTAGTCGGTTATAGTGTAATAATTTTTGTTGTAACTTTTCTTTCAGTTTAGTAATACAAAACCAGACATATTGATACACAAATAGTTCATGGCAATGATAATTATATACATTTAGACATTTCGAATAGCCATTGAGTAATGATTTATATATATCAGATTCGCCTAGTAATTAGTTTGATTTATTATTAATTTTGTATACGTTGCTATGGTGGTTGTATCCTTTGAACACAAAGCCTCGTTTTCCTATTTTAGTTACCATAAGTAACGATATATTATACAAATCAAACTAATATATCGTGTATGGCATCACGTTGTAGACTTGAAGGGTTTCTGTAGCTATTTGACTCTACTTCGTACGTCACATTGGTGTTAGTCGGTAGCTTTTAACTATCATTTGTAAGTCATCAATTATATTAGTTCAGTTATATATCGGTGTTGTATTATTATGAGAAAACATCCCATGCTTTCTAAGGAAATATTTCAAAGTTACATTAATCCACGGTAGTGGTTTAGTTCTCGCATTAGCTTTTGAAAATCATAATTCTACAAACTTTACTTATGTTTCCATACCGGGAATAAACCAGCATATTTTTACCCTGTCATTAAATGTTCATAGATACATTCATCTGTTCAATCCCATAAAATATGTTATTATAACACCAGTTATGTTGTATTGCTCTATATATGCTATGCAGCTTTTGCTCTACTCATATACAGCAAGAAAACACAAAATCACAGCCTCTATGGACCATTTTGAAAATATTTCAAACCAAATTATATATGATTTTTTCGGCATAATAATCGTGTTACCGTGGCAAAAAAAGGAGCGAGGTCGGGTGGTTGGAGGTGTTTTATGTGCTCAGTTAACCCGAATCTGCTCTTCATTTATTCTGATTATGGATGTATTATGTGCTTCTGTGGATTATGGATGTATTTTGTGCTTCTGTGGAATTCCCTTTAGAGCTCCATAATTCAAAGAAATAAAAAAAAAACGCGTTAAAGTACGGCGGTTACTTTTTGCAGCTTTTACAAAGCACGTGATACCGATCTTGTGATGATCAGTTGTTTTATACAGTCAAAGGATTCTTTATATATAAAATACAATAATCGCCAAAGGATTCCAATAAAACCCAGGGAATTAAAAGCGATAATTCTAAAATAGTACAAATACAATTAAGTACACATACGTGTAATGAGAATAAATTGCAATAACCTTTATAGTTCTAAGCTTTATGGTTTCCAATTACTTATTTTCTCTGAAGTTAAATGTCAACTACATTTATTTAGCTCATCCACCAGATTGATGAACATTCCAATGTCGGCTTCAATACACGTACTCATTAAATGGGTTCATTCTTTGTACAAATAGCATCGCTTCACATCATGTTCATCCTCCATTCTGTACTTTTGACACTAGATAATGTATTAATAGAATTTATGGATTAATTTCACGTCATTATAACGTAAAATAAAACAAGAATTAGAGCTTTTATATCAATCAATATATGTATGACCTTCAGTCGTCATTCTTGAACTTACCATATTGGACAAGGATGGACAGAGTTTTGATAAATGATTGATTGAAAATAAACTAATTATATATTGTTAATACTAAAGCACCTTTAGTTTTCATTGGATCATTACCAAACTTGGTTAGACGGTTATTGATTGTAAACGCTTAGACAAGTTGTTGAACCGACGCGATCGTAAGAAAATATATAGAGTTGTGGCTACTGAATCATTGGAAACTTGTAGACACTGTTACAATTTTAATTGTAGGTATACATCGATCAAACTAGACCAGTATGTTATCGACCATAACAACTTAAACTGGCAATATCACACAAGAAAGAACAGCCTTTGATTGAAAAATGCTGATTTTGCCCTGTAAACACTGATGCGTCTGGTCATATTGTCTATTGGGATGGAGTTTTATTGGTTCGTCATATGACCAGATCAAATTTGAGAGAGTTATTGCACTTTGATAGTTGAAAAATTCCACTAGCTGCCGTTGTAATACCATCGAACTTTCAGTTAAAATGCAATCCAAACTAAACGTATCGGGTATGTTTATGGTCATGACATTTTATTGTTTTTTCTTAAAATGAAATAGTTACTTGGACTAGAAGGTACAGTAGAACGATTATAAGATCTTATCATGTTCAAAGGTATTTCTGTAACGGCGATCAGCACACCTTATCATTGTTCAGGTCATACGCTCGGCAGTTAACAAGTACTATCACACCACGTTCACCTGGTACGTCTCCACATATTAAGGATCAACCACCACAGCGACTGTAACGAGGCAGGGATTAGAACTAATGACCCCTGAATTAATTATCAGAAGTGTTACCGACTGGGCCAGCAAAGCCTGGCAAGCATTCTGAGAAAAGCAATGATATTTTATCCAGTCGGCCTTATATAATGTTATATTTCTGATAAGAGAAATAAGAAATATTTATGCAAAGATGCCTTGATGATCGTGCAGCTTAAATGCTAAATGTATAGCGAAACAGTCTTTCAGACATAACTCAAAAAAGTGTATTTCAGATCATTGATTATGAATATGTTAAAAAAGTATTATTACAAACTTAAGTTAGTTTGGTATGTTTGAGATAGGTCAAGGTCACTCGCTTTTGTCGGATTGTTATAACATGCCATCGTGCACAATAATGAATCATTAATTTATCAGATTGTAATTGTTTGATTGAAAGCTAAATACTTATCCGGAAATAATGTGTGTTGACAGTATAGGGCAATCTTTTTTATTTTCCAACACGAACCGTGTTGACAATATAGGACAATCTTTTTTATTTTCCAACACGAATCTCTTTTTTATTTTCCAACACGAACCGTACTGACAGTATAGGGCAATCTTATTTTTTATTTTCCAACACGAACTGTGTTGACAGTATAGGGCAATCCTTTGTATTTATTCAACACGAATCGTGTTGACAATATAGGGTAATCTTTCTTATCGAATAAGTTCATATAGTTTCATTGAAGTTTGAGAGAATAACTGCGTCAATAAAGCACCATAGAACATCACGTCACTGTAAAACATTATCAATTTCTTATAAGATTATTTCGATGAATAAAACTGCATTAAATTATCATTTGATTTGATTTATTATCATAATAGTTAATAATATCTAATTTATATAATTTTTATTATTGTCATTATGATAATAATATTTATAATCATTTAATCATTATCATCATTTTGATTATCATTATTTTAACCAAAAAATATTATCATTATTGTTGTTATTATAATTGTTATTCTAGTTATTATAATTATTATTATTGTTATAAATATTATTATCATATTTACTATTATTATTAACATAATTACATATATTGTTAAAATATTGTTAGTTTTATCGGTCTTATTCTCATTTTTTTATCATTATAATTATCATTATTTTTATTAATATCACTATCATTATCATCATTAGGATATCTATTATCGTTATCAATAAAAAGCGTATATAGTAAATGAGACAGATGAAAGCGTTACAGTAACTATGTATTGTGGTAGGAAGGTAAGTGCAACGTAAGTGAGTTGTTCCTTAACAATGTTCAAAGGACGCTTTTGACTCATTCACGAAAGTAAAAAATACACAAAACCATCAGACATATCCTATACATGTATATAATGCGATCAACATTGTTAACTTGAGATCGTGTTTTGTCTTGTCTTGAAACGTTTTTATTATGAATAAATAAATTTTACTCGTTCTTTAGACAAATATTCGGATTAAAGCTCATGACTGTAGCCGTCTATCGTATAATTATATTACAAACAGCATGGGCGCCGGTCTGGTAGAGAATTTGATCGCTTTTTGTCATTTACATTTTCTCCTACATTTACTCCTAACATAACACAATAAGTAGGGAAATAGGAATAGTGCTGTATGTTCTGTGTTGAATAATGAATTTCAATTTATGTTTGAATGTCAAATGTATTTCATTTTAAAAAATTGAAAAAAGCGCATAAAACCTTATTTTATAAGACATTGTTATATGTTTAAAACTATGAAATTGTTAAAATCTGAAAGCAGACGAAATATGCAAGATCTTGCAACGTAAATGTTTAAATCTTTTAAATTAAGGAAACATATTTCAATCTTAAAAAGTAATTATTTGACAAATCTGCTGTTTATTGTTAAAAGTTTATCTTTAATATTTAAAACACATGTGTAAATAGCAATTGCTTACTCGAAGCATTTTTTCTCGCCTGTCCTTATTGGTAAATTTTATGGTCATATCAAATTTTGTGAAAACATTCCTATTTTAATTGTTTTGTTTCATTTGATATATATTGTAAAAAATATCAGTTAAACTGATTTCCGTCATTGATTATTTAAATTATATGTGAGGACTCGTCTAGTAAAACATTTGATGGATCTTGATTTCTTGTTTTTTATTGTCGTATTCCTCATATCCAGAGTGATTTAGCAATTAAACCTCAAAACATCATTTAAGGCCTTATTGCACAGTTGATGCATTTGTGTGATTTAAACTAATTTATTTCACTTCGTTTGTGAAAGTTATTACAATTTAGACAAAGCACGCTCGAAGTATTACTGGGTGGAACCAGAATTAAGCAGATGCGGATAAAATGTCTTACTTAAAAACACCTCAAATGGTCTTGGCGGATGATTAAACCCGCAACTCTCCATTCCTGGGTCCGATGTTCTATCAGTGAAACACGTAGCTCTGTATGTTACATATCAAACGAGTCTTTCCCTGTAATTAAAGGCTGCTTTCTAAAGCAGAATGAATTCATCCAAAAAAGCAGTGACGGGCCAGGGGAAGAGCGTCTAACATGCAGGAAATTGCGGGTTTGATCCTTGGTCGTTCATTTCCAAAGACTTGAAAAAGGTACTAAAAGCTTCATGGCTTGGCGCTTAACGCGTAGAATATAATTCTAGGATAGGTCAAGGTCTGTTCAGTCCTGTGTCAGTATATTGAGGCTTGGTAGAAACCATGATATGGCACTCACCCAGTCACATTATACTTGCACAGAGCCCTGTGTCAGTATAATGTGGCTGGGTATATACCATAATATGGTACTCACCCAGTCACATTATACTGACACAGAGCCCTGTGTAGATACCACAATATGGTACTCACCCAGTCACATTATACTGGCACAGAGCCCCGTGTAGATACCATAATATGGTACTCACCCAGTCACTTTATACTGACACATAGCCCCGTGTAGATACCACAATATGATACTCACACAGTCACATTATACTGACACAGAGTCCTGTGTAGATACCATAATATGGTACTGTATTCACCCACTTACATAATACTGACACAGAGCCCTGTGTAGATACCATAATATAGTACTCACACAGTCACAGTATACTGACACAGAGCCCTGTGTAGATACCATTATATGGTACTCACACAGTCACAGTATACTGACAAAGAGCCCCGTGTAGATACCACAATATGGTACTCACACAGTCACATTATACTGACACAGAGCCCCGTGTAGATACCATAATATGGTACTCACCCAGTCACATTTTACTGACACAGAGCCCTGTGTAGATACCACAATATGGTACTTACACAGTCACATTATACTGGCACAGAGCCCTGTGTAGAAACCATAGCATGGTACTCACCAAGTCACATTAAACTGGCACAGAGTCCCATGTAGATACCACAATATGGTACTCACACAGTCACATTATACTTACACAGAGCCCTGTGTAGATACCACAATATGGTACTCACTCAGTCACATGCTACTGGAACAGAGCCCCAAGTAGATACCACAATATGGAACTCACCCAATCACATTATACTGACACAGGGCCCTGTGTAGATACCACAATATGGTACTCACACAGTCACGTTATACTTACACAGAGCCCTGTGTAGATACCACAATATGGTACTTACACAGTCACATGCTACTGGCACAGAACCCCATGTAGATACCACAATATGGTACTCACACAGTCACATTATACTTACACAGAGCCCTGTGTAGATACCACAATATGGTACTCACCCAGTCACATGCTACTGGCACAGGGCCCCATGTAGATACCATAATATCGAACTCACCCAGTCACATTATACTGACACAGGGCCCTGTGTAGATACCACAATATGGTATCACACAGTCACATTATACTTACAGAGAGCCCTGTGTAGATACCACAATATGGTACTCATCCAGTCACATGCTACTGACACAGAGCCCCATGTAGATAACACAATATGGTACTCACCCAGTCACATTATACTGACACAGGGCCCTGTGTAGATACCACAATATGGTACTCACCCAGTCACATTATACTGTCACAGGGCCCTGTGTAGATACCACAATATGGTACTCACCCAGTCACATTATACTGGCACCACAATATGGAACTCACCCAGTCACATTATACTGGCACAGAGTCCCATGCAGATACCACAATATGGATCTCACCCAGTCACATTATACTGGCACAGAGTCCCATGTAGATACCACAATATGGAACTCACCCAGTCACATTATACTGGCACAGAGTCCCATGTAGATACCACAATATGGAACTCACCCAGTCACATTATACTGGCACAGAGTCCCATGTAGATACCACAATATGGAACTCACCCAGTCACATTATATTGGCACAGAGTCCCATGTAGATACCACAATATGGAACTCACCCAGTCACATTATATTGGCACAGGACTGAATTTTGTTAAACATTATTATGTGTCTGTGGCATGATACATGTTGAAGCGCTTAGGATATCTCAAATAGACAACGTTGCGACAAACAAAAACATTGCTGAATGCGACACTAAACACCGTACAACCATTCATAAAATGCACAATTACTGGCATATCATATAAGACATCAACATATTCATTCAATGCAATTATATGTACCAAGTTTGTAATAAATTAGCAAACTCAGTATAAAAAGTTCGACACAAGGCAATTTTTCAAACACAAATCATAATAAGAACCAAGATACTATCACACATATTCCATGGTGCATCATGTAATTGTCATGTTAACAAGGACAATGCATATTTATCTGAAGTACGTAATTATGTTGACCGCTCTGACACGTACGTTTTCACTGTTTCAAAGTGTGATATATGATCTGCTTAAATGTCGATCCGTCTACCAGACTTATTATTGAAATGTCAAACACGTGTTATTCGCTAAGTCATGGTTAACAAAAACTATTGAAATCCTCAATATAACTGTTCTGTTAAAGGGATTATATCGGCAAGTAACACAAACACGTTGTTAATCCAGACTTTTCCTGTATGCAGTGTGCACAAAATAATGCTTATGTATTGACGTATAACCTTTATTTACTTGAAAGTTATCAAATTAACAGTAATTGAATATTGGCCAAAACTTTAATACGTCCTGCAATAAAGTATTGCGCAATGTTTACATTGAACTCTAAACTTCCCGAACAAAGCCTCGAAAACGAGATCGGAACGAATCTTCGCGATGATTAAGCGGTTCATTGAAAAAGGCGAATGTAAACAATAACAAAAACGTGGCTTCAGAAACCCGATGTTTGTAATAAAGAGGTTATGCAATTAGACACTTTAGACGCGTATATCTCTAAGTTACAAGTGTATCTTCATGCTGGGCGTATGTATTTAGGACTGGGAATTGACGGTAATATGCCAATATAATTCCTTTAAAAGATGGCAGTTTGACAATAAACGATAAAAGGCGGTTCGCAAATTGAATTGAAAGCATTCAAGGTATCTTAAAAGCGTTTTGCAGAACTTTGCACCAAGTTCATTAAATCTGGCATTGCATTTGAAATGCTTTTTTTTAATGTTCATCCCTGTCCTTTCTCCTTGCTATGGAACATGTTTTATTTTTTATTTTAAAGTGTATTGAATCCTCAGTGGCCGAGTGATTTAAGGCACTGTTGTCTCTCGACGCTGACGTCATGGGTTCGAGCTCTGCTCGGTCCCCAATTTAACTGGATATGCCATACCTACCTTTCATTTGTTAAAAATGGCGTTCAACTCCATTAGAGTACACTATATTGCCTTTTGCCTTTGTCTGTTCATGTCATTTGAAGGGTATGTACGCACGGTAATGATGAACTCGATGTTACGCATGTATTTAATTAATGCTTTACGACTTTGACCGTTCAGTCACGTTAAAATACTAATTTTTAGGTATTACCATCTAAAACTTCAGTTTTAAAACTATATTAACTTTAAATCTGGCATCTGTAGCTGTCTATGTGTAACAGTTACATTTGCCCTCTGTATGACTGAACAAAGACCAAGGCAAAATATGTGTTTAAAGATGTTAAACAAGTGGAATGATAACTGTTCTCAAATTCGAGAAAATATATTTAAATAAAACTTGTTTTTGCCTTTTTATTTGTTCAACCATAACGAGGAAAAAAATCTGACTTTTACAAATTTTGTTATAGATCACCACAAGTGCAAGATTCAAGGTGGCTTTTTGTTTGTCACTTTTTTTCATAGATGACCAGAAGATGCAGGGTGACATTTTGACTCGTTCTGTCATAGATGACAAAAAATGCAAGATTCATGGTGACTTTTTGTCACAGATCACCACAAATGCAAGATTTAAGGCTGACTTTCTGTCACTTTTTATCTTAGATTACCACAAATGCAAGATTAAGGGTGACATTTTGTCTAAGATTACCCAAATGCAAGATCCAGCGTGACTTTTTGTCATTTTTTGTCATAGATGACCACAAATGCAAGATTCAGGGTGACATTTTGACACGTTTTGTCTTAGATGACCAAAAATGCAAGACTTAGACTGACGTTCTGTCACTTCTTGAACATCCCTCATATGTGTAAGTAACTACTTGTGTAATGACATATGTTATTTTATTATATGCATTAAAATAGTGTTAAATATGTTTGTTTTTAATCACATGAAATAAATTTATATTTTTCAATAGTCAGTCTGAAAAATGTCTGCTTGTAAACATGTTGATTTTGGCTTAAAAAAAAATAATTTATATATTCTGATTATTATAAAGTATACTAACTTATGTAATAACATCATAAACGTACTTTCTCCATAACAAGAAAATATGGCTGTATTTCCTGTGTTTGATTTTTCTCACACATTTATGATGTATGGATTTGATTAAATGTAACCTTATCAATAAAACCAATTGATTAACATGTCTTTGGTATGTATGCTTTATGTACTCAAGTTTCATGGATAATGTTTATCACCTTTTGTCATAGGTGACCACAAATGCAAGATTCAGGGCCACCTTTTTGTCACATTTTGTCTTAGATTTCCACAAATGAAAGATTCAGGGTGACATTTAGACACTTTTTGTCATAAATGACCAAAAATGCAAGATTTTGGGTGACATTTAGACATTTTCTGTCATAGATGACCACAAGTGCAGATTCAGGGTGACATTTAGACACTTTTTGTCATAAATGTCCAAAAATGTAAGATTCAGGGTGACAATTAGACATTTTCTGTCATAGATGACCACAAGTGCAGATTCAGGGTGACAATTAGTCATTTTCTGTCATAGATGACCACAAGTGCAGATTCAGGGTGACATTTAGACACTTTTTGTCATAAATGACCAAAAATATAAGATTCAGGGTGACAATTAGACATTTTCTGTCATAGATGACCACAAATGCAAGATTCAGGGTGACATTTAGACATTTTCTGTTTATGCTGTCAAGCCGTATATCAGCGTTAAATAACATAAACATGTAGCGAAGTGGTGTCTGTGAATTTATTTTCCAGTGCATTATTTGGTCTAGCGCCTGAAGATTCACTTAGCACTTTATTTTTTTGTTAAACTATATTTATTTATAATATAACATTAGAATACCAATTTGTGTAAATACACTTAATTTTGTGTCTATTGTAAACAGGACATAACCCTTCTACAGTCATAAGTTACTATGAATCTTACATGTGTGGTCATCTATGACAAACAGTGACAAAAAGTTACCCTGAATCTTGCATTTGTGGTCATTTATGACAAAAGTGTCTAAACGTCACCCTGAATCTTGCATTTGTGGTCATTTATGACAAAAAGTGTCTAAATGTCACCCTGATTCTTACATTTGTGGTCATTAATGACAAAAAGTGTCTAAACGTCACCCTGAATCTTACATTTGTGGTCGTTTATGACAAAAAGTGTCTAAATGTCACCCAAAATCTTGCATTTTTGGTGAATCACTGTTTATTATTACGATTCAAATATTATAATATGCTTATGAATAAAGAAAATAAAGTACGTTACCATGGATTTTTGCAATCTATGTAAGTCCTTGTGAATTTGTTAATTGACATATATTCTCTTATTTGTATAGGTAGGTTAGAAATATAGATGAAATACGAATAAACGCGAGCCCAGAATGTATTACATTTAAAAAAATATAATTTTTGGAGGGGTGCTTTTACATTTTTAATATTATTTTATAATTTTTATAAGAAGTTTTTTTAAGTACCCAAGAAAACATTACTTATTTCTGGTTTTATTGATTGTAAATAAGAGAATGTTACTGCTTAAATACGGATATAAGCAATGATCCATCTATGATACAAGTATTACTCTTTTTTGTATGGGGTAATTTATTTCTACTAAAACAGTCTTAAAACATTTTCCGTTATTTTTCGACTTTGAAATATGCAGCTCAATTAAAGGATTTGAGGTTGACCAATAGATACAAATATCGACAATTTCGAGATTTATAAATCACGGAATAAATATTTGTCTTGGGTGTGATATCAATCAATTACTACATATGATCGTACTTAAACATGTCTGTGTTCCGCAGAGACGTGTGTGTGTGTGTGTGTGTGTGTGTGTGTGTGTGTGTGTGTGTGATGAAGTCACCGTGCTCCTATCTACTCAGTCAAATATTAGCTACCTAAAATTTAAAGCATTGTTGGTGTATTTTAAAGAATTATATGCATTTACAACAAAAATGACAAAAAGCTACCTACATACCAAATGCAAAAATACTTGGTAATGTTCAAGTTGATAACTAGCAGCAAAAACCATCTTTGTGCTTGCATATTTGCTTTGGTTTCAAAGAACTGTTTTGTCCGCTGTGTTTCGCGGCACCGTAAAGGTCATTTAATACGAGCCAGTAAATAGGTCAACAAGATCGCAAACAGTGTATATCTCGTTGAAATCGCTTGTACTCTAATTGAATTCCACTTGTCATGAAGGTGTCATGACTGGCATTTAACATAAGCTTCTTTTAAACAAAAGCGAAGTACTGAGCACGAAGGCTTGACACAAACGTGCAACCTAGTTGTAAGCTCAGTGTAAACATAATTTTAATGATATGGATCAAAATTCTCTTTGAAACGGCATGTACAAGTTGTTTATTCTTGTACTGTCGTGTTTGCTGTTATGCAATTTATCAATCTGACCAAAATAGGGACTTCCGCACCATACAGAGATGGGTATGTTATGTCCTTGGCCAAGACACTTTGTCTAAGCATAAACTAAGCATATTACTGTATATACACAAGAATTTTCCGAGCATGATCTGTCTAATTATAAGTTGTAATCATTTGTTCCTCAATCAAGGTAAAATAGATAAGTCTATATTTGCCATTTAATGGCAACTATCCAAACTTCTGTCAGTAAAAAGACTTAAAATTGTCTATTTACATGTATTCATTTTTCATAAAAGAAAACAATATAAAAAGAAAAAGAAGAATGAAACCGTATAAACAACTATATTAGGTCTTATGGTAGGTTTATATGGTTTTAATGTAAAATATACATTTTATAATGACCCCCATGTTTTATCGAAGAGAGTTGTGAAGTCTGGATTCTTTCCCAAGTTTACAGCAAGCGAGTCGAGAATATGTACACGTTTTAAAACCTTTACTTTCATTTTTAAAAAAGTCATGCTGACTGCAAATAACTTGTTTAATCACAGAGTAGTTCAATAGTCTGCCGTAAAAGTGACTACGGCATCAAACTTGACCAGAGTTAATAAACATTAACACATTGTTTATCCCAACCCGGTCTATTGTAAAAATCGGTTTAGTACGTAAGCATTTTTTAATATCCCCACAACGCCCAATCAACTTGCCAAACATAGAGCAAATGTTGGCTAAAATGTATATCATCAGCATAGTTTGGACAGTAGTACAATTCAGTGTAATATATCACTTATTAAATGCTCCGAAAGGTAATATATGTCCATTACCAGAGGCCTATAAACAGAGATAAGTGAGTTGCTTGTCTAAATTTCGATTGGCACATTTGGCGCTCGACTCCCCACTGACCCTACCAAAATATGTTTGTGATTTGGGTATTAAAAGAAATAACTCGATTGTAACTTTGGATGATTAACTTTTCTCTCTTTTTAATTGACTCCCCGCTGACCCTACCAAAATATGTTTGTGATTTGGGTATCGAAAGAAGGAACTCGATTGTAACTTTGGATGGATAACTTTTCTCTATTTTTTAATTGACTCCCCGCTGACCCTACCAAAATATGTTTGTGATTTGGGTATCAAAAGAAAAAACTCGATTGTAACTTTGGATGGATAACTTTTCTTTATTTTTTAATTGACTCCCCGCTGACCCTAACAAAATATGTTTGTGATTTGGGTATTAAAAGAAAGAACTCGATTGTAACTTTGGATGGTTAACTTTTCTCTTTTTTTTTAATTGACTCCCCGCTGACCCTGCCAAAATATGTTTGTGATTTGGGTATCAAAAGAAAGAACTCGATTGTAATTGTGGATGGTTAATTATTCCTTTTTTTCAATTGACTCCCCGCTGGCCCTACCAAAATATGTTTGTGATTTGGGTATAAAAAGAAAGAACTCGATATCGATATGTGTATATATTTGTGTGTATATGTATGTATATGTATATGTGCATGAGTATGTATGTATGTATGTTTGTATGTATGTATGTATGCATATATGTATATATATATGTATTTTGTGTATTTGCGGGTTTATGAAGATGAGTGTACACACTATGACAAATAGAAAACACAAAACGTATTAAAACATTCCTTTTTATCATATATGAGTTTCGAATCTGTTTTCGTATATAAGGGTAATATAAGGGAGTTTTTTAGCATAATTTACAATAATATATTTACATCAAGATAAAAGTAAAACTTATTCTTATGCACATCTTTTCGTTTTTGTAGTGTATAATGACAGCCTCAAGCGAACATGAGTTTATAATTGTGTCAAAAGGCTGTTTAAAGCGAAGTCTTGTATAAAGCTATAAGAAGTTTGAGGGAAGTATACTATAATATGTATATGATATATGATTGTTTTGATCACCTTTAAGTAATTATTATCAAATGGAAAGAAACAGTAATATTGAACAAATCTTGGATATTGAGTGAATTTAACCATAGTGTGGCGACACTGTATATTGATAAATAACGAGTGTTGATAGAATGTATGCATACATAGATGGCAATCAATTACCAGACATTACTATAAAGGCAAAAGTGAAAATCATTATTTTGCGTAGCAAAAATTACAAGATATTGTTATAAAGGCAGCAGATAAACCATACTTTGCATAGCAAATAAAACTGGTATGATATTTATAACTGATATACAAATGACACAGTCACATAGTTTATTACAGTTCCCATATATTATTGTATTGTTTCACCTTTTAACATAGACATGCTTTATTATATTCAAGACTACGTAACAATGGTTTGGAATGGTATGACTAATCTTTTAATAAATGCAACATTTAGTGTATAAATATTATACATAAGTATGCTAGTGAAGAGTTGAGTTACATGTCATATAGCTGTAATGTGGAATATAACAAAGAAGAAGGTTACTCTAAATATTTTATGGAAAGTTGTACACACCTTACCTTTTAGATCACTAATAGATACAAAATTACGCCTTTCCAATACAAATATGTAATGCGAATTATACCTAACAACTAATTTCTGTATAAATGCAAGAAGATATGTAATACAAGTATATGTGAATTTTTTGCTATGCATGTTAAAACAAACATACACCTATTTTGGGAATGTCAATTTTCTAGAGCCTTCTGGAAATATCTTGAAGTATATATTTATGAAAACCAGTTAACAATAAAGTTAAATTATATGGTAATATCTCTTGGTTGTACGGAATTGAATAGTTCTTAAAATTTGTTAAATACTATATTGATATATGCTAAATATTTCATTTACAAAAACAAATATGCAAAAACAATTCTCATGTTTATTAATTTTAAAAGATTTTTAAAAATTCATAGAAAATATAGACAGAAAAATAGCAACAGCAAAAGAAAAACATAACGGCATATGGGGCAAATTACAACTAAATTAATGACATCAACATACTGATTCCAGACTTAAAGTGTTAATTTCTTCTTCTCTTTATCTTAATCCTCCTACTCTTATCTACTACTCTTCCTTTACACTCTATTTAAGCGTTCTTATTTTTCATTTTATACATAAAAATATGTATTATTTATTTAACACATTGTGGCATTGTCTCATTAAAAGAAAGTAAATATATAAGTAGAATGCAAAACAAACTAATAATTACTATGTTTTTGTTTGTTGTTGATTTTTTGCTGAATTTTTTTTTAATATCTTATTATTTAGAAAGAAATTTCATTATTGTGAACAGTTTCAATATTCATTGTAAGAATTTATAACGATAGTCTCAATGTACTCAGTATAGTATAATAGTTTACTCTACCCTTTTTCTATTATGTTTTGGACAATGTCTTGCTATGTACATATATGTATGTGTATAATGAGAAATAGAATAGTAAAAGAGAGAAAAAATATATCAAAGACTCTGCCAAACCAATAAATTTGGTGTCGACCATGCCTTATATACAATGGAATTACATGCAACACATCTGGACTGGGCGGACACATTTACATACATGAAGTGATAGCTTTATATGAGTAGGATCCAGTAAAGGATTCATGACTACTGACATGCTATATAAAGGAAAGATTTATAAACCCGTTGCATCATAAACATATATATTTTATTGCTTTAAGGTAGATAACTAAATTCACAACAACGGAATTTACGATTTTTGGGATATTTTCAAATGCTCATTCACAATGCATGATATATATATGGAGATAATTATTTTTAATAACTTCTGTTAGCAGCAGTACATGCATCACAATGCGATGATTGCACGTCTGTTTTTTTGTTTCAACCTGTTTCGGTTCTCTACTCGTATGTCATTTTCCAGTATCTAATCTTAGCATCTTGTCAAAACTAATGTGTCTGCCTACTTAAACAATCGACTATTTCATATGCTATATTTCCGGTCAGGGGAATACGATGCACACATGCTGCCGATATTGCTAACTTATCTTATATTACTTACTGCATAGCATAAATGAATATATTTTTTTACACAAGCACCTTATTTGCCAATAATTGATTACAAATTAAATCATTATACCAACATATATTCAGCTTACCAATATTCAATACATACAATGAATATATTTACACACATACCTCACCTGCCAATCATTACATTTATATTTAATCGTTATACATACATACATTCATATATTCGATTTATAAATATTTAATGCATTTCATCAACAAATTAACACACATTTAATTTTTACAATTATCAACAAAAGCAGTGACCTTCCATCATATAAATCGTAATTGCGACGGAATGACATGTATGATATATGAACTTGTTACCATTTTTACTTATATCAGATCTAACAATGATTACTTCGGAGTGTCTACTTCAGTGAACCATTAAGATAATGAAATTCTAGTGATAGCTCTAAATGATGCATGATAAATAGAACTTCCGTATATTACTAAGACGGTGACCAAGATACGTGGCTTTTTGCGAAATAACAATATGTGTAATGTGCAATATCTAATTTGTTTGAATGACAATGCAGCTTACTAGATACATGTATTGTTGAAATGTGCAATATGTGTTATTCACTAAACAATAGTGTGACATTTAATTAAATTTTCCGAAGAACGGTTACGTTTGTGTTACAATAGTTCAGTTGAATTTCATAACGTGATCGTATTCGCAGAAATAATTGAAACCAGTCTGAATATTGCAGTGTCCTCCAAAATTAACAATAGTTGCGTTGTCACTTTGAAAATCCTGAAATTTACGAATTTCAATTATTTCATTTTCTAATGCAATATCCAGGGTGACATTTAAACACTTTTGTCCTAGATGAACACAAATGCAAAAAAAATTAAAGTGTATATACACAAATTGATATTCTAATGTTATATTATAAATTAATATAGTTTTAAGAAAAAAAAGCTAAGTGAATCTTCACCAAGATTGCCGTTTTTTCTTCAATTGTCTACATTTTGGAGCGAATATCGGAACTAAGTAGGATTACATTTAGCATTAAAGTACAGTGGCTCTTGCATTTTTAACAGGATATAAACATATATTAGTTATTGTAATGACGTATTCAGATCCTTGTATAACATTCATTTATATACATTAAACATATATTATATATACATAGAATTTTAATGTCAGATACACTAATGTACAGTTTTTATTATTTTGATATCCGATCTGCTGTCCATAACGCCTTTTAGCGATAGACCAATTGATGTACTGGAAAATAAATCCAAAGACACCACTTCGCTACATTTGTATGTCATTTAACGCTGATATACAGCTTGACAGCATAAACGGAATGTCAAAATAAATCAATGAAACATAGGTTTATCATACGGTGTTAATAAAATACATCATTTTGGTGAATTATAATGGTAGCATTTCGGATTTACTGAGTAACCTTCAAAATCATAGTCGCAAACGAAATGTTGACGTCCACCGCACCTGTTAAGGAAATGAATAATTTTGAATTGATGTAAACATGGTTGAAGCGAAAAGCACACTAAAGTTATATTTTTTTGAAAGTTGGTGTATCACTGTTTGTTATTATAATTTAAATATTATAATATGCTTATACTTATGCTTCTTCATATTTCTGCAATAAATCTATGATGTGTTGCAAAAATGTTCTTTTGTTAAAACGACTACACAATACCGTTTTTGTTACAATAGATATTCGTAAAAAGGCCAATATTTTTTTGTTTTTAACCCGTAATATTTTAAAAACCGAAGAAAAAGTAATTGGACATAGACAACAATTTTATCAACAAATTATTTGTAGAATAGCCAGACATAAATGTACAGACCAGACTACGGCGAGCGCGCCTAGCTGCAATGCAAACCATAGACACAATTTCAAGGTCTCTGCCAAACAAATACATTTGGTGCCGACCATGACTTATATACAATGGAGTTACATGCAGCACATCTGGACTGGGCGAACAAATTTACATATATGAACTGATAGCTTTATATGAGTAGGATCCAGTTAAGGATTCATGACTACTCACATGCTATATAAAGCACGGATTTATAAACCCGTTGCATCATATAGATACAGTGAATTCATATATATTTGATTTCATAAAGGGAGATAATTAAATTCACATAACGGAATTTACGATTTTTGGGATATTTTCAGATGCTCAACCACTATGCATGGTATATATATGGAGATAATTATTTGTGACTAACCAAGACATAAATGTACATACCAGACTACGGCGAGTGCGCCAAGCTACAGTGCAAACCATAGACACAATATCAAGGACTCTGCCAAACTAATAAATTTGGTGTCGACCATGACTTATATACTATCAGTTCATGTATGTAAATGTGTCCGCCCAGCCCAGATGTGTTGCATGTAATTCCATAGTGTATAAGTCATGGTCGATATCTTGAAGCTGTGGAATATTATGTTGAATGAAATATAGTAACACGTTTATTTTCTAAAGATATTTATTATATTAGCAATGTATGAGTAAACCCTATGATACATACATCCTTTACAATATGTAAGTATACATTCCCGATGAAAAATAACTGAATTAACTTCTGTCAGAAGCAGTACATGCATCATAATGCGATGATTGCACGTCTGCTTTTTGTTGCAACCTGTTTCGCTTCTCTACTCGTATGTCATTTTCCAGTATCTAATCTTAGCATCTTGCCAAAACTAATGTGTCTGCCTACTTAAACAGTCGACTATTTTATATGCTATATTTCCGGTCAGGGAAATACGATGCACACATGCTGCCAATATTGCTTATTTATCTTATATGACTTACTGCATAGCATAAATGATTCTGTTTATTAGTCATTGGTCTTTAAAATGATGGTCAACTATGTGGTTAACTGCCCTGAGTAAAAAGATAGTTCTTAGCACACAGTTCTTTATTCAAACAATAAAGCGGTATATGTTTATATCTTCAAATTCGGAGGAAAAGTGCTCGCTTCAGATAACATTTTTCAGATAACTTCCTTGATGATTCATGATATTTCACGAAACAATGATAAAACGCCTTCTCCGTATAGAGCTTAACCACCGGTGATATTAATTGACCATGCAAAACTTGTATTTGCAAAAATGTTACCTATAGCGGGCACTTTTCCTCCACATTTTGCACCACTTCATAGCATAAACTCACGTGGGTTTGCCAACGTATACCTAGAGGACAAAATGGATATCCGAGTAATTCAAGTTTAAATACTTCAATACTGGGTCAGGTTAGGTTAGTTGGTAGTGCGTCTGTCTATCAATCAAGCGGTTGTGAGATCAAATCTTCACCAAGCCACATTTTCCGTGATAATTAAAATATGATATGGCTTATCATTGTCATTCTTCTGTCACCGTTGATTCAAGTGGGAACGTTATCAGTTCCTTGCAGATATAGATCAGCTCGGGTAGTTGATAACCTTAGAGGATTTCAAATACGTTCTTCAAATATGTAAATAATCACTTACATCATCGTGTCTGTCATAACAATGTCGATCTAAACAAAACATTGGTAATTTGTCAACATTGATCAAATAACAAACCGTGGATTATCTATGCCAGACAGCTATTGGCAACGTGTAGATGTCGTATTCGTAGCATCTGACCTCACGGATCTACACAATATGTACTATTTCTTTCTAGCGTTTCTGCATGAATTTATATTTTCTGAAATTGGGATTTTGGGATATTTGTTACAGTTTAACAGAATATTTATATAGGAATAAGTGATACCGTCATGATAGTTATTTAAACTAGAAGTAAAATTATTATTTGCGAATTGTAACGTGTGAAGTGTTGTAACTTGAAAGATATTAATAAAAAAATATCAAAGGATTTGAACGCCATTTGCAACACATTTCAGTTTATTTATGGCACATCTGGTTATATTGGTGGAGAAAGTCTTCAAAACATAACTGAATAAAACTACCCTACTTCCACCAGTAACTGCAAACTTTCTTACAATAAGGTTTTGGACCAAGCGGGATTCGAATACAATGACCTACAATGTCATCGGTGATAGATGATCTGAGATGTCGCCTTAAGCCACTCGCCACGGAGATCGCTCTAATTAATATTTTAAACTTAGAAGTCCCGTGAAAAAAACAAACAAACACGATTTTACGTAGTTTTGGTGCTAATGTTTAAGGGCGTCCCGGTATGATTTCTGTTGTTTTTTCTTTTACTTTTATTATTATATTCGCGTCACAAGACAGTGTTCTGTCCTGTTACATATTTGATTTCGGTCAATAGCCTCATCACTCACCAACGCTAACTTTGTTAGCAATTTCAGGAAATCGTTTTTATCAAATTAATTCAGACAATTCCTGGAAACTGTTTTAGCAACTGTGTCAGAGCCAATTAAATCATAAAACCCTATCTGTTATTTTCATGGATTGAATAAAGTAGGACACGCGTCGTTTTAACTGTCAAATATCAATTGATTGGGGACCCATTACATTTCCTGCCGTAAGTTTACGAACTTTTTTAGAGTAATTTATCTAGTGTTTCACTAATATCACCATTATAACTTTTCACCACTGTTAGATATCTAGTTTGCTATGACAGTGTGAGTGTATTAATTTTTGTGAGTTATGGCATTGCATCAAGTATTATAACCATATCACTACAATGACAAGAAATAAAACATCTCACGATTGTTTAAACATAACAAAGTCTCATATTTGTTTGAAGGTTATTGAATATGTCTTATATGTTTTTAGTTTCAATGAGCAAGACGATCTAAGCTCAGGTTTAGTGTAATATAACATTAAACGGACTCACGGCAAGCTTTATAAATGATCATTCAACACTTATTTTGCAAATTTTATATCTGTATATTATAAAAACATTAATACTTGCTTTAAAATATGTGTTTTAGATAAAAACACTTGGATATCAATATTTCTATACACGTTCATAATTTTAGAAATTTAGCAAAACCATCTCAGCATCGCTGCATTTCCCTTAAAAGGAGAACACCAACTCGTTATTCTTACAAAATAATACACAACGTACACACGCTTCTGTGAATGTAAAAAATTGCGACATTTAAAAAGGATAAAAAAAATCAAATAAGAGACGAGAAAGCATACTTTTTAGTAATGGCTTTCAAAATATCAATGGTCTGTCTTGTGAGAAGAATAAGACACTGCCCGAGAGACAAAATAATTACATTTACTCGTATGATATATTAATGCTCCTCGCCTCCCACAACGAAAAATGACAGCAACAGTACTTCTTTGTAAAAATATTCCAATATAAAACAAAGAGCCTGCAAGGAGTCGATATGTTTATGACTATGGGGTGAAAGATCTGTATGATTAATACTTTCAATCAATATACGCAATTCGCCATAATCAATACATCCAATTAACATATTTACACACGTTCTCAATTTGCAAATAATTTAAATACATTAATTCAGCATACCTACATATATTCAATATACCAATAATCAACACATCCAATTAATATATTTTTTACACACGCACCTTATTTGCCAATAATTGATTACAAATTAAAGCATTATACTAACATATATTCAACTTGCCAATATTCAATATATACAATGAATATAATTACACACATACCCTACCTGCCAATAATTACATCTATATTTAATCATTATACATACATACATTCATATATTCGATTTATAAATATTTAATGCATTTCATCAACAAATTAACACACGTTCAATTTTACAATTATCAACAAAAGTAGTGACCTTACATCATATAAATCGTAATTGCGACGGAATGACATGTATGATATATGAACTTGTCACCATTTTTACTTATATCAGATCTAACGATGATTATTTCGGAGTGTCTACATCAGTGAACCATTAAGATAATGAAATTCTTGTGATAGCTCTAAATGATGCATGATAAATAGAACTTCCGTATATAACAATGATGGTGACCAAGATTCGTGGCTTTTGGCGGAAATAACAATATGTGTAATGTGCAATATCTAATTTGTTTGTAAGTTAATGCAGCTCACTAGATACATGTATTGTTGAAACGTACAGTATGTGTTATTCAATAAACAATAGTGTGACATTTAATCAGATTTTACAGTCACGTTTCTGTTACAATAATTCAGTTGAATTTCATAACGTGGTCGTATTCTCAGAAAAAAATGAAACCAGTCTGAATTTTGCAGTATCCTCCAAAATCAACAGTAGTTGCATTGTACGGTGTCCCGTTAGGGCCATCGTGCTATCGCTTTGTCAACAAGCACACGCGATGCTACGATAGCACGATGACACGATGGTGATGACGCAATGACACGATGACACGATGGTGATGGTACGATGACACGATGGTGATGACACGATAGCACGATAACGATGACGCGATGACACGATGACACGATGGTGATGGAGCGATGCTACGATGACACGATGACGATGACGCGATATTACATCGCGTCATCGTCATCGTGTCATCGTGCCATCACCATCGTGTCATCGTGTCATCGCGTCATCGTCATCGTGCTATCGTGTCATCACCATCGTGTCATCGTACCATCACCATCGTGCTATCGTACTATCGTGCCATCACCATCGTGTCATCGTGCTATCGTAGCATCGCCTTCCTGTATTTAAGTGGGATTCTTATAATAGTATCGGAAGGTATAGTTATGTGTTTATATTTAATTATGTACATGTTAGTCATTCAACTCGTTTTGTGTTTATGTGTTTAAATATGCATATTACTGCAACATTGTACTTTGATGAGAAACTGTGTATAGTCTTCTTCTCCTCCATCTCATTTTACTTCTTATTCTACTTCTTCTTCTTCTATAACTAGAAATGGAAAATCAAGAGGAACGCTTACTCGTGTACTTTATTTTAACACGACAATGAATATATAATAAAATAATTAATGTATTTAAATGAATTCCAAAGTTTACGTCTAGTTGTCTAGACGGTATTAGGTTCGGCATGATACTCATGTGTGCCAGCACTGAACAGTTGTTGAAAACGACAATAAACACCCAACAATACAATACAATGTACATTCAGTTATATGTCACTTGAACAATGAACTTGTTCACTTTTCTCTTACCATTTGATTGTTGAGTTGAGTGTTTAGCGTAATTGTTATGCTATCGAGAGCTAGCAGACGATCAGAGTGTCGTGGGTTTGATCCCCCGCCACGGTTATGTGTGAGACGGACACTATATTCGTA
Organism: Panopea generosa; assembly: GCA_029582155.1. Taxonomy (NCBI): domain Eukaryota; kingdom Metazoa; phylum Mollusca; class Bivalvia; order Adapedonta; family Hiatellidae; genus Panopea; species Panopea generosa. The sequence goes on along the minus strand of CM055901.1, from coordinate 44,579,215 downwards.
TATTCTTAGTACTGTTACTACCCAAGAATACACCGAACGTGATTTATAATAATAACTTATGTCACATCAATGTGAAATAAATACATTTAAAGTAAGTGTTAATAGACGATCAGTTAAACTCATTTGTGCAACTAACTGATATCTTTCCAGTTTAACATGGTACAGGAAATAATTAATTGGGACAACTTGTCTTTTGATGGGACGAGTTGTCTTTAAATAGGGGACAAGTTGTCTCGAAACTTGGGACGAGTTGTCTCAAAATGTGGGACGAGTTGTCTTTGGGGCGACTTATCCATAACACTTTTGAAACAGTGGTTAGAGACGAATGACAATGAGTCTGACATTTTTTTATTAGTCATCACGGAGAATGTGTTGAAGGTTACTGGCGGGTATTCAAACGCATGACCCCTGGATTGACAGTTAGACACGTAACCAACTGATTGAACAGGGCCTGTCTTTACCATATATGGCCAATCCACTTTGAACAGTGCTCACTAATTCCTAATTGGGTGTTTAACTACCAAAAATATTTTTTTACTCGACACTCGATTTTCTTGCTCAATACTCAGTTTTCTTACTAGACACTCGTCTTTCTCACTCGACACTGAACTTTTTCTCTCGACACTCGACATTCTTACTCGACATTAAACTTTCTTTCTCGACACTCGACATTCTTACTCGACACTCGACTTTCTTACTCGACATTTAACTTTTTTTTAAGACACTCAAAACTCTACCAAAGGTGACATATCGCCCAGCCATAGTCTCTGTGATGATTGACTGATATATGGCATTGCGCCTTATTGTCATTTGTGTTACATCGCTGATTGAACTGAAAAAGTCATCAGTTACTTGCAGAGATAGGCGTGCTCGAGTACTGGTTTGCCTCATAGGATCCCAGGAAAAAGTGTTTAGGTAAACCGGTCGCCTGAAGGAACGAACAAACGAACAAACGGACGGACGGACGGACGATGGAACTAACGAACGAATGAACACATAAACAAACAAACAAACCAAAAAAACCCAGACAGACAGACAGACAGACAGACAGACAGACAGACAGACAGACAGACAGACAGACAGACAGACAGACAGACAGACAGACAGACAGACAGACAGACATACAGACAGACAGGCAGGCAGGCAGGCAGGCAGGCAGGCAGACGGACAGACCACTACGCATCGGTATTATACACCAACTATTTTATCATTTAAGATTTTGTCTGTTGTTTACCGGATCGACAACTTTTTTGTGAATCTGTCGAAAGGACTATAATCATAATATGTACCTTCTTAATAATTTACCATTCACGTAATAACATATTTGCACGCATTTAGTGATTATAATATAAAAAGAAAACATATGACTGTGTATCTTATATGAATTTCCCTTTTCAGCAGCATTTGTGTCTCAGGGTTATGTATAACCTGACACAAAATAACCCCGAATATATTTGAATGCATGATGTGTTCCATTATTATTTTTTTCGCATGTCTTACAGGAAGGCGATGCTGCGATAGCACGATGACACGATGGTGATGACACGACAGTACGATAGCACGATGGTGATGGTACGATGACACGATGGTGATGGCACGATGGCACGATGACGATGACGCGATGACACGATGACACGATGGTGATGGTACAATGACACGATGGTGATGACACGATGGCACGATGACGATGACGCGATGTAATATCGCGTCATCGTCATCGTTTCATCGTAGCATCGCTCCATCACCATCGTGCCATCGTATCATCGCGTCATCGTCATCGTGCTATCGTGTCATCACCATCGTGTCATCGTACTATCACCATCGTGTTATCGTACTATCGTGTCATCACCATCGTGTCATCGTGCTATCGTGGCATCGCGCATGCTTGTTGACAAAGCGATAGCACGATGGCCCTAACGGAACACCGTAGCATTGTCACTTTAAAATCCTGAAATTTACAAATTTCATTTATTTCTTTGTTTCAAAAGTATACCACGTTTGCTATATCATTTCGTTTGTGTTTGGGCTCCTTAATGAACAATAGTTGAATTGGATTTCCTTAACCGGAAGTGTTTGTTTTTTAATTTGTCACTTTTCCAATCCTGAAATGGACGAATTTGATTTATTTCTTTACTTCAAAAGTAAACCACGCTTAGTATATCATTTCGTTGATGTTTGGTCTCCTTTATCAACGATAGTCGAATTTTCCTTCCTTGGAAGATTTTTTTTTCTAGTTTGTCATTTTCCAAATCCTGAAATTTTACAAATTTGATTTGCGGTTTTATTTTAAGTGTGCATCAAGCTTAGTATATCGTCTTGTTGGTGTTTTGCATCTGTCTGTACAAACCATCTTCAAGGTCCATATCTATGTCAGACGTGATTGTTTAGTCTGTGCAATACTTACAGTTTCTTTCTCTGGTCATTCATACAAGCATTGTTACCACCATGTGGTGTGTACTTTAGCAACAGTATACGTGTGGTATAAATACTGCTCCTCAGCAATTTGATGTATCATAATTATATTTATCGAAATCAGATTTAACCATCAGTTTTTTTTATAAATTTGTACGAATAAACTGTTAAATCGAACATAGTTTATATTCCTTGGTGATATATTTGTGTTCACAATTTATAGCTCGAGTTATTCATGTAATTGTTAACATCGATTTTACGTAAAAAATTGTTTGTATTTTAGAAGTCGCTCCAACGAATTGGAGTAGGCGGAGAAGAGGTTTAGTGTCATTTCATGTGTTTCTGTTTAATCTCCAAGGCAAAGTCTTTCATTCTTCGTGATGCTTCTCTGAAGATTGACCTCTAAAACTGCCAGACAAATTCAATAGCCTTTAAAATCATTACTTTACATTAAGTTGATTCTCTATATGATGTAAATGCGACCTTTATACAATCGTGAGGGTGTAATCTCTTGTCATTGGAGTTATATCAACACTATCGATTGAAATGAGAAGATTTTGAACAAGACAACCTTTACAAATACATAGGATGCATATGCCATTAAATTTGATACAAATCTCACCTGAAACAACATTTATCTAGGAACACAAATAAAAAAATGCCTTTGCACCATAACCTTTCTACAGAACGATACCACTTCAAGGAAATTGTGTTTAAAAATGTCAAAGTACAAAATGTGAATAATGCAGTTAAAAAAACTGCAATGTTTTAGATTCAAACTTATTTTTCATGTTTAAAACATTATACAATATTTACGAGAACATAGAGCGTACATTTTATATTGAAGAAATCAGTTGGCTGTGAAGAATTATTCATTAGTTTGCCAACCTATCAACTAATCGCATGTTTTTGTATCAATCATTAATATCGAGTTACAAGTTTCCTCTTCTACTATATACGTCCTTGATGTCATGTGCATGAAATATCTGTACATATCTCCATCATGTTGATCCAAAAGTGTTTCGATATCTTGATGTTCCAACTCTCATTCATCATTTTTAATAAGTACTACTCATTAAACCCAATGAACACCATTAAGAAGGTGCTCTCTTATTTGACTGGAGGGTTTTGTTCCACTCCTTTATGTATATATAAGCATGTGTAAAGATATGGGTGTTGATATGATATAAAGAATGATAGTGCCCACCCACATGAGTACAAAGTTTACTGAACTCTGCATTGAGCTTGTAGAATACGTATTATAGAAGGTGCGACGGAAGCAATAAACTTTAATAGAAAGTTGCCCTACGCTATAAATCAATAAAGCAATAAGTTATTATTGGCAGACACAGTTTATATTATGAATGTTGTCGTATTTCTTTACAGTTTTAACAAAACAATGTGTGCTATTCAACTTCAAATCGTTTATAACATTATTAATAACTAGTTCTCAAATAACAAAACGTTATATACTATATCATAGATAAAAAATACTCGTATACCTAAAGCTCCCAATTTTTTTTTTTTTTTTTTTTTTTTTTTTTTTTTTTTTTTTTTGAATGGGGTTTAACGCCATTTTCAACACATTTCAGGTTATATATGGCATATCCAGTTTTACTTGTGGAGGAAGACCTCAGACTGAGTCAGACTGAGTAGAACCACCGTCCTTCCGCAAGTAACTGGAAACTTTCTCACATAAAGTTTTTGGAGCGAGCGGGACTCGAACCTAGCTCCCAACTTATAATCCATCGCATTTCAATTGTCATAGTTTGTTGGGGATGTTTATTGCCTTTACTTTCTTATCATACCTACACTCAAAGACGAGTTCTATAGTTATTTATGGATATAATTTTATTGATTGATTGATTGAATATTTAGTGTCATTTTATGCCATCGAGGGCTAACAGACGATCAGTTAAACTAACCGCTGTTTCCTGGGATCCTGGAAGGTTAACCAGTACTCGAGCACATCCAACATCCACAAGTTACTGATAACTTTCCCGCTTGAATCAGCTGTAAGAGACGAATGATTATGAAACACAATGTCGTATATCAATCATCACGGAGATTGTGGCCGGGCGGGGAATCGAACTCAAGACCCCTGGATTGGTAGTCAGACGCGCTAACGACTGAACTAGTCAGGCCCGGCTTTGAAGATTGAATACAATTTCTAGTATTAAAGTTGTATTTTCAAAAATAAAAATACAAACTACTGTATAGTGTTTTGTAATTACCCCACCAACAACATTCCCATATTGAATTTTGACGTAATGTTTTACAACAAAAAATATTTAAACTTATTTTTTTCAGTTACCAAATGGCAGCCCGTTTATTTTCATTTTCACATGAGCAAGTTACATAAGACATAGTAATATACAGGATTAATATAATTCAATGTAGTGAAAATGAGAGAGAGAGAGAGAGAGAGAGAGAGAGAGAGAGAGAGAGAGAGAGAGAGAGAGAGAGAGAGAGAGAGAAGAAGAGAGAGAGAGAGAGAGAGAAAGAGAGATAGAGAGAGAGAGAGAGAGAGTATTTAAACTTATTTATATATATTTTTTATTAAAACTAATACATAATTCCATGCAGATAAAAATAAATGTCCTCAAGCTGAAAATACGACAATGCAGTAAAAAGTCGAAATAATTTTAATTTCTAGTAATCATTTTGTTGTTTCGTTGTTTCGACTTTTCACCCCCGCCACGATATCCCCAAGGCGACACTGTAGTCTACAGACTCATTAAATATGATAATAATAATAATAATAATAATAAACATAATAATAATAATAATGATAATAACAATAATGAAAAAGATAATATAGAAATAAAATTTATAATTATAAAAATAACTAAAAAAAAAACGGTCATAATTGATTGGCGTTCTCAAGTAAAGGCTTTTAAAGAAATGGTGAATATGAAGTTGATGAACTTTTTAAGATTTAATGTAAATTTAAATGAAATAAACAATAAACCAACAAGGATGGTCAAAACCATAAACAGATATCTTGAATTCTTCTCTGCCAGTTTATGTTGTTGTTGTATGTTGTTTATGTTGCTAAAAAAACATCACTCATTAGGCGACAGTGTCTACTCGAGACCGTATACTAAGCGGTGCCACACAGAAGTATTATGCCACAGACACATGTTATAGTACCCCACCAAGTCACATTAAACTGACATCGGGTCGACCAGACCTAGAACTACCACACAGACACATGGTATAGTACCCCACCAAGTCATATTAAACTGACATCGGGTCGACCAGACCTAGAACTACCCTACAGACACATGGTATAGTACCCCACCAAGTCACATTATACTGACATCGGGTTGACCAGACCTAGAACTACCACACAGACACATGGTATAGTACCCCACCAAGTCACATTAAACTGACATCGGGTCGACCAGACCTAGAACTACCACACAGACATATGGTATAGTACCCCTACAAGTCACATTAAACTGACATCGGGTCGACCAGACCTAGAACTACCCTACAGACACATGGTATAATACCCAACCCAGTCACATTATACTGACATCGGGTCGACCAGGCCTAGAAGTACCCCACAAACACATGGTATAATACACAACCCAGTCACATTATACTGACATCGGGTCGACCAGACCTAGAACTATCCCGCAGACACATGGTATGATACCCTACCCAGTCACATTATACTGACATAGGGTCGACCAGACCTAGAACTACCCCACAGACAAATGGTATAATACCCTACCCAGTCACATTATACTGACATCAGGCCAACCAGACCTAGAACTATCCCACAGACACATGGTATAATACCCCAACCAGTCACATTATAATGACATCTGGTCGCCCAGGCCTAGAACTATCCCACAGACACATGGTATAATATCCCAACCGGTCACATTATACTGACATCGGGTTGACCAGACCTAGAACTACCCCACAGTCACATGGTATGATACCACAACCAGTCACATTATACTGACATCGGGTTGACCAGACATAGAACTACCCCACAGACACATGGTATAATACCCTACCCAGTCACATTATACTGACATCGGGCCGACCAGACCTAGAAATACCCCACAGACACATGGTATAATACCCTACCCAGTCACATTATACTGACATTGGGTCGACCAGACCTAGAACTACCCTACAGACACATGGTATAATACCCTACCCAGTCACATTATACTGACATCGGGTCGACCAGACCTAGATCTACCCCACAGACACATGGTATAATACCCTACCCAGTCACATTATACTGACATTGGGTCGACCAGACCTAGAACTACCCTACAGACACATGGTATAATATCCTACCCAGTCACATTATACTGACATCGGGCCGATCAGACCTAGAACTACCCCACAGACACATGGTATAATACCCTACCCAGTCACATTATACTGACATTGGGTCGACCAGACCTAGAACTACCCTACAGACACATGGTATAATACCCTACCCAGTCACATTATACTGACATCGGGTCGCCCAGGCCTAGAACTATCCCACAGACACATGGTATAATATCCCAACCGGTCACATTATACTGACATCGGGTTGACCAAACCTAGAACTACCCCACAGTCACATGGTATGATACCACAACCAGTCACATTATACTGACATCGGGTTGACCAGACTTAGAACTACCCCACAGACACATGGTATAATACCCAACCCAGTCACATTATACTGACATCGGGCCAACCAGACCTAGAACTACCCCACAGACACATGGTATAATACCATACCCAGTCACATTATACTGACATTGGGTTGACCAGACCTAGAACTACCCTACAGACACATGGTATAATACCCTACCCAGTCAATTTATACTGACATCGGGTCGACCAGACCTAGAACTACCACACAGACACATGGTATAATACCCCACCCAGTCACATTATACTGACATCGGGTTGACCAAACCTAGAACTACCACACAGACACATGGTATAAGACCCCACCCAGTCACATTATACTGACATCGGGTTGACCAGACCTAGAACTACCACACATGCATATGGTATAATACCCTACCCAGTCACATTATACTGACATCGGATTGACCAAACCTAGAACTACCCCAAAGACACATAATATAATACACTACCAAGTCACATTATACAGTCACATTATACTGACATCGGGTTGACCAGACCTAGAACTACCACACTGACACATGGTATAATACCAAACCTGGTCACATTATACTGACAACGGGTTGACTAAACCCAGAACTACAACACAGACACATGGTATAATACCTCACCCAGTCACATTATACTGACATCGGGTTGACCAGACCTAGAACTACCCCACAGACACATGGTTTAATACCACACCCAGTCACATTATACTGACATCGGGTTGACCAGACCTAGAACTACCCCACAGACACATGGTATAATACCCTACCCAGTCACATTATACTGACATCGGGTCGACCAGGCCTAGAACTACCCCACAGACACATGGTATAATACCCTACCCAGTCACATTATACTGACATCGGGTTGACCAGACCTAGAACTACCACACAGACACATGATATAATACCCTACCCAGTCACATTATACTGACATCAGGTTGACCAAACCTAGAACTACCCCACAGACACATGGTATAATACCCTACCCAGTAAACATTATACTGACATCGGGTTGACCAGACCTAGAACTACCACACAGACACATGGTATAATACCCTACCCAGTCACATTATACTGGACATCGGGTCGACCAGGCCTAAAACTACCCCACAGACACATGGTATAATACCCAACCCAGTCACATTATATTGACATCGGGTCGACCAGACCTAGAACTACCCCACAGACACATGGTATAATATCCCAACCAGTAACATTATACTGACATCGGGGAGACCTGACCTAGAACTACCCCACAGACGCACGGTATAATACACTGTCCAGTCACATTATACTGACATCTGGTCGACAAGACCTAGAACTACCTCACAGACACATGGTATAATACCGTGCCCAGTCACATTATACTGGCATCGGGTCGACCAGACCTAGAACTACCCCAGACACATGGTATGATACCCTGCCCAGTCAAATTATAATGAAGTCGGGTCGACCAGACCTAGAACTACCCCGCAGATACATGGTATAATACCCCAACCAGTCACATTATACTGGCATCGGGTCGACCAGGCCTACAACTACCCCACAGACACATGGTATAATACCCTACCCAGTCACATTATACTGACATCGGGTCGACCAGACCTAGAACTATCCCACAGACACATGGTATAATACCCCAACCAGTCATATTATACTGACATCGGGTCGACCAGGCCTAAAACTACCCCACAGACACATGGTATGGTACCCCACCAAGTCATATTATACTGACATCGGGTCGACCAGAACAAGAACTATCCCACAGACACATGATATAATACCCCAACCAGTCACATTATACTGACATCGCATCCACCAGACCTAGAACTACCCCATAGACACATGGTATAATACCCCACCGAGTCCTATTATACTGACATCGGGTCGACCAGACCTAGAACTATCCCACAGACACATGATATGGTACCCCACCAAGTCATATTATACTGACATCGGGTTGACCAGACCTAGAACTATCCCACAGACACATGGTATAATACCCCAACCAGTCACATTATACTGACATCGGGTCGACCAGGCCTAGAACTACCCCACAGACACGTGGTATAATACCCTACCCAGTCACATTATACTGACATCGGGTCGACCAGACCTAGAACTATCCCACAGACACATGGTATAATACCCCACCAATTCCTATTATACTGACATCGGATCCACCAGACCTAGAACTATCCCACAGACACATGGTATAATACCCTACCCAGTCACATTATACTGACATTGGGTCGACCAGACCTAGAACTTTCCCACAGACACATGGTATAATACCCTACCCAGTTACATTAAACTGACATCGGGTCGACCAGACCTAGAACTACCCCACAGACACATGGTATAATACCCTACCCAGTCAAATTATACTGACATCGGGTCGACCAGACCTAGAACTATCCCACAGACACATGGTATAATACCCTAGCCAGTTACATTATACTGACATCAGGTCGACCAGACCTAGAACTACCACACAGACACATGGTATAATACCCTACCCAGTCACATTATAATGTCATCGGGTCGACCAGACCTAGAACTACCCCACAGACACATGGTATAATACCCCCAACAAGTCACATTATACTGGCATCGGGTCGACCAGACCTAGAACTACCCCACAGACACATGGTATAGTACCCTACCCAGTCACATTATACTGACATCGGGTCGACCAGACCTAGTACTACCCTACAGACACATGGTATGGTACCCGACCCAGTCACATTATACTTACATCGAGTCGACTAGGCCTAGAACTACCCCACAGACACATGGTATAATACCCAACCAAGTCACATTATACTGGCATCGGGTCGACCAGACCTAGAACTATCCCACAGACACATGGTATAATACCCCAACGAGTCACATTATACTGACATCGTGTTGACCAGACCTAGAACTACCCAACAGACACATGGTATAATATCCCACCAAGTCACATTATACTGACATAGGGTCGACCAGAGCTAGAACTACCCCACAGACACATGGTATGATACCCCACCCAGTCATATTATACTGACATCGGGCCGACCAGGCATAGAACTACCCAACAGACACATTGTATGGTACCCCACCAAGTCATATTATACTGACATCAGGTCGACCAGAACTAGAATTACCCCACAGCCACATGGTATGGTACCCCACCCAGTCATAATATACTGACATCGGGTCGACCAAGCCTAGAACTACCCCACATACACACGGTATAATACCCTACCCAGTCACATTATACTGGCATCGGGTCGACCAAGCCTAGAACTACCCCACAGACACATTGTATGGTACCCCACCAAGTCATATTATACTGACATCAGGTCGACCAGAACTAGAATTACCCCACAGACACATGGTATGGTACCCCACCCAGTCATATTATACTGACATCGGGTCGACCAGGCCTAGAACTACCCCACAGACACATGGTATGGTACCCCACCAAGTCATATTATACTGACATCGGGTCGACCAGACATAGAACTACCACACAGACACATGGTATAATACCCTACCCAGTCACTTTATACTGACATCGGGTCGACCAGACCTAGAACTACCCTACAGACACATGGTATTATACCCCAACCCAGTCACATTATACTGGCATCGGATCGACCAGACCTAGAACTACCCCTAAGACACATGGTATAATACCCTACTCAGTCACATTTTACTGGCATCGGGTCGACCAGACCTAGAACTACCCCAGAGACACATGGTATAATACCCCAACCAGTCACTTTATACTGACATCGGGTTGACCAGACCTAGAACTAAACCACAGACACATGGTATAATACCCTAACCAGTCACATTATACTGGCATCGGGTCGACCAGACCTAGAACTACCCCACAGATACATGGTATAATACCCTACCCAGTCACATTATATTGGCATCGGGTCGACCAGACCTAGAACTATCCCACAGACACATGGTATAATACCCTACCCAGTCACATTATACTGGCATCGGGTCGACCAGACCTAGAACAACCCCACAGACACATGGTATAATACCCTACCCAGTCACATTATACAGGCATCGGGTCGACCAGACCTAGAAATACCCCACAGACACATGGTATAATACCCCGACCAGTCACATTATACTGACATCGGGTCGACCAGACCTAGAACTACCCTACAGACACATTGTATAATACCCCAACCAGTCACAGTATACTGGTATCGGGTCGACAAGACCTAGAACTACCCTAAAGACACATGGTATAATACCCTACCCAGTCACATTATACTGGCATCGGGTCGACCAGACCTAGAACTACCCCACAGACACATGGTATAAAACTATACCCAGTCACATTATACTGGCATCGGGTCGACCAGACCTAGAACTATCCCACAGACACATTGTATAATACCCTACCCAGTCACATTATACTGGCATCGGGTCGACCAGACCTAGAACTACCCCACAGACACATGGTATAATACCCCAACCAGTCACATTATACTGACATCGGGTTGACCAGACCTAGAACTACCCCACAGACACATGATATAATACCCCACCCAGTCACATTATACTGGCATCGGGTCGACCAGACCTAGAACTATCCCACAGACAAATGGTATAATACCCTACCCAGTCACATTATACTGGCATCCGGTCGACCAGACCTAGAACTACCCCACAGACACATGGTATAATACCCTACCCAGTCACATTATACTGGCATTGGGTCGACCAGACCTAGAACTATCCCACAGACACATGGTATAATACCCTACCCAGTCACATTATACTGGCATCGGGTCGACCAGACCTAGAACTACCCCACAGACACATGGTATAATACCCCAACCAGTCACATTATACTGACATCGGGTCGACCAGGCCTAGAACTACCCCACAGACACATGATATAATATCCCACCCAGTCACATTATACTGACATCGGGTTGACCAAACCTAGAACTTCCCCACAGACACATGGTATAATACCCCCAACCAGTCACATTATACTGGCATCGGGTCGACCAGGCCTAGAACTACCCCACAGACACATGGTATAATACCCTACCCAGTCACATTATACTGACACTAGGCTAACCAGACCTTGAACTACCAAACAGACACATGGTATAATACCCCACCAGTCACATTATACTGACATCGGGTCGACCAGGCCTAGAACTACCCCACAGACACATGGTATAATACCCCACCAAGTCACATTATACTGACATTTGGTCGACCAGACCTGGAACTACCCCACAGACACATGGTATGGTACCCCACCAAGTCATATTATACTGACATCGGATCCACAAGACCTAGAACTACCACACAGACACATGGTATGGTACCCTACCCAGTCACATTATACTGACACAGGATCTACCAGACCTAGAACTACCCTACAGACACATTGTATAATACCCTACCCAGTCATATTATACTGACATCGGGTCGACCAGACCTAGAACTACCCCGCAGACACATGGTTTAATACCCCAACCAGTCACTTTATACTGACATCGGGTCGACCAGACCTAGAACTACCCCACAGACACATGGTATAATACCCCACCAAGTCATATTATACTGACATCGGGTCGACCAGACCTAGAACTACCCCAAAGACACATGATATAATACCCTACCCAGTCACTTTATACTGACATCGGGTCGACCAGACCTAGAACTACCCCACAGACACATGGTATAATACCCCAACCGGTCACATTATACTGACATCGGGTCGACCAGACCTACAATTAGCCTATTTATGCTAACGTTTAGCGAGAAAGCTTGTAGTTACATTTGTTTAAGTCTTTAGTATGACCGAGTCGGGGATTGACCCCACGACTTTCTGGACGCTCTGCCAACAGACAATCGCTGCGATATATCTGCGAGTAAACTTTTTTGCTTGCGGTAACCTTTGATCTTATACATGTAACTCAGTCAAAATGTCAAGTTCAACAGCAATTCAATTCAATAATTTATTTACTCAGTCAATTCATGGTATACATGACAATATGAGTAATAACAAAAATACATACAATATACAGTAGAGGCTAATTACATATGATCAGAACTTTGAATATTGTAAAAATACTATAGTTATAATTTAAAGAGATTTAAAATAATGTTTTGTTGTTGGTTTTGTTGGGTGTTGTTTTTGTTGTTGATGTTTTTGCCAGTGGGATACTACCCGTACATTTAATGAAACTTTATATAAAATAAAATAATCCTGAAGTTACTACATTCTGTTATATAACGTTCATATTAGTAGACCTCAACGACGTTGTTTTATATGCTGGTTGTCAGGTATGTTCTATATATATAAATATTTCATTAAAAAATTGACACAATTTTCTGTATTGTATAATATTTGTTATTTTTATGTTCATTACTTTATCCAAATTATTAATATTGTGACTAATGTTATATTTTCCACTTGAAAGACGTTTCTACTAAGACAAAAGTATTGACATTCAAATAAATAAATAATGATATTCATCACCAAACACTATAGAATCAACAACAGATGATGTCTTATGTAGGTTAATCTCTGTTTTACATTCATTTAGCCTGTTTGCCGTCCGTGAACACGCCGTACTTCATACATCTTTTCTTAGTTCAAACAATATTTTATTCACTTAAGTACATATATTAAGCATACATTTAACAATGAAGCAATAAAATACATCTAACACATTATGTGGAAAGGATACAGAAAAAAGCTTTTGAAGCTTGTGTGCTTCGTGTTTTCTCGCGACATATAATGAGAAATTACACTAGACTATACGATGTAAAACGACAAATATTAAAAAACATAAATATCAAAACAGCAACAGCAAGTGTCGGATAATGTTATAACAAACATGACATATGCGTGACTACTATTTTAGATAACAACAACCTCGTTCTGATCGCATCCAACGTAAATACTGAGAGAGATTCAGAAGACAATTTTAATATAATCGGTATTCATTTCCTCTGATAAATGTCAACCATTTATTACAGTGTCTGTTGCTAAATTGAGCATCATAAATATGTGTTTTTATGTAACTAAAGTAGGACAATAACATGTACAGACTGCTGACTTATCATTCCAGATCAACGATGCATTTTACACAATATATGATTCCTCGTACAAATGTACATTCCAGAGAACTTCAAAACAGTAGCGCATATATCTATACATAAACGTTACCGGAAATGAAGTCCACTGTTTATAGGTAGTCTGGGATTTATAGGGGACATTGATCTATAATATATCGGTGAAATAGATTCCTCTAATACTAAGAAGGTCGGTTGGAACTCTAAAATTTTCACATGCACCCAAACTCGAAACGAAAAAATCACTTAACCAGCTTTTGAAACAACGTATCGACACTATATTTTAGCAGTTGTGCAATACGTAGGTTACCGCCCTTAGTTAATGTCGATGAAATATGACTGTGATAAACTATATACATACAAAAGCAAAATCTGCATTGACGTCAGCAACGTTTTATAGAATGGCAATGCTTTGTATTGGGTAGAGTTATGTTACAGTACATTATTTTGTTAACATTTGTTAATATATTTTTTTTACTATTGAAATAATTTAAATGTAAGCAATGCAATAAAGCAAATATTGTTTATATATTTTTTTTGGCAATTTTACAATAATTCGTTATGTCATCATATAAAACAAAATATATATCATCAAATTAAGATCAAATGAACTCATCAAATTGACTACTTTAAAATATGATCCGAGGGAGAGATTAGTAAGCTAGCCCATGTTTCTCAGAACCTAATGTGTATTGTGGGACGAATCTGTAGAGTGAATAATTTATAATGTATCTCTTACCAAAAAGAGTTCCCGATTTTATTCATCGTGGTGATATCAATGATATCAATTATACCTATAACTTGAAATGAAATTTTCTAAAAATAACACGACAATGTAACTTACTCGTTCTCATAGTCACTCATCCAGTCGCTCACTTATTCAGTCGCTCACTCACACGCTTGGATTCTATCGCCGAGTTTATGTATTATAATGATGTACTTCTATCAAAACAGCTGTACGGAGTAGTTTAAACATATTTTTGCTTAGTATCGTACAGTTTACATTACAATAGTAGTGTAGCTATAAATATTTACAAACACATATAAGCAAGAGGGTTGGGCCACAAGTTCTGCCAACATTAGTTGTACGGAATGCGTGGTCTAGACTGACTGATTAAATATTAAGCGTCATTTTTATGCCATCGAGGGCTAACAGATGATAAGTTAACCTAATCACTGTTTCCTGGGATTAACCAGTATTCGAGCACACCCCATTTCTGCAAGTAACTGATAACTTTCCCACTTGAATCAGTGGTGAGAGACGAATGATAATGAGACACAATGTCGTATATCAATCATCACGGGACTGTTGACAGGCGGGGGATTCGAACTCATGACCCCTGAATTGATAGTCAGACGCGTAACCGACTGAGCTAATCGGGCCTGGCTCGTGTGGTCTAGAGGTAGAACATCGGGCTCCTGATCGGAGGATCACTCTGTTTTGTGTGGTGAACTTGAGAACGACAATTTATCCCCTTAAGCTAAGTACCAGTTACAGCCAGGAAGACAGCTAGAGTGGTTTTTCATTACAAGGTGTATCAATTTGTTTCACAATCGAAGTAAACTAAAGTGATATCAAATTTATTAACATGACCTTAAAGATGCATCACCACCAACATCGTTCAGTAAATGATTGAAAATTTATTGAATCACAACGAGTAAGGTCCCATCCGAAGATAAAGGTTGATTTTGTCCCTGTAGTTTATATTTTTTTGAGAAATTCTCGTATACACAGGTGGGCATTTTCCGTTTATTCGTCAATGTATTAGCATAACCCGAAACTGACAAAATGTGTGGCTCTATCACGAGCCGCAATTTAGTATTTGGTTAAGAAAATTAAAGAATTTACACTACAGAGACACAAAACAATTTTAAACTATTTAACAGAATATCCACAATATATGATGATTTATATAAACGTGCAGTTTTGCAGTTAAGATCGATAAAATAACGACCATATAGGTGAGACCGTTTTAGATTGCACATTCCCCTGGGATTGGCACTGTCCATACCCATATGTCCGTGCCGATATCTGCGAACCTGTCACTAACAAGAACATAAATGTTTACATCATTAAACGTTTCAGTAAAACTAATACATCTGTTAGATTGAAAAACAACACGATATAATGCCTACGTTTAACAATCAACAGCTTTTCTAAATGACAACATGTTACGATATTATGACAGATGTTTTATTTCAACAGTTTCCATTATCATTTAAAATACCTTATTTTTTTAAGCTTACTTTTTGACCCACATACGTTATCATTTGTTTATAATATACTAAACCTATGACGAATGAACGACCGTTTATAGCAAATATTTAACGGTTTAAACAAACAGAATTTATCGTCGTGATTTACCAATCTACGTTTGGGATTTATTTAAACACCCTATTCATATAACGATTAAGTAAATCACGACCATTTGATGTCATCAACAGATAAAATACTTATGTACATAGTTTCTTCTATTCATCTATTGAAAAAGCATGCTCGTTTTCATTCTTCGTTAATAGTTGTACATACCATTCATGGTCGTTTTAACACTTTGATATGCTCGTGTAGAGATTATACCTACGTACATATTTAAGTGTTCGACGGTACACATAGTGTATAATTATATATATATATATATATATATCAAAACAAGGCAAACTGTTGCTTGGATAGCATCTGGACACATGTGTGTGATAAACTAGTACAGAAGAAAGGAATAACTATAAACAAAAGTCAAATTTCTTAAAGGTAACGTTTTATTTCATTGCTGTTATAATACATACGATAAAATCTACTAATGCTAGAATAGCATGGTTTAATATAATCAGATTATACAAAGATACCCGGGATACCAGAAATGGTATTTTGTCTCGGATAAAATAGACAATATTCACTGCATTACTGTGTATTAAGCAGTGTATCCGATCGCCTAATAAAAGCGAGTTGAATTGAGTTATGCTAAGATTTATCGACAAAAACTGTTTTAAAATTAAAAACAATAACACCGCTTAAAATAGTAAGATAACATTATCATATTATACCTCAAATAAGACGTAAGACATAAAGATACATTCATATTATGTTTACGTTTAACTTTTTTAAAAAGTTCACCGAAATGCAAAATGAAATTTAGAAGTACATCTATTTGTACAAAATTGTGTCAGTTGGTAAAACTTACACACAAGTGGCTCTTACAGTCACGCTATGTCAAGTCAACTTGCACACGGGTGGCTCTTACAGTCATGCTATGTTAAGCCAACTTGCACACAAATGGCTCCTGCAGTCACGCTATGTCAAGTCAACTTGCACACAGGTGGCTCTTACAGTCACGCTATGTCAAGTCAACTTGCACACAGGTGGCTCTTACAGTCACGGTATGTCAAGTCAACTTGCACACAGGTGGCTCTTACAGTCACGCTATGTCAAGTCAACTTGCACACAGGTGGCTCTTACAGTCATGCTATGTTAAGCCAACCGACACAGGTGGCTCTTGCAGTCACGCTATGTCAAGTAAATGTGCACACATGTGGCTCTTGCAGTCACGCTATGTCAAGTCAACTTGCACACAGGTGGCCCTTACAGTCACACCATGTCACATCAACGTGCACACAGGTGCGTCTTACAGTCACGCTATGTCAAGCCAACTTGCACATAGGTGGCTCTTACAGTCACGCTATGTCAAGTCAACTTGCACAAAGGTGGCTCTTTCAGTCACGCTATGTTAAGCAAACTTGCACACAGTCACGCTATGTCAAGTCCAACTTGCACACTGGTGGCTCTTACAGTCTTGCTATGTCAAGCAAACTTGCACACAGATGACTTTTACAGTCACGTTATGTCAAATCCAACTTGCACACAGGTGGATCTTACAGTCTTGCTATGTCAAGCCAACTTACACATAGATGGCTCTTACAGTCAGGCTATGTATAGTCAAACTTGCACAGAGGTGACTCTTACAGTCATGCTATGTCAAGTCAACTTGCAAACAGGTGACTCTACCAGTCACGCTATGTCAAGTCAACTTGCACACAGGTGGCTCTATCAGTCACGCTATGTCAAGTCAACTTGCACACAGGTGACCATTGCAGTCACGCTATGTCAAGCAAAATTGTACACAGGTGGCTCTTACAGTTACGCTATGCCAAATCAACGTGCACACAGGTAGCTCTTGCAGTCACGCTATGTCAAGCCAACATACACACAGGTTGCTCATACAGTCACGCTATGTCAAGCAAATTTGCACACAGGTGGCACTTACAGTCACGCTATTTCAAGCCAATTTGCATACAGGTGCCTCTTACAGTCACGCTATGTCCCGTCAACTTGCACACAGGTGACTCTTACAGTCATGCTATGTCAAGTCAACTTGCACACAGGTGGCTCTTACAGTCACTCTATTTCAAGTCCAACTTGCACAAATGTGCCTTTTACAGTAACGCTATGTCAAGTCCAACTTGCACACAGGTGGCTCTTACATTCACACTATGTCAAGCAAACTTTCACACAGGTGACTCTTACAGTCATGCTATGTCAGGTCTACTTGCACACAGGTGGTTCTTACAGTCACGCTATGTCAAGCAAAGTTGCACACAGGTGACTCTTACAGTCACGCTATGTCATGTCCAACTTTCACACAGGTGGCTCTTACCGTCTCGCTATGTCAAGTCAACTTGCACACGGGTGGCTCTAACAGTCATGATATGTCAAATCCGACTTGAACACAGGTGGCTCTTACAGTCACGCTATATCAAGTCCAGCTTGCACACAGGTGGCTCTTACTGTCAAGCTATGTCAAGCAAATTGCACACAGTCACGCTATGTCAAGTTCAACTTGCACACAGGTGGCTCTTACATTCTCGCTATGTCAAGCAAACTTGCACACAGGTGACTTTTACAGTCACGCTATGTCATGTCAAACTTGCACACATGTGACTCTTACAGCCACGCTACGTCAATTCCAACTTACACACAGGTGGATCTTACAGTCATGCTATGTCAAGCCAACTTACACATAGGTGGCTCTTACAGTCAGGCTATGTCAAGTCAAACTTGCACACAGGTGACTCTTACATTCATGCTATGTCAAGTCAACTTGCACACAGGTGACTCTTACAGCCACGCTATGTCAAGTCAACTTGCACACAGGTGGCTCTAACAGTCACGCTATGTCAAATCAACTGGCACACAGGTGACCCTTGCAGTCACGCTATGTCAAGCAAACCTGCACACAGGTGGCTCTTACAGTCACGCTATGTCAAGCCTACTTGCACACAGGTAGCTCTTGCAGTCACGCTATGTCAAATCAACTTGCACACAGGTAGCTCTTGCAGTAACGCTATGTCAAATCAACTTGCACACATGTGGCTCTTACAGTCACGCTATGTCAAGCCTACTTGCACACTGGTAGCTCTTGCAGTCACGATAAGTCAAGTCAACTTGCACACAGGTGGTTCTTGCAGTCACGCTTTATCAAGTCCAACTAGCACACAGGTGACTCTTACAGTCACGCTATGTCAAGTCAACGTGCACACTAGTGGCTCTTACAGTCACACTATGTCAAGTCAACTTGCACACAGCTGGCTCTTACAGTCACGCTATGTCAATCCAACTTGCACACAGGTGGCTCTGACAGTCACGCTATGTCAAATCCAACTTGCACACAGGTGGCTCTAACAGTCACGCTATGTCAAGCCAACTTGCACACAGGTGGCTCTTGCAGTCACGCTATATCATGTCCAACTTTCACACAGGTGGCTCTTATCGTCTCGCTATGTCAAGTCAACTTGCACACGGGTGGCTCTAACAGTCATGATATGTCAAATCCGACTTGAACACAGGTGGCTCTTACAGTCACGCTATATCAAGTCCAGCTTGCACACAGGTGGCTCTTACTGTCAAGCTATGTCAAGCAAACTTGCACACTGGTGGCTCTTACATTCTCGCTATGTCAAGCAAACTTGCACACAGGTGACTTTTACAGTCACGCTATGTCATGTCAAACTTGCACACATGTGACTCTTACAGCCACGCTACGTCAATTCCAACTTGCACACAGGTGGATCTTACAGTCATGCTATGTCAAGCCAACTTACACATAGGTGGCTCTTACAGTCAGGCTATGTCAAGTCAAACTTGCACACAGGTGACTCTTACAGTCATGCTATGTCAAGTCAACTTGCACACAGGTGACTCTTACAGCCACGCTATGTCAAGTCAACTTGCACACAGGTGGCTCTAACAGTCACGCTATGTCAAATCAACTGGCACACAGGTGACCCTTGCAGTCACGCTATGTCAAGCAAACCTGCACACAGGTGGCTCTAACAGTCACGCTATGTCAAGCCTACTTGCACACAGGTAGCTCTTGCAGTCACGCTATGTCAAATCAACTTGCACACAGGTAGCTCTTGCAGTAACGCTATGTCAAATCAACTTGCACACATGTGGCTCTTACAGTCACGCTATGTCAAGCCTACTTGCACACTGGTAGCTCTTGCAGTCACGATAAGTCAAGTCAACTTGCACACAGGTGGTTCTTGCAGTCACGCTTTATCAAGTCCAACTAGCACACAGGTGACTCTTACAGTCACGCTATGTCAAGTCAACGTGCACACTAGTGGCTCTTACAGTCACACTATGTCAAGTCAACTTGCACACAGCTGGCTCTTACAGTCACGCTATGTCAATCCAACTTGCACACAGGTGGCTCTGACAGTCACGCTATGTCAAATCCAACTTACACACAGGTGGCTCTTACACTCACGCTATGTCAAGCCAACTTACACACAGGTGGCTCTTACAGTCACGCTATGGCAAGTCAACTTACACACAAGTGGCTCTTACAGTCACGCTATGTTAAATCAACTAACACACAAGTTGATGTTACAGTCACGCTATGTCAATTCAACTTACACACAAGTGGCTCTTACAGTCACGCTATGTCAAGTCCAACTTGCACACAGGTGGCTCTTACAGTCACGCTATGTCAAGCCAACTTACACACATGTGGCTCTTACAGTCACGCTATGTCAAGTCCAACTTGCACACAGGTGGCTCTTACAGTCACGCTATGTCAAGTCCAACTTAAACAATATTTACGTTTCAATTAATGCCCTCTTTGCACATTTTTGATAATGTGTGGTTTCAACAAACCAATTCAAAAGTCGTATCCGCCTTTTATACTATTGAGTTAAAATGTCAATTAATATTGTTTTTTTAAATCATCCAAATACTGTGTGTTATCTTTAAATAATAGTTTTACTGCAACATTTAGAAATGCTGCTTCTTTAAAGTTGTTATAATCAAACCCGATTTATTATTTTTTAAGCATGCGTCTCAAATAGCAATCCGTCCTGCAACCCCCTGTATCACACTGTATCGTATCTTTTTTATTTATTTATCAGCAAACATTTTTATTAGAGTAACACTAAATTGAATTATCTCGAATCATTATCTTTCATTTATAAATAGAGATGATGCCCTCAGGGAATATGTAATTAGAGATTTACGATAAATCAAGCTTGTTTATTGGGATAGTCGATATTACTGTCAATACCATATTAGAATCAACACATAAAGATACATTATTGGCAAATGACGGCAAAGCATAAAACAGACTGCATTATTTTGCTACTTTGCTTATTTCGGTTTCGGTGATTGTTTAATATATGAGTTGTGTATGTTTTGATTTGTCAATTGATAACGTACTATTTAAATACGTTTATTGAATAAATGGTTTTCAGCTCCTTTGATTTTTACTACTGAGTAATCTTGAAAGCTTTCTATGATTATTGACGGTTCTATGTCCGTTCTTATGTACGTGCGCGTGTTCGTGAGACTAGCAATGTTGTGTCAATGATGATTATATTACCAATTGCAGTATAATAACCGCAGCTTGACCTAATGGTATCTAGCGTCTGCCTCGCATGCGGAACGTCGTGGGTTCGATCCCCGGTCTGGTCATACCAGAGACAGTTGTCAAAATAATTAGATGAAATGTCACCACAAGCTAAATATTAAATTGGCACATATATCGCAGCGATTGTCTATCGGTGGAGCGTCCGCCTTGCATGAGGTGCGCCGTGGATTCAATCCCGACCGGGTCATACCAAAGATCCCGACCGGGTCATACCAAAGACTTGAAAAATGGTACTTTAAGCTTCCTTGCTTGGTGCTCAGCATCTGGTTGGCTCGGTGTCAACAAATGCTGATACAAAACACCATACAACAACTGCTGATACAAAACACCATACAACAACTGCTAATACAAAACCGTTGAGTTAAGCTATAATGGTAAAAATCATAGACACATACGTTATATATATATACAATGCTGGGCCCGATTAGCTCAGTCAGTAAAGCGTCGTGCTATCAATCAAAGGGTCGTGAGTCCGAATCCCCACCCGGCAACAGTGATGATTGATATACGACATTGTGTCTTATCATCATTCGTCTCTCATCGCTGATTCAAATGGGGAAGTTATCAGTTACTTGCAGAGATGTGGTGTGCTCGAGTACTGGTTAATCTTTCAGTATCCCAAGGAATAGTGGTTAGGTTTACTGGTCGTCTGTTAGCCCTTGATGGCATAAAATGACGCTACATATCCAATAAATCAATCAATCATGTATATACAACTTATGAGCAAATATTTGTGCATGAATGGTCACTTTGGTTTTAATCAGTGTGGCCATTCACTTTTGACAACAGTGTATCCTACGTGCGTCATTTAATCTTGTCACAGCTATTTACGGGTGCGTATAGCCCTATCCCGTTTTTATTGATCAAGGTATTAAGAAAATAACTGACAGTTTTCCTGTACGCCCAGAAGTTTCATCTCCGACTTGTGTCAATGATTGATTATCTGTCAGGCGAGGACATGAAAGAACAATAATTAAAACATTTGACCGAATTTTATCAAAATGAGATATTTCAAGAATTTCAGTGCATGTACTTTTCGAGGCTTCCTTTATGGGTGTATCCTTAAAACACATTAAGAAAATGGTTGAATCAAATGTAGTGAATGTTAAGAGGAGTGGGTTTGGGTGAGTGAGTGAGTGAGAGAGTGAGTGAGTGGATGATGGGTGAGTGAGTGGGTTTTTAGTGAGTGGGTGAGTGGGTAGGTATGGGACGGTGAGTGAGTGGGTTTGTGAGTGAGTGAGTGAGTGTGTGAGTGAGTGAGTGAGTGAGTGAGTGAGCGAGCGAGTGAGTGAGTGAGTGAGTGAGTGAGTGAGTGAGTGAGTGAGTGAGTGAGTGAGTGAGTGAGTGAGTGAGTGAGTGAAGGAGTGAGTGGTTTGGTCAGTGTGTCAGTGAGTGGGTAGGTATGGGATGGTGAGTGAGTGGGTTGGTCAGTGTGTCAGTGAGTGAGTGAGTGAGTGAGTGATTGAGTGAGTGAGTGAGTGAGTGAGTGAGTGAGTGAGAGAGTGAGTGAGTGAGTGAGTGAGTGAGTGAGTGAGTGAGTGAGTGAGTGAGTGAGTGAGTGAGTGAGTGAGTGAGTGAGTGAGTGAGTGAGTGAGTGAGTGAGTGAGTGAGTGAGTGAGTGAGTGAGTGAGTGAGTGAGTGAGTGGGTTTGTAGGTATGGGCCGGTGAGTGAGTCAGTTTAAATAATAATTTATACACATGTGGTTAACCCACTCACAGTCCCTATTCTACCTAACAACACAGTTACGTACCCACATATCTAAACATGGTAACGTGCACAATGTTTCCCACACAATGTAACCTTGTTCCTCTGGCCTACATCTCACAATTATATCGTATATCTAATTTCGAAATCCATTGTATTACATTATGTTTGCTTAATAGAAAACAATATTGTTGCATCCAGCAATTGAAACAAGAGACCTATAGTTCAACGAGATCAATATCGTGTCTTTTTTTTTCTTGAACTTCGCAAAACCGTGAGATATTTTCTTTTCCCCATTCACAATATATAGAAAAAACACCAATACATTCTCCTACCACCACCTACAATTCTATTAGCACAGCTTGAGACCTGGCTAATAATGACAAGTGATCGGTGAACTATCCGACTTCTGTTTCCATCTGGGCTTCCATACCATGCTACACAGGATAAGTGCGCCGCGATAATCGATCAATTTTTGCTTATCGATTACAAGTCGACTAGGGATTTTAACAGAGATGCATACAGGAGACAATTTACGGAATTGATAGTACGTAGAGAAATTCTATGCCGTTTTATGGAAGATATTGACCTGCTCAAAAACGTGTTGTCTAGCGAAATAATTATTACTATCATTATTATTATTATTTTTATTATTATTATTATTATTATAATAATAATTATTATTATTATTATTATTATTATTATTATTATTATTATTATTATTATTATTATTATTATTATTATTATAATAATTATTATAATTATTATTATTATTATTATCATTATTATTATTATTATCATTATCATTATCATTATATGAAAACGTTCATTATTGGTATTTATTATCTTTACAAATAAACACCTAAAAACGCACCAGTTACTAAATACGTGGGTGATACCAAAACCTGAAGTTTTAAGCAAGTATATAGTTCGGGGGTATTTAATTTGTATATGCGAACTATTTCAGCTCCTCTGAGTCCACGTGAGGTTAAAACTATCATGCACATTATATACCAATCAAATACAAAGATTAACCGTTTCGTTTAACAACAAAAATAGCAAATTATTTATTTTACGAACTTGAATTGAGCGATATGATATTAATATATAATAATTTACATTCGCCAACCTTGAAAATATAGATTGTAGTAAGCTGGTATTTGGTTATATTTGGTAACATATGAATACATTCTCAAAAATAGGTTATATTTTATTTATTTGTAACTACGAAACAGCAACGCACCTTATTGTCCGTAAGGTTTTACTTGGCACGCCATAAACTTCGTCAGTTTGTTCGGGGGATTAAACGCTTTCTCCACACAGCTATTTGTGAGTGTGACATGACGCCGATTTCATGTTTTGCTATTGGTCTATAAACAGTAATCTAAATAGAAACGTTTGGACACCGAGAATTATTTAACGCATATACACGGAATATTCATTAGTGCCAGGTAAATCCTAACGAGCAATACAATCATTTGATTATAGAAGCATATATGTTTATATATGCAGGTAATTAAATCGCACTCATATATTGAATTGATATTCGTTTTTAGTGTATGATTTATAGTTTGTTTCATTGGCGGACTATGCATAATATTATCAAATACAACACAGTAGATTTAGTATTGTTTTTATTTACATGTAGCAGTAGCAGTATTGGTGGTAGGTGTAGTGACAGTAATAGTAGAAATGGTCACACATCAAATCAGTCGTTCACACATAAACGTATAGTATAACGATATGAAAACATTAACATCCAGTTATTACTATTTGGAACGGCATACTACAGAAATCATTGGCAGCTTTAAAAATAAAACAAACAAACAACTAATTTTATTCGGCGTTTAACAGCACTAGCGAGTTTATAGCCCGCACAAATATTACAACAGTGAAAACAGCACTAGCGAGTTTATAGCCCGCACAAATATTACAACAGTGAAAACAGCACTAGCGAGTTTATAGCCCGCACAATTACTACAACAGTGAAAACATGGAAATAAGATTATCAGAGAAGTAAATACAGTAGATAAATATTGGTTAAATACAATTTATAGTTATAATAGTAATGTTATTAATTTATCAATTTACTGTAAATATAAGTCTGATGCTTAGTATTCATTCTAAGTTGGAAGGCAAAATATATAAATTTGGATAAATTGTTTATTGTCTTTGTGCTTTGGAAGGCCATAATATTTTCAAATTTATTCAAATTAGGCCAATGACAATAGTAACGTTTGAACTATTTATGACGAAGTTCTATATACTTAGGACAAACCAATAGGAAATGATATTCGTTTCTACCATGTTCATATTACATTGTAAGCAGATTCGTTGTGCTCGTGCTACGTTTGCATATCTTCCATTTTCATTAGCAAGATCATGTGATGGAAGTCAAAATTTAGTTAAAGCAGTTCTTAACTTTCTATCAAAACTACAGTTCAAATATTTTTCCAGTACAATTGTATGTTTGTATTAACTATAATGTTCTAATTTACCAGAGTTATTGATATTAAAATACCAACTATCAAGAATTCGCTGTTGATAAGTTTAGTATTAAAAGTATTAGTATCAAATTGTTTTTTCCAGATGTACGTCATCCCTATTTTATCAAAAATAGATATTATGATGATAATACTAGTTTTGGAAATGATGAGTAAAATACCTATATGCAAATGCAAATTTGTATTTTCTTGGATTTTATTCCCTATCATAACGATTAAATCTATCATTGCAAATGGTCACAATTCTCTGAAAAATAATCTTTTTGAAACCTTTACTAAAACTATATCCCTTTTCGAAAGAGATACAAAACAAGACACGGAATACATGCTATGGTAATTTTTTTAATAGTTGCACCATGCAAGTAAATGACTTTGCAACAGTTAAGTCGGGAGAGATAGATATTATACGTGTCATATGTACCTTTAAAGCGCAACTTGTTTTTCGTATTCTACAAAATTTAAATATATACCGCGTGGCATTTCGAAAAGATAGTTCTATTACTTTTAGGCGAATGCATCCGAACAGTCGACTTGCTTCGGATTCCGGAAGAAGTCACTGGAGTGACATGTGACGTATTATGGGGAGCAGTAAGATTTTGAATGATAATAATTAATACATTATAAATAATAAATAAGAAAAGTGTAAAACATCCGTTATGTTACAAATGGATATCAAATATACTGGTGTTAAAATACTAATAAGTAAGGAATATATTGTAGGTATTTTATAAGCTACACTGAAAATGTATTCGTTATATGCCATATGTCTGTAACAGGAATATTTATGTTCAGCGAGAATCTAACACTGATAGCACTATATTAAAAAACAAGTTGGCTGCTTGTAAAAAGCCAACATTGGTTAGGTCTTATAAATGAGGTGACAGTAAGAGTGGATGAAGGTGTAAGCTTGGGTTTGTACGGAATATACTTGTTTAATGGTGTAATGGAGTAAAATACAAAATATTTATGTGAATATAGGAACGATAAAAAACAACCGCACGCCGGGTACTAAATACGTGGGCGATCAGGTTCCAGCCAAACCGGTCAAATTCCGGCTATAGGCAAAAGGCATATGTGGTATATTTAGTAGAAATTATGGTGTTGAAATGCACAAATCTGAATCATTATGCATTTGCATATGCATATCCAATAAGAAAATATTAGGAAAAAAATGTCTTGAAACTTACCTTTTGTATTTGTTACTGTAATGTTCTATATAGTTTATTATTTTAAAAACATATTGTTTGAATTGATTAGTGGATATATTAATTAAGAATAAAACAGATCAAATAAATGTATTTTTCGAAACTTCTGCAAGTTGGCGATATGTCTGATCCCTAGAGCGTGCTGAACGCCACACCGGTAAAACCACGCCGATTAAATCGCTTAATATAGGTATTTTGTATCGAGCATCAAAAACAATTGTAGCTTCTTGATTTTATTATTATTTTCATTGTCATGGGTTCAGCATAAAATTATCATAATCTTTGTAATAGTTGATAAAAATATGGGTATTTGAAAGAAAATGATTTACATAATTAGGAATTTGTCCTAAAAAACTAGGAAAAAAACGTTATAAAAAGATAAGTTTCAATTCTTAGATATTTTTTATTTTATTTTTCAATACTTTCTTAATTAATATACATATAGCAGTGCATAATGATTTCAAATCACTTCACTAAAACCCACAAGCATTATTACACACACCACATTTGCATTTTAATTGCAGCAGAAAAATGGTCGGTCAGCCGGTTTAGTATCACCCCAATCCCACAACATCCTTGTGGCGAATGTTAATGTTTTTATGTTGCGTGGTCGTGACGTTTCAATATGGCAGCGCCCACAGTCAATTTCTAAAGTGGCCCCTATATAGGGCTCGAACGCTCGCCAATATATGACACCGATAGTACGATAAACTGTATAATTGCATAGACACAATTAACAAGTCAGTACATAAAGCTACCCAGTAGAGATGCTATATAGTTGAATGCAGACAGAAACATTTCAATATCTATTGGCTCTAAGTCCGTACATGTGAAGCAGTGACATGAAAAAGTGATGCACATATAATGGAAATATACGAGTAAACTTTTATTTTCATGTTATGATATAAACATAAATGTAAAGTGGGAAATACTTATTCAAATGACGAATGCCTACTGATCTATTTACTCGGATTGAAAAAAGTGATTCTAAGGCGTCAAAAATGGGGAAAAGCAAAGAGGTAAATATGATTTGAGATTTTATGATTACGATACAATATAGGTATAAAGTAAATACAGTCATACACGAAAAGCAATTATTTCCAAATCGTATATATATATATACACATACGAGTAAAAGTACTTATGTTTATTTCATGTATCCCGACATATGTAATAGTTGAACGTTTTACTCTCCAATTATGTATTGAATATTTTTTTCTAAATGATGTTTTGAAGTAAAAAAGTAAAGTTTTTCTAATTATATTTCGGTCAATCGCTCCTTTTACATAGCTTTGCATAGCTGACATTTATTCAATTACTCTTTTTAACTATGTATATCATGCAAGCATTTGATCAAACTCTATTGTTTAACTGTTTGGCAACGAACACTTTTACTACATGCGTGGTATACACGTACATATATTTTGCATGAAAAAGCCTATAGTTTCATATTTTGACAGGTTTACCGATTGGTTGTCGTATATATGTAGTATATATATTAGTATATACACGTTTAGGTATATGTAAACTATATGTGTATATTGTTAAATAATGTGTAACTCCATTGTTGACTATATGTATGTGGCATTTATATACTGTTACATAATGTGTAACTCCATTGTTGACTATATGAATGTGGCATTTATATACTGTTACATAATGTGTAACTCCATGGTTGACTATATGTATGTGGCATTTATATACTGTTACATAATGTGTAACTCCATTGTTGACTATATGTATGTGGCATTTATATACTGTTACATACTATGTAAGTATATGTTTGACCATAACGTATGGGATATCTGAACACTATGTTATACTGTGTAAGTCTATGTTTGACCATAACGTATGGGATATCTGTACACTATGTTATTCTGTGTAAGTCTATGTTTGACCATAACGTATGGGATATCGGTACACTATGTTATACTGTGTAAGTCTATGTTTGACCATAACGTATGGGATATCTGTACACTATGTTATACTGTGTAAGTCTATGTTTGACCATAACGTATGGGATATCTGTACACTATGTTATACTGTGTAAGTCTATGTTTGACCATAACGTATGCGATATCTGTACACTATGTTATACTGTGTAAGTCTATGTTTGACCATAACGTATGCGATATCTGTACACTATGTTATACTGTGTAAGTCTATGTTTGACCATAACGTATGGGATATCTGTACACTATGTTATACTGTGTAAGTCTATGTTTGACCATAACGTATGGGATATCTGTACACTATGTTATACTGTGTAAGTCTATGTTTGACCATAACGTATGGGATATCTGTACACTATGTTATACTGTGTAAGTCTATGTTTGACCATAACGTATGCGATATCTGTACACTATGTTTTACTGTGTAAGTCTATGTTTGACCATAACGTATGGGATATCTGTACACTATGTTATACTGTGTAAGTCTATGTTTGACCATAACGTTTGCGATATCTGTACACTATGCAAGTTATACTGTGTAAGTCTATGTTTGACCATAACGTATGGGATATCTGTACACTATGTTATACTGTGTAAGTCTATGTTTGACCATAACGTATGGGATATCGGTACACTATGTTATACTGTGTAAGTCTATGTTTGACCATAACGTATGGGATATCTGTACACTATGTTATACTGTGTAAGTCTATGTTTGACCATAATGTATGCGATATCTGTACACTATGTTATACTGTGTAAGTCTATGTTTGACCATAACGTATGGGATATCTGTACACTATGTTATACTGTGTAAGTCTATGTTTGACCTTATACGACATGTTATCATGTTACATATATGCAATGTTCAACAATATATTCTATTCTTATTTGCCATGCCGTTGTTTATGTGAATCACTTGATTCATACATCTTCAAATTGCTAACATTTTAATAAATAATTATTTTCCTATATTGTTTCCAGTAAACACAATGTCATGGTCACCATTTAAAGTAGGGTAAAAGTAGTAATGGGGCAAGCCATTGTCGTCATATTTTGCTGCAACATTCCTTGCAAAAGTTTATCTTACAACCGTTTTATTATGTAGAACAATACAAACTGATAATTATGATAATACATATATATATTATATATATTAAGATATGATAATACATATATATATTATATATATTAAGATATGATAATACATATATATATTATATATATTAAGATATGATAATACATATATATATTAAGATATGATAATACATATATATATATATATTTGTGTATTTCTGACCATGATAAGGTATCGCACATATCTAACAGATTCACTTTGCGCCTCAGATAGCCTGGATCTAGCAGTGCTTCTTGTCAGGGGAATTTTGAGCACACACCAGTTATAACTCCGCCCCCAATATCAACCATCTCCCCCTATAATAAACAATTTTGAACAGCCATCTCCCAATAGCTACTACGTCCGAGAAAATATGAACATCCAGCATCAACATTCTCCTAATAAAATCTTCTATAAAGTCCATTTCAGAAAATTAACAATTTGTTAACCTCATAACCACCTGCCAAATCAAATATGGTATAAAAAGGTTGTGATTTCATGCTGCAGATGAGTAGAGCAAAACTTGCTATAGCATATACTGCAATAAGACATCACTGCACCCTCTTTAAACCAAGCTGGCCAACCTACCAGTTATTGTGAATTTTTATGTGGGTATAAATTCCTGTTATGAAAAAAAATATAGTTCAAAACATTTCTATGTGGAATTCTTATTTTACCATGGAAATCCTAGACCCTTTTTATATAGAACAAAGAACAAATCTCATTTGTGTAGTGAGGCCCTTACCAGTAGAGTGTTCCCCAAGTACAGGGCATTTACTGTTGCGGCTATAATGAGAAGAAAGTCCGTCCTATGTCCTGGCCTGGGGAGAGCAGAACAGTGACACATGCATAACACGTGAACAAATTATCACAGTAATATAATTTCTATTAATAAATAATATCTTACCGGTTTTAAACTGGTAACATCGTGCATCTACTAAGTACGGCAGATGAGTACCTACCTGCGCGAAACTAAATGTAACACAAACTTGAAATATCATCGTAGTACCATGTGACACAGTAATTAAAAATGTAGATCATGTCAACGTGCAGTAAAGTCGATTGAAAAAAAGTAAACCAACGTACTTATTTCGTGCTGTTCTGTTTCTCTGTCAACGTATACACATGTGGTGGAGATATGGCCATACAATGCAGCAATTTCAATATTATGACACTATAATATGATATGAGGTATTAGTTGATTTATATAAATGCAATGATCCAGTTATATATAGAAAAAAGTTTTTAGTAATTAATTAGCCAGCTGACCTTACACATTCTGATATCACATTCTGACTGGTGATATATCAAGTTATTATGTGGCTGAGTTTCAGTTTGTTTAATGGTTGGCGGTTTAACGTCCATGCATTATATTAAGAATATTACAACATACATGTTTTAATGTATCGGCTGATTTTTTATCGTTATATGGAGGACTCCGGCGTTTTATCATGTACCAGCATCGGGATTGTTGTACAAAGTCATCACCAATTGTCTCGTTTATGCTGATGTTATTTCGATTAACAAGCCAATCATTTGGCAAGCGTGCACACTGTGGTAGTTTCGCATTAATGCAATTAATAAAAAAAAATCATAGATAATGAAAAGAATAATAATCAAGTTTTTATTTAACGAAAGTAAGTCGATTGACCAGGTCAGAACACTGTGCACAAACCCACCATCTGTCTGGTGTACTTTTATTGTTTGATGTGAATTATTAGTTTGGGTTATCTCCGTCCACAACAGAAGAGAAGAAAAAAGAGAAAATTAAACATTTATGCATATAAGTCAGGTCAATTATTCAGCAGCAGAAAATATATAAGAAAGTTGATTATCAACCTTCGCTCCTGAAACTAGAAAAATTGTCCCATAGCAATAGTGACTGTGACAAGCAGACGGCAAATGTTATTACACGGGAGATTTGTTGGAGTGTTACAACACTGATTGTATAATATTATAAGTGTAGGTATGAGCATGTCCTTTGGGAAATATATTTTATTGATTTTCTTGCTCACAGCTTTGTGTATAATTACGCAATGCTATGAGTTGTAACACACGCCTTGACACGTACACATGCACGTATTCACGCATGCTGTCATCCCAAAAAAACCCACCCCGCAGCATTTTGGGTACTCGACGGAAAGATGTTCAATTATCCAAAAATTACTGCGAAACACATGGTAACTTACTGTTATTACACCCAGGAAACATAAAAACGAAACACAAGGATATCTGTTAAACACAAATTTGCACATAACTAGAGTGACTTGCAATATATATTTAACAGCAGTGATCAGTTAATTAATCACCAATGCAATACCATTAGCGTATCGCAGTGGAGATGTAGACTATGTATTGTTGTATATATATGGTGTTGATGGTCATTTTCTGTGATTTCATTTTTTTTTCTATTTCTATTTTTCTAACTTAGACATGTCTACTTGTTCTGGTTACGTACTTTAGCTCGAAATGTTTAATGCAATATATTATTTAAAGGTATTTTTTCAGTCTAAAATTAATAAACAGCTGAGGTAATAATAATTGTTATTCATTTTGAGCTGAAATTGTCATCCGATTCAGTTTAATCAATGTCAGTTATATAGAACGCTCTATCCAGACGTGTGACTGATATAAGCAATTATATAGAACGCTCTATCTAGACGCGTGACTGTTAATGACAATTATATTGACAATTATTTTAACGCGTGACTGCTTTTGGCAATTATATAGAACGCTATATCTCGACGCATGAATATTAATGGCACTTATGTAGAACGCTATATCCAGACGCATGACTGATATTGTCAACTAAAGAGAACACTATATCCAGACGCGTGACGGTTAATGGCAATTATATAGAACGCTCTATCCGGACGCATGACTGTTAATGGCAATTATATAAGACGTTCTATCCAGACGTGTGACTGTTAATGGCAGTTATACAGAACAATCTATCCAGACGTGTGACTGTTAATGGTAATTATATAGAACGCTGTATCCAGACGCGTGACTGTAAATGGCAATTATGTAGAACGCTCTATCCAGACGCATGGCTTTTAATGGCAATTATAGAGAACGCCCTATCCAGACGCGTGACTGTTAATGACAATTATATAAAATGCTCTATTAAGACGCGTGACTGTAAATGGCAATTATACAGAACAATCTCTACAGATCAGTGACTGTTATTGAATGAAGAAAGACTTAATAATGGTTTATTTTGACCACAGAGACATTATGAGTCCTTTGAAATATATCTTGTCTCCCCAGACCACTGATATGTATTCTTCTCTAGATCCTTCGAATATATTCTGCTGTTTTTTTCAACATACTTCTATTACTAATATTATGTTGTACTGGTCAAATTACACGACTGTAGGCTCACTTGCTTGTCTTTAACTGTTAGTTTTTCTTTGAATTTCATTTAATCACTATTATAAAACATATCAACTATATTAACAGATGTATATAAAATGTCTATTTGAATTACTTTCTTACCATTCATCAAAATGATCGATATATATTTCTCCTCCGAGAACGAATATTTGTTCAAAGTGTGT
Organism: Panopea generosa; assembly: GCA_029582155.1. Taxonomy (NCBI): domain Eukaryota; kingdom Metazoa; phylum Mollusca; class Bivalvia; order Adapedonta; family Hiatellidae; genus Panopea; species Panopea generosa. The sequence continues at coordinate 44,545,052 of CM055901.1, read as the reverse complement.
GTTTTACGGTTCAATGTTTTATATCTATAAAACAATATAACTTTATATTCAGTATGTAATTATTTTATAAAATTATTAACAACTGTATTGCTATCATTATTTGATCAAACGTTTTCCTGGAGCTAGGTGTCTAAAATTGCTTTTAAGTAATTTTTTTTCTTATATTTTTGTTATCGTGGCGATAATCCCAGCTTTCTATCAGGAGGTTTTCCAGTTGCTTGTGGCGGAATGTTATCATATGTATGTATATGGACCGTATTGTCTTCATCATCAATATAACATATAAAATATGCGCAATTCGTTAAAATATTTTGAACAATTTATCTTATGCTTGTATTTTATATCGTATACATATTAACGTAAATATGTTATTATTTATTGCCCTGTTACAGTTGATATTGTAAATCAAACAATATCATTAAAATCAAATCTACTCTACGCGCTGTAGACATAGGAGGTCACATCAGCTTGACCTTTCATGTAATTTATATTCATAACAATTCAGCCAATCAGATTAATCGTTACATTCGCAGTTCGTTGAAATTTACAACATGGTGTCGATTGCATGTATGATTACAAAATGTGCATACTGCAACTAATGACTCAAGGAAACTACTTCAAATTTTCTTGTAACATATTGATCCTTATAATATCAGCGTCACGGGTTCGATTCCCGCTAGCGCCTGCCATAATTGAAGTGTTCTTGGGCAAGGCACTTTTCCTCTATCCCAAGTACTGATAGATCAACCAGGAGAGATGTATAAGCGAACTGTCGCCGTAATGTCACTGAAAAATAACACAGGGACATAATTCTTGTACTGTCCATTTCCCTGTCAATGCTCTCTATCATTGTATGCAGTTTCAAAGCATTCACTTCAAAACTTTTCAAGGTATGCGCCAAACAAGGGAAAAAACAAAGGGGAATAATTCTGCAAAGACAGAAAAAAGAATTATGCTCCCACACATTTTAATTCCTGTCAATGTCCTCCATCACTGTGTGAACTATCAATTAAATTCCTTGAACGCTTTTTAGTTATGTTCCGGACTAGCATAATACACTATAATAACATTGTATTTCCTCTCAATGTCCTCTATAATTGTGTGAAATATCAACTTAATTCCTTGAACACATTTCGAGTTATGTTCCGGATAAGCATAATAAAATATAATAAAGGGAGAAAATTAAAAAAGTGGGGATAGGAAAGCTATAGTTCTTGGACAATGCACTTCCTCTCAAAGTCCTTTATTATTGTGTGAAATATTTACCAAATCTTTTGAATTGTTTTTGAGTAATCTTTATGTCAAGTATACTAAAAGTGATGAATGTGGATAATTGAAAAACGACGGAAGATAAAGTTATGGTTCTCAGACACTGCACTTCCCCTTAATGTCCTCTGTCTTTGAATGCAGTTTGAATAATTTCCATTTAGCACTTTTAGAGTTATGCCAAGGACAAGTAAATTTAATAAGGGAGATAATTAAAAATAATAAGCAAGGTAGAGGTATAGTTCTAATACACTACACTTCCTCCCAATGTCCTCAGTCATTGTGTGAAAAAAAATCCTTTGAATAGTTTTGTAGTAGTGCTCCGGACAAAAGTGTTACAGATGGACGGACACATGCACGCACGCATGGACGGAAGGAGACCATTACCATATTCATATTCGTCTTCGGCGGTTGGGGGTTGATAATAGATCTTAATATGCCATTTTATCAACATATAGTAGAGAGACGCAAGTTTCCTATCGCTTTATATATAAGTCCTTAGTGAAACTAGCTCTTGATTATAGTCAGTACTTTAAGATCCCATTTATGGTATCTATTCAACCTTATACCGAACTGTTACATACATACTGTATAATCAAGGTTAATTGAAAATACATTACTTGCGTCTGTTCAGAGTTCCATTCACCAGAGACAGTGGTTTAATCAATGAGACAATATTTTGTGTAAAAACAATCTAATATTAATTTCCCTAGCGTTTAACACCGGTTAAATTGAATATACATAAATACTGATATAGAAAGGCCTTTGGGGAACAATAACGAGAATTGTAGTCTATGGTAAACGTCGAATAACTTTTTTTGTACCACATGTTCGTTGAAAGGACGATTGTTTCCTATAGCTACAAAACAACTTGGCAATTAAGAGTCTTTTTTATTTTAAATGAGTGCGTATATTTGGCATGAATAATCACCTATTTGTTGTTGTATAGTTTATTAGTAAAATGAATATTTGTCTTTTATAATACACATTTAAAGGTATCTTTCGTAGGAAAACAAGATTTGTTTCTTTGACAATGCAGATAGTATAAATATCGTTTCACAAGTGTAGTATGCGATGTCATTGTGATACTTACCAGACTGTTTATTAGAATGTAATGTGGTAGACTGGAAGCACCCGTAAACAAGATCTAGGATCTAGGCGTTTAACGCCGCCATTTTCAACACATTTCAGCCTGTATATGGCATATCCAGCTTAATTGGTGAAGGAAGACATCAGAATGAATCGAAGTAGAACCATATGGAATCGCATTCTCTGTGTTGAGCATGATTACAGTTTTGTGGTGTGTTTAGATGGTAGATCTCTGGCTGAACACATTTTATCTATCTTTACTGTAAAATCTTGAATCTTGTTAAATACATTTGTTTGCATAGGTTTTTTTCTGTGTAAATAAACGAAATTTCTATTTGTTCGGAATTTTAACAAGACCATATATCTAAAACAAGTTATTTTCAATTCCATCAAGCGTAATGACAAATTTATTATAAGATATCCTAACAATATCATAAATATCGGTACATGACAAAAACAAATTACACGAATGAACTAGTTGATCTCACTCAGGTTTGTGTTCCTTCACTCCCTAAGCTATATTCGCTATTCAAACAAATGAAGCATTGCAAATTAACAAAGAGAGACAAAATTTCTACTCTCTATCCAATTCTGTCTCTATGCATTGAGAGCTACTGCGTTTACTTCCTCATCCTATATTTGCATTAGCGAGAGTCTCACGCAATAAACAAATGTTCCTTTTCCATTCTCACTAAATATGGAATCCGAAATCGATACTTCCCTCATCAGCGAACCAAATCAATAAATTCTCACGTAGATACAATTGGACGCGCAACTCCCTCTATTTTCTTATCTAAAGCTTCACCAATTTGAACGGAATAGGAACTGACTGAAATCCGATCGAAATAGACATTAGTTGACGTAATACAACGTTTGATAGGCCATTTATTATGTTATTTCTGGCTCTTCAAGTAGTATCGTTCCGGCTTCCGTGTCTGGATGCAAATGTTGGCAAGTCCCGCGAGTTGATCTTAAACGGATTGAACACACTTAGTTTGCTTCCCAGTGGTCGATTTACGACTAATTGTAAACTCTACTGTTCCTTTTCCTCGCATTCTAAAATCACGATGTTGTATAGTTATCTGCTAATTATCTCCAAATGAATCAATTTGAATCTTAAACGGCATCTGTACTATGACAATTACTTGGATAACCGGTAAAGTTTCCATTTGTCTTATCAATTATGCTCAATACCACATAATTAACTCTCATAGGATTTGAAATGTAGACACGGACAGAGAAACAATGTAAAGAACTTAAACTAAGTACTAGAAGGTGAAAGAAACCCCTGAACTATATCAAACACTAGTTTTAATTCTGAACACAGTCTTAGGATGCAACTATATATAATTTGCTGAAATATGCAATAGTTGGTACATTCTAGATATAATATTTCTTTTTCAATCTTGGTCTGTATGCGAAGTTGTTGATTTGTGTACATAGAAAGTGAACCTGAAATATGAGGCATAATTTGTATTGGAACTCCGTACCCATACCCCCCCCCCCCCCCATATGAGATGGATAAAAAATGAGTCTGTTGAGTTCACGCAATATTAAATTAGGTATAAAATGAGATCACATATATCTTTGAAATTAAATGAGATGTCATATAAGCGCTAGGGATGTTAGATAGAAGTATTAAATATATCACAACAATATCCATCCACAAGTAAGCACTTTTATTTTAATACTTGATAAAGTTGACTTTTCGTCCGATCCACTGGATGTGGTATATATATTTAATTGCAAATCATATATACATCGTAATTACAGTGATATAAAGTTTAAAAATTGGTCACTTGTAACTGATGAACTCTCAGTGGATAATCGGATTCCAAATCTCATATAGCAAATAACGTATGACGTGGTTATATTAACTAATACGATTATATTGGCGGGACGCTCTATTGAGATTTAAGTCAAATATCATAATATATATTATACCATATATTAAGCGCGTTATGAATTGTACGTAAGAGACAGTTATTATTCGTTATCTGTCAAAGGTCAAATACATGTAGTTTAAAATTACATTTCAATATTTGAACTACTTATCATACGAACGACGATGAAGTAAGCTTGGTCATTTAAAAGATTGTTATAACACTAGGGGAAGTATGCCTAAATTAGTAAAGTAAAACTAAATTCCTTCTGAAATATCAGACCTCCACTTGAACGAATAAATGGTCAACAGGTGATGTAGCATTTAATGGACACAGTGACTTAAATATCACTTAAAGGGACAATATACAAAACATTACAGTAAGCACAAACATGTGATAATATACGTTCAACAGGACATTTGGATATTAGTCTCACACTGACAGGTAAAATAATGAGTTCTGAAATATAGAGCAAGTCGCATTTTCTTTCTTCAAATTATTTGTATAAACTAAGAAGCAGCAATGCCTAGTGGGATCAAAGCATTCGTTACATTAATTTTGAATGAAATCAATACGTAATGCAACCCCTTACTTTTTGTTCTAGAAACTTTTTTCAACCAATCACTAATTGACACGTATGGTTTTTTTTGTTTGCTATTTTTGTTTGGTTTGCCGGTCCATTAGAAAATTCCTTATATTGTTCAGTTAATTTATCCGCAATGTATATTGATTGTACGGCTGGATGATGTACTTTCTATGAGGTTCTTACATAAAATAAAGACAGATTAACGGCTTCAAAGTCGTGAGACAGGCGCATTGTTTCAGCATCGGTTATATTGACCTACATACACAAAGTGTGGTAAAAGGAATAGCTGAATGGTCGATACTCACAAAGCTAGGTAGCAATATTGTTTGACGTTTGGCGTAAGATAGAACTATACTGTCCAGGCTATGGAACTCATAACTGTTGAAACATATTAGTCTGGTTTCTAGAAAACAACCTGATGCGTTCAACAATCTACAAACTATTAATATGTACTAAAGTAGGAAGTTGACTATTTTTTCTATTAACGATATTGTTAACAAAACTACTACTGTGAATAAGATGCTAGATAAATGTAGTTTAACAAGTATAGCGCTCGGTATAAATTACGAAGGGCCATTATAAGAGCAGAACAGAACAGAACAGAACATATATTTTATTAGGATTTGTACAAAGTACATCATCATAATATATACAATATACAATCAATATAAACACATAGTCACTTAACAGCAATGATTAAATTCATTAGAGTACATAACAAAATATTTAATGAATGTTAATAAATGAAATGAGGATGAATACTTTGCTTAAAAAGTTAACAGTTTTTCTAATTTCTAATGCCTCTTTTATATATCTTGAAATATTATATACTATGGTTTTATTATGCGCATCTGAAATGATATCATTATTATTACAAAATGTTTCAATCCTTTTATTGAGTATGGTGGTAAACAGTTTACCAAGGTTATGCCTCGTTAATTATTAACATCGCTTACACTACCTTTTTTGGGAATAAGGATAATTAACCCCTCTGTCCACTTATCAGGAAAAAAACCTGAGGCCAAAATAGCATTAAAAATATCACGATAAAAATATAATCGACGTATATCTATTTATATATATATATATATATGATGTAATCATGTGTGTGCATGCGTGCGTGCGTGTCACTGATATATGTTTGTATAGACCATGTGTTCAGTCCCGGATTAACAAAACCGATTGTACTCTTATCAAAGTTCATCATCTAAACAATTTATGTTTTTTATGATGAGATGAAATGTAGCATGTTAGCATGTTTTAACGTTAGACAGACCCAAAGACGATAGTTTCAGAGATAACTACCACCACGCTATGCAAAGAAGCATGAATATTCATTCGAAATGTATATGACGCTAGTACAGCAGCTGGGTTGAAGCCTATGTGTGCTTGACTAATGATATCTAGTTGTTTGGACAATCGATATATATATGGCCTGAATGATTACATATCACTTCCAGTACTATTATTATAAGTGCGTCATATGATATAGCTGGTCGCTCTTGCTGTAAATGCATCCGCCGTTTGAAACATAGAACTCGATGTTAATATATTGGTAAATATATTAATTGATCACGTTATCGTAACTATAGAACACATCATGGTGTTTATTAAATAGCATTATTGGTAGCATCAAAACTAATTGCGTGTGTGCTTAATACATATATGATTAATCAACAGTTTCACACGGTATATACTAAAAAAATAGTATGTGTGTAAGTAAAATGGTAACGTATACGTTAGGGTCGGAATCATTAACTCAGTATCGTTAAAAAACACATGAGCGTTGTTGCACAATTTATTTACGCTCTTTAAATCCTAGTTGTCTTTTATTTTTAGACATGTTCTTTCTTTTTAAAGAATACAGGCTATTCAATATGTGCATTGCATTTGCTCCCTATATTCAATCTGAAGGGAGCAAAATGACATATGACATGGCCTATGGCAAAGCAAAAACCAACTTAAAAGAAAAATGACTACGAATGAGTCAATATAGTTATGTTATATGTGAAAATAAGGATGCAATGAACAATCTTAAACCAGTGAAATCCGCCCCTCATGACGTCTATCAAGATATAATTGTGAAAAAAACAGTGATTAAATAACTTTGTAATCTTCCTACCATTTTGTCATTTAACAGAACTACTCCGTATTAGTATAAACACTTTAAAATATCTTAGCAGCTGTTCACCTAATATGCCCATGTGTCTTCAAAGCAACACACAAACTGATAAAGTGCGTAATCATAGCATATTTTCACATAGTTTGAATAGTTTTATAATCTATAAAAGCAAAACTATACCGATTCATAAATATTCATTAGTTTATCCGTATGTACTAAATTGTCAGGTTTATCTAAACCATGGCTTGTTTTCCCTATATGTCTTCGTTTGTGTATTGATAGCCGCCATTTTGTCGTTTCAGGCCCCAACAAAAGACCGGTCGGTACGTTTAAGGGTTATGCCTGAACAGAGTAATGACTACAGGGTTGTCGTCTTTGGTGCGGGAGGTGTTGGGAAGAGCAGTCTTGTGCTGCGTTTTGTACGAGGGACATTCCGTGAATCGTACATACCGACAATTGAGGACACGTATCGCCAAGTTATAAGCTGCAATAAACAAGTGTGTACATTACAAATTACAGACACTACTGGAAGTCACCAATTTCCAGCGATGCAAAGATTGTCTATTTCAAAAGGTCACGCGTTTATACTTGTTTATTCAATAACAAGCAGACAGTCGTTGGAAGAATTAAAACCTATATTTGAGGAAGTACTGGAAATAAAGGGTGGTGACGTTGAGGGTATTCCTATAATGTTAGTTGGAAACAAGTGTGATGAATATAATAGGGAGGTCAGCACGCAAGAGGCTGCTGCCTTAGCAAAAGGTTGGAACTGTGGTCATTTGGAGACCTCAGCAAAAACAAACTATAATGTGAAAGAACTTTTTCAGGAATTACTCCAATTAGAAAAACGTCGGACAATGAGTTTGCAACTTGAAACGAAAAAGACTCGATCACAAAAGAGAAAAGAAAAGTTAAAAGGAAAATGCTCAATAATGTGATTGATTTAAGAGTGTACCCATGACAGTTTCATCGTGAGATGCCATATTGGTACCACATTGGTTCAACTTGTGATACGGCAACACGTAATTATGGTACCTATCACAGACAAGTGTAATATTTGGTTACTGTGGCAACGGCACATTAATCTTATTGTGTTTAAGCTGCTGACAAATTGACATTGCATCGTCAAATTCATAGAGAAAATTGAAAGTGAAAACAGAGAAGGTTAAACAGTTACGTTTTATAGTTTATAAAGACGTCGTGGGAGAGATCCGGACCCACCAAGTCATTTATAATGACGTTATAATGACGTTTAATGACGTTTAATGTGCAAAACAATAAAATTGGTTTGGCATTCGCATGGAATTGACGTTGTCGCCCTTCTCGTAAATGTTTAACAAATGAAAACTTTTTGGGGGAAAACTACGTAATGGGCTGTTTTAATTAAAGTTTGGAATTAAAAGCTGACTGCAATTAAACTTGTTTTCTGTCTTAAAATGTCAACAGATATGGCAATTTTCAAACGATACAGAACTGTTTTTAAATATTTCAGCATGGTTGTGCTTCACATTTTATTGTTCAAAATATCACGCTCGCCTACAACACGCAAACAACACTTTGTACACATGTATTCGCTGTTGTCTTTATGTAATGGTATACAATTAGAGGGACACACGGCAATTTTGAAATTTACTTAACTCTCATATGATCAATCTTTAAATATATGAAGGTACAACCATATGATTAGATTAATCCTTAATAACTATATGGAACATATAATTTATGAAATTATCAGCAGTTTCCATAAAACTATCTGTTCCACGCTAGTTTTGAGAATGTGTGAGTAAAATATTTCATTATATGGAAATTGATACTTCCTTCGATTTATTTATTTTCTGTCATATTCGTAACGATGTTTGTTACATGTATAATGCTCATAATTATGCACAACGGGGTGTCCTTCATACAAGTATCAGAGTTTTGCTCATTTCCACAATAGAAACGAAATTAAGGAACTTATATAATTTCATTTCATATTTGCATCATGGCACAAATGCCTACGTTTCTGAAACAGTACTGTACAAACACTTACCAGGATTGCCGAATGTCTCTTTAGTTTATCATACGGATTTCTTTCTAACAAAACGCATTACATTGTTACTACAGTGTAGGGTACTACTGCCTGTTGCATTGTTATTATAATGTAGGGTAGTACTGCCTGTTACATTGTTATTATAGTGTAGGGGACTACTGCCTGTTACATTGTTATTATTGTGTTGGGTACTACTGCTTGTTACATTGTTATTACAGTGTAGGGTACTACTGCCTGTTACATTGTTATTACAGTGTAGTGTACTATTGCCTGTTACATTGTTATTACAGTGTAGGGTACTACTGCCTGTTACATTGTTATAACAGTGTATGGTACTACTGCCTTGAAGTGTAAGGGATATAATTCTAACCTTCAGTATCATACAATGAAACACATGATGAGTATATATTCTTAACGCCTTTAAACACTCAAGCAACTCCAGATATGACATGAATGATAAACCAAGACAAATCGTTCTTACCTTGTTTTAACCTACATTTAGTTGCCAGTCTACGTATCTTGACTGTGACTTCTGCTGCAACTGGCGTCCATTTTCGTCGGGCATACAACGGGGTTTGATACACGTATTAATCTTTAAGCTCGCTTTTAAAAAGTTTTAATGTTTGTGTTTTTTTCAAAAATTACCTATATAAAAATATTTAGTTTATTTAAGAATGTTGATATTTTGAACGGAAATTTGATCACACAGTCCGTGTGGTTTTGAGCGAAGCCTGAACAAGCATTATGAAACCATAAAAATAAAACCGATAAAAATGATAGTAGATCTGGGATAAAAATATAATTAATATTCAAAGACTTGTATTGTTTTAAAGGCGTTAAGTACAATAATAACTGTATACACTACATGTTGTTCAAATATACAACAGTGTCTTTCATTTGGATACGGTATGGTATGTAACATAACTGACCATACATGATATCTCTGTTTTCAACTACTGTTATCTAATGTGCGTGAGGCATCGCGTTATGCCTCTGGAATTCATTTCGTTCAAAGTTTTACATTAAATAAGTTAAATATATTGAAAGAATAAGATTGTTTTCGGTTAATTTAGCGGCAAAGTATATAAAACATATATACTAATGGTTGTACTGTGCTGGTTATCATCAATACATTGTAATTGATGCTGTTAGAAAATTTGGGAAAATTTAAGTAATTATTGTCTTGGAATATAAACATCTGGAAACAATTAATAATACGAATACGAATCAATAGAATATAATGTACAATACCAATTACATCTTCAATAAGCAGTTTGTTTACTAATAAATGTGCAATCGTAATCATATTCATTTTATGGTTGGTGTTGTTTTCTATTAAAGCGTTTGTTTCAGTGAAACATATCCGATGCCCTCAAACGTATATACCCGAGCCACTCAAACTTATTTATATTTAATAAATTGTATTACGATACGAATTGACTTTATATATCTGGTTTTTAGTAATTGTTTGTGTTCGTTAATCAACAAGGTTGATGAACTAACTGCAATTATTGTAGGATCATTTTAGTCACTTTCATCAATCATACTAATGAATACTATTTTTAAAATAAAAAACTGACCAAGGAAAGAATATAGTAGACGCAGCTCTTTGGTCTTATCACAAAGGACAATAAAAAATAAACACCCCTTAAAACCTCTGTCATTTGACTGATTTGATATTGAGCTTTAATCAACTTGGTAAATACATTGACTTAAGAGATCTGTTATTATGCTGGCCAATTTATTTACTCGATCAGGATTATTCGTAGCTTAACCTTAGTAAACTATATAATTTGCCGCTTCTTTGATATATTTAATTAATTTAATTGATTGATCTGTGTTAATAAATTCGTTAATATTATCATTGTTTTAGAGTGTAATCATAATAACGATAAATACATAATATTGTAATCTCTGAATGACACATATAATCCAAATCCACGTATTTTAGACGACTTTTGATTTATTGTTACATGGGATTATCTGAATTTTAACTAATTGGTAAATTACATAAAATGGTATCCATATATCATTCATATGAAGACACGAACGAGCAGGAAAATGCAGATGAGCAACAGGCATGCAGTGTTTCCGTGTAGGAGGTTTCACGACACGTATTCTGTTGAGTGTAATATATAGTTTTTGTTTCAGAATGGAATACTCATAAAATAACCATTAATAGGCGAGGGCGTCAGTTAAAATGACACGTTTTTTTATATTAATCCCACCAGATGGAAATTGACGTTTTATTTTTAGTTAAGTGAACCAAAAACAGCAATTACACTAATTATTACAATCATGAATATCGTTGTTGACTGTTTTGAAAATTAGTGACTCTAGAGAGATTTTGATAGTTTAATGTATATTAAACCCTCCTCCAACAACAACATTTAATGCCAAAGAAATCCTATATTGAAATGAAAAGTGTTTCGAATTGCATTCAATATCGAATAACCAGAGTCAGTATCTCTTATTTTATTATTCTAATTGGGTAGAATGATGTGTCATTATTGATACTTAGTTACCCGTGCATACAACTGGTCAGGGAAAACATATAATGTTGCTTATAAGCTGCTCCGTCCATACAGCGACTTATTTAGGTGTTAAATTGTCTTCAAATTAATGTACAATCAAACCTGTGTAAACCTTCACCTCTAGTAATTTAGCAAGTACATTTGCAATTTGCCATCTCTATGCTTTCATAGGAAATAGCATTTATGAAACAACAGTCTCCTGTCTTAAATGTCACTTTTACTTCTCTAGACTAGCTGCTTATGACAGGTTTGAATGTACATTTTTTATACTTAAATTATTACATAAAAATCACATACATGTACAAGTACTGGATGACAAATATTTTGGTAGAACCCATTAGTTGTTTTCAAAGAAAGTAGATCATTATCAAATTTGATATCCAAATATTGACGAAATTAATAAATCGTTTGTTTTTAAAAACATATTCATAATCGTAAAGCCAGCCACTCAAACTTTGTAACTTACCGATAAAATAATATATAACAATAAATAACAAATATTAAAATAGAATAAACATTGTTTTAAAAATGATAATATAGAATAACAAAAGTTTTCAAAGAATCAGTATGTGTCATATATGAAGCATAATTAATCATACTATATATCGTAGAGGCAAACGACGGTTGAAAATGAAATTAGCAAGCTAAATAAACTTCTGTAAAATATTGCATATGCTTAAAAGATGATATTTTGTTATCCTTAATAACGTACGTTTACATGTACAGATTTCATAATCATTGTACATGTGCATTTAACAATTATTACTCTTATAAACTGTTACACTGGCATCAACATCAGCACGAATATTACGTGTGTCACACTTAATACAAATTAGCAGACTGTTTGTTAAATTTATAAATATTATACTTACTGAAACTTTGTGTCATAATCCATTTGATAAATAATTGTTATAAACTGTCTGTTTACAGTTCAGTTATTTGTTTTTATTTCACTTCCAAACTACTATTGCAAATGGTGTTATAAGCAGCACTCTAACAGAGTGTCATGTATGAGTTCAACGATGCCGAAAAATCAAGGAGAGCATTTTTGATAATCTTGTGTCCGTCGTCTTCATTCATTAACTTTTATCAAAATAAATCACTTTCCTAAACCTACAACTGTTAGAGATTAGATGATTTATATACAGCATTTGGTGCCATTTCGGAGTTTCAAACTCCTGAACAAAAATAAATATATGAAAGTAGTATGTGATTAAGTTTTCACAATTTACATTATGTCATAAGAGTATGATCCACTTCAAATGTTGATACTAGTGTCAAACGTTAATACCTTAATATATCTACTTGTTTGAAACTATAACTGTCAGGGCCATGGCTTGTTAAGGAGTGATTAGCCATTGCCCCTAACAAGTTCAGCCACGGGTGGTTTAAATATATTCTACCAGCTACCTAGGGTGTCATTTATTCCGGTAGAACACACACGTATACCTTCTCCCCGGAAATATCTGAAAGGTGCAATGTTGTTCAATATGTAGTATAAACATATTGTTCCCTGTTATTTATATACAAATAATGCAACTTTCATCACTTAAATAAAATCCCCTCTAAACCTAACATAACTTGCCAAGTAGTGATATCCATCATCAGTTTTGTACAATGTCTTGAAAGAGTGTTGTATCATGTTGCAATATCTGGGGTGGTATTCACTAGTTTGACAATATTCTTAAGAATATTCTCAGATTTGAGCTTCAAAGTTCAAATTTCAACCTTAGATGTCTAGTTTACTATGTCATAAAGATTAATTGTGACAGTTTTTATAACTATATATATTGGTTGTTCCTACATGCTTGCAAATGATGGCCTTAACAAGTGTGTATCTTGGGTTTTAGGTTGAGAATATTCTTAAGAATGGTTGGTGAAGCAACCAAATCGATTGATCATTTTGAAAACAAAATGCGTCTATCTGGAGTACATATTATATTCTGAACGGAACAGCTAACCAGTAGCATTTTCAGAATTTGTAAACGACATAAACAGACAATAGTGTAATGACCGTTAACAGTAGCAGTGTTTTTTCTTATTCAAGTCTAAATTTCAAAGAAATTGCTTTGATACATTTTAAGAAAATACATAAAATGTCAGGTACATATATTGTCAGGTGAAGGGTTAGGTGTTCTGTTCAAATATAGGTTATCACATTTTACCGCGTAATGCACTCAGCTAAAAACTAAACAAACACATGCAAAGATTAATTCCTACAAATTTTCACTGGCAGTTCTCGAATGCATCGCAAAACAAAGTACTAGGCGGCGGAGTGGCGTCTCTAAATTCACGATTATTCCCCAAGTAATTGTTACTTATTAATTAATTGCACTGAAGGTGTAATATTTGATTTATATATTCATTTACAACTTGATTTACCAACGGTTGTGGAAAACGTCAATTTGGGATACTTCTGTCTAATTAATTAGATCGGCAAATTCCTTAACCATGACATCCGATTCAGTCACTTCTACTTTTTTAAAATCTAGTAATCTCTCATAAAAAATTAATAAATTCATCAATACCTCATGATTACTGTATTTGTCCATATATATTACTTTGCAATAGTAACGGATTTCCTTTAGTCAAATCTTATGAATTTTACAACAAGCATAAACATACACAAACTTTACATTGTCTGAAACAAACGTTTTGCTTTAACCATAATATTTGATCCTACATGCTGAAAAACGATTTTAAATGTCATGAGCAGAATATCAAAACTTTCAAAATTTAGTGTTCGCGGTTTGTATAACCGTTTGCATATGTGTATACATTTTGAGGTTCTGTTATTTTCTTATATAGTGAAACAGTATTTTTTAAATCAATCTCGGGTTCTGGATTCGAAATCTAAAAGTCCCGAGTTAATGCACCTTAAACCAGATTTCATCGCGTGTTTTTTTCTTCATTTTCACCCTACTCCTTCATAAATGTGTATAGTTGTTTAGTTTTCATTGCATCGATGTATCGAAAATGTTTATAGCTTTAATCGTTTCTGAGACATCATGGAATGATTTTTTGTATATAATTTGATATTATCATCTCCGCTTGATTTTAGGCAACTAAATGCAAAATGGCTGTATATTTGAATTCACCACCGCCGCCACTACCACCGCAAAGAACGACTGGATTAAGAATTTATCGTGTTTTTGTGTCAGTGGGACAAGGGTATGACAACACGACAGAACGATAAATAAATCAATTGTTTTAGCATCCTTCAAAAGTCGATTGTGTGTAAAGTGTTCGTGATGTCATGCTACATGCCAACACTACATGGCAGAAATCAGCCACTGTAAAAGGGACTAAATTATTTCCATACAAGTATGTCAGTCATGGAATCATATCATAAATCACATATAAGTTACATCTCAAGTTACTGAAACACCCATATTGCATATTTGATAATAGACTGAATCTTTTTTTCTTCTGAAACTGACATTTATAAAATTCCGACTTCAAATTTGAACTACAAAAAAATATTAATAAAACATCTAATGTTAAACCAATTTTGGGCAAGTTACTTGACATTTTGAGTAAAACATTAAATAATTGGAAATAAAAAGCGACAACAGGGTCATTTCACAAACCTTCGTAAGTCTTACGATTTTCGTACGAAAATAATTGTCACACCTTGGAGTGTTTTATTTGCGCAATATTTTGGCAAATTTCAAAATGGATACTATTAACAAGGCTAGCGAAAGTTGGCAAAAGGATGTAAGTTAAACACTTAATGAATTTTTCGATTTTTTTTGTAACTTCAAACTTCTCACTAAGAAGTTCGTAAATTTACGAACGTTAGTTAAACGGACCCGAGATCTTTATTATACTAAAGAAAAACATTTGTATGTTTCTGATCACGCTCTTCTATTCTGAACGTTTAAGTAGGTACTTACGTAGTTGTTTTAACTAAATCTTGGTAAAGCCTCAAGTTATTTGTCCATCTATATAAGATATCAATGCCATTTCATACCATAATAATGTTACGTATAACATCTTACATATACTATGAAATCATTAGTTTTCGTGGGGAACTAATTTTCGTTTATTTTGTGGGAGCCTTGACAATGAAATTAAATACTTACAAAATGATCGTGGATAAAATTTTGTTACATCCGAATTGCGTAGCATTTATCTGTACCTAAAACGTAGACCTTAGCTAGATATATATGTTACCCGGTAGTTTCTGTTTAGTGTGTGCTTTTAGCTATTAGATCTAATGAAAGTTAATTTTAAATTCGAAATCTTTAATTTAGTGCACTGATTAGGTTAACATACGACTATACTAAAATTCCATCTGTTTCATTAAATAAAAATATGCGTGCCACTATCAGAAGTCTTGTGTTTACTCGCAGCGTGTGGAAAGCGCTAAACATAGACCGTTTCCTAGAAGAATATGTCATACAATATTAGACGACCCACTTTACGTCAGCGTTGTTTTAAGTAGCTGTTTTTTCAAAGGAAAAATATGGCTGCGAATAAATACGATAAAGATTTCTAGTATTGAATGAAAAAGTAGTCTATTAGGGTTTTATGTTTTATTTCTTTTTGTCGACGAGGAATAAATATGTATAACAAGTGAACTTGCGTTGGTCTCGGCCTTTTTACACCTTCAATTAGTGACACGTCCTCTCATAACAATTTGATCAAACACCAAAGAGCTGCCTAATTGACACTTCTTCCCAGGATAACCCAATGTTGCGAGGACAATTTATTACCGCGTGTGTAGGTGCAGGATGCAACTTAATACTTGTACAGGTCAGTAATTAAAACGCGTTGTGTAATAAAATATTCAAATTCAAAGGTCGCACTAAAACATTTTTTTTTCTAAAACTTTTTTTATTTCTATAAAATATAATGATAAAATGCGTATAACCAATATAACAAAATTTCATGACATTTTAACGCCGCGTAATTGCAGTTTTCTTTCGTGCTCATTAAATGTTATGTCATATTGACACGTCCCATGATTTAAAATTTCCCATGTTATTTAAAAATATGAAAATTTAGACATACCAAAACGCCTCCATTACAACCTTGGGAACCACGATCCATTATCGGTCTATACCCATGTTTGGTGGGTAATCATCACAAAATGTGAACATTTTCTTACGAAAGATAAATTGAGGCGTTAATGATGTAACATAACGATAATGGTAAACATCTTACAGATACATATAAATCAATCAACAGCTCTCTCAAATATGGATGTCTTCAAAACTGCTGTTATATTTAGATATTTCCAGACATAACCTTTAAAAGGATTCAATATTTGCTAGCTATTTGTATCGAAATTGGAAGTTTAAAGATATAACTATTAAAAGAAAATATAAATCATGATTTTAAATCAATGACGTTGAAAGGTTTGATTGCAACGTTAATGTATAGTATAAGTCTGCATTTGATTGGGAACTAGTGTTAAATTACTACTACAAAAATAAACGGTGTCTACTTGAGAGTATTCCAAGTGCTGCCACATTGGAGTATCATACCGTAGACTCATGGTACCATCTCAAGTAACAGTTTGGTAAATGTATTATCAAAGAATCTTTCCATTGAAAAATGTTTAGTAAATGCATTATCAAGTTAATGGTTCATCAAGTAAATGTTTGGTAAATGTTCCATCAAGTAAATGGTTCATAAAGTAAATGTTTGGTAAATGTTTTATCAAGTAAATGGTTCATTAAGTAAATTCTAGGTAAATGGTTGATCAGTTAAATGGTTCATCAAGTAAATGTTTGGTAAATGTATTATCATGTAAATGATTCATTAAGAAAATGTTTGGTAAATGTATTATCAAGGAAATGCTCCATTAAGTAAATGCTTGGTGAATGTATTATCAAGTAAATTGTTCATCAAGTAAATGTTTGGTAAATGTTCTATCAAGTAAATGGTTCATCAAGCAAATTATTGGTAAATGTATTATCAAGTAAATGATTTAATAAGTAAATGTTTGATAAATGTATTATCAAGAAATTGTTCCATTAAGAAAATGCTTGGTGAATGTATTATCAAGTTAATGGTTCATCAAGCAAATGATTGGTAAATGTACAATCAAGTAAATAATTCATTAAGTAAATGTTTGGTAAATGTTCTATCAAGTAAATGGTTCATCAAGTAAAGGTTTGGTAAATGTTCTATAATAGTAATGGTTCATTAAGTAATTGTATAGTAACTGTGTAATCAAGTTAATGATCCATCAGGCAAATGATTGGTAAATGTATAATCAATTATATGATTCAATAAGTAAATGTTTGGTAAATGTATTATCAAGGAAATGTTCCATTACGTAAATGCTTAGTGAATGTATTATCAAGTAATTGGTTCATCAAGTAAATGTTTGGTAAATGTATTATCAAGGATATGTTCCATTAAGTAAAGGTTTGGTGAATGTATATTCATGTAAATGATTCATTAAGTAAATGCTAGGTGAATGTATTACCAAGTAAATGGTTCATCAAGTAAATGTTTGATAAAAGTAATATCAAGTAAATGGTTCATTAAGTAAATTCTCGGTAAATGTATTATCAAGGAAATGTTCCATTAAGTAAATGCTTGGTGAATGCATTATCATGTAAATGATTCATTAAGTTAATGTTTGATAAATGTTTTATCAAGGAAATGGTTCATCAAGTAAATGTTTGGTAAATGTATAATCAAGTAAATGGTTCATCAAGTAAATGTTTGGTAAATGTACTATCAAGTAAATGGTTCATCAAGCAAATGATTGGTAAATGTTCTATAAAAGTAATGGCTCACCAAGTAATTGTTTAGTAACTGTGTAATCAAGTTAATGGTTCATCAAGCAAATGAATGGTGAATGCATAATCAAGTAATTGATGCATCAGGTAAATGTTTGGTGAATGTATTATCAAGTAATTGGTTCATCAGCTATACGTTTGGTGAATGTTTTATCAAGTAATTGGTGCATCAGCTAAGTGTTTGGTGAATGTATTATCAAGTAATTGGTGCATCAGCTAAATGTTTGGTGAATGTATTATCAAGTAATTGGTTCATCAGCTAAATGTTTGGTGAATATATTATCAAGTAATTGGTTCATCAGGTAAAAGTTCGGTGAATGTATTATCAAGTAATTGGTTCATCAGGTAAATGTTTGGTGAATGTATTATCAAGGAATTGGTTCATTAGGTAAATGTTTAATGAATGTATTATTAAGTAATTGGTTCATCAGGTAAAAGTTTGGTGAATGTATTATCAAGTAATTGGTGCATCAGCTAAATGTTTGGTGAATGTTTTATCAAGTAATTGGTTCATCAGGTAAAAGTTTGGTGAATATATTATTAAGTTATTGGTTCATCAAGTAAATGTTTGGTAAATGTATTATCAAGTAAGTGGTTCATCAGCTAAATGTTTGGTGAATGTTTTATCAAGTAATTGGTTCATAAGCTAAATGTTTGGTGAATGTATTATCAAGTAATTGGTTCATCTGGTAAAACTTTGGTGAATGTATTATCAAGTAATTGGTTCATCAGGTAAAAGTTTGGTGAATGTATTATCAAGTAATTGGTGCATCAGGTAAATGTTTGGTGAATGTTTTATCAAGTAATTGGTTCATCAGCTAAATGTTTGGTGAAAGTTTTATCAAGTAATTGGTGCATCAGGTAAATGTTTGGTGAATGCATTATCATGTAATTGGTTCATCAGCTAAATGTTTGGTGAATGTATTATAAAGTAATTGGTTCATCAGCTAAATGTTTGGTGAATGTATTATCAAGTAATTGGTTCATCAGGAAAATGTTTGGTGAATGTATTATCAAGTAATTGGTTTATCAGGTAAATGTTTGGTGTATATATTATCAAGTTATTGGTTCATCAGGTAAATGTTTGGTGAATGTATTATCAAGTAATTGGTTCATCAGGTAAATGTTTGGTGAATGTATTATTAAGTAATTGGTTCATCAGGTAAATGTTTGGTGAATGTATTATCAAGTAACTGGTGCATCAGGTAAATGTTTGGTGAATGTATTATCAAGTTATTGGGTCATCAGGTAAATGTTTGGAGAATGTATTATCAAGAAATTGGTGCATCAGATAAATGTTTGGTGAATGTATTATCAAGTAATTGGTTCATCAGGTAAATGTTTGATGAATGTATTATTTAGTTATTGGTTCATCAGGTAAATGTTTGGTGAATGTATTATCAAGTAATTGGTGCATCAGGTAGATGTTTGGTGAATGTATTATCAAGTAATTGGTTCATCATGTAAATGTTTGGTGAATATATTATCAAGTAATTGATTCATCAGCTAAATGTTTGGTGAATGTTTTATCAAGTAATTGGTTCATCAGGTAAATGTTTGGTGAATGTATTATCAAGTAATGTGTTCATCAGCTAAATGTTTGGTGAATATATTATCAAGTAATTGGTTCATCAGCTAAATGTTTGGTGAATGTTTTATCAAGTAATTGGTTCATCAAGTAAATGTTTGGTAAATGTATTATCAAGGATATGATCCATTTAGTAAATGTTTGGTGAATGTATATTCATGTAAATGATTCATTAAGTAAATGCTAGGTGAATGCATTACCAAGTAAATGGTTCATCAAGTAAATGTTTGATAAAAGTTCTATCAAGTAAATGGTTCATTAAGTAAATTCTCAGTAAATGTATTATCAAGGAAATGTTCCATAAAGAAAATGCTTGGTGAATGCATTATCATGTAAATGATTCATTAAGTTAATGTTTGGTAAATGTTTTATCAAGGAAATGTTCCATTAAGTAAATGCTTGGTGAATGTTTTATCAAGGAAATGGTTCATCAAGAAAATGTTTGGTAAATGTATAATCAAGTAAATGGTTCATCAAGTAAATGTTTGGTAAATGTACTATCAAGTAAATGGTTCA
Organism: Panopea generosa; assembly: GCA_029582155.1. NCBI lineage: Eukaryota > Metazoa > Mollusca > Bivalvia > Adapedonta > Hiatellidae > Panopea > Panopea generosa. The sequence goes on along the minus strand of CM055901.1, from coordinate 44,524,675 downwards.
TCAAGCAAATGATTGGTAAATGTTCTATAAAAGTAATGGCTCACCAAGTAATTGTTTAGTAACTGTGTAATCAAGTTAATGGTTCATCAAGCAAATGATTGGTAAATGCATAATCAAGTAAATGATTCAATAAGTAAATGTTTGGTAAATGTATTATCAAGGAAATGTTCCATTAAGTAAATTTTTAGTTAATGTATTATCAAGAAAATTGTTCAACAAGTAAATGTTTTGTAAATGTATTATCAAGTAAATTGTTCATCAAGTAAAAGTTTGATAAATGTATTATCAAGTAATTGATTCATCAGGTAAATGTTTGGTGAATATTTTATTAAGTAATTGGTTCATCAGGTAAATGTTTGGTGAATGTATTATCAAGTAATGTGTTCATCAGCTAAATGTTTGGTGAATATATTATCAAGTAATTGGTTCATCAGCTAAATGTTTGGTGAATGTTTTATCAAGTAATTGGTTCATCAAGTAAATGTTTGGTAAATGTATTATCAAGGATATGTTCCATTAAGTAAATGTTTGGTGAATGTATATTCATGTAAATGATTCATGAAGTAAATGCTAGGTGAATGTATTACCAAGTAAATGGTTAATCAAATAAATGTTTGATAAAAGTTCTATCAAGTAAATGGTTCATTAAGTAAATTCTCAGTAAATGTATTATCAAGGAAATGTTCCATAAAGAAAATGCTTGGTGAATGCATTATCATGTAAATGATTCATTAAGTTAATGTTTGGTAAATGTTTTATCAAGGAAATGTTCCATTAAGTAAATGCTTGGTGAATGTTTTATCAAGGAAATGGATCATCAAGTAAATGTTTGGTAAATGTATAATCAAGTAAATGGTTCATCAAGTAAATGTTTAGTAAATGTACTATCAAGTAAATGGTTCATCAAACAAATGATTGGTAAATGTTCTATAAAAGTAATGGCTCACCAAGTAATTGTTTAGTAACTGTGTAATCAAGTTAATGGTTCATCAAGCAAATGATTGGTAAATGCATAATCAAGTAAATGATTCAATAAGTAAATGTTTGGTAAATATATTATCAAGGAAATGTTCCATTAAGTAAATTTTTAGTAAATGTATTATCAAGAAAATTGTTCAACAAGTAAATGTTTTGTAAATGTATTATCAAGTAAATTGTTCATCAAGTAAAAGTTTGATGAATGTATTATTAAGTAATTGGTTCATCAGGTAAAAGTGTTGTGAATATTTTATCAAGTAATTGGTGCATCAGCTAAATATTTGGTGAATGAATTATCAAGTAATTGGTTTATCAGGTAAAGGTTTAATGAATGTATTATTAAGTAATTGGTTCATCAGGTAAAAGTGTGGTGAATGTATTATCAAGTAATTGGTGCATCAGCTAAATGTTTGGTGAATGTTTTATCAAGTAATTGGTTCATCAGGTAAAAGTTTGGTGAATATATTATTAAGTTATTGGTTCATCAGGTAAATGTTTGGTAAATGTATTATCAAGTAAATGGTTCATCAGTTAAATGTTTGGTGAATGTTTTATCAAGTAATTGGGCATCAGCTAAATGTTTGGTGACTGTATTATCAAGTAATTGGTTCATCTGGTAAAAGTTTGGTGAATGTATTATCAAGTAATTGGTTCATCAGGTAAAAGTTTGGTGAATGTATTATCAAGTAATTGGTGCATCAGGTAAATGTTTGGTGAATGTTTTATCAAGTAATTGGTTCATCAGGTAAAAGTTTGGTGAATATATTATTAAGTTATTGGTGCATCAGGTAAATTTTTGGTGAATGTATTATCAAGTAATTGGTACATCAGCTAAATGTTTGGTGAAAGTTTTATTAAGTAATTGGTGCATCAGGTAAATGTTTGGTAAATGCATTATTATGTAATTGGTTCATCAGGTAAAAGTTTGGTGAATATATTATTAAGTTATTTCTGCATCAGGTAACTTTTTGGTGAATGTATTATCAAGTAATTGGTTCATCAGCTAAATGTTTGGTGAAAGTTTTATCAAGTAATTAGTGCATCAGGTAAATGTTTGGTGAATGCATTATCATGTAATTGGTTCATCAGCTAAATGCTTGGTGAATATATTATAAAGTAATTGGTTCATCAGGTAAATGTTTGGTGAATTTATTATCAAGTAATTGGTTCATCAGGTAAATGTTTGGTGAATGTATTATCAAGTAATTGGTTCATCAGGTAAATGTTTGGTGTATATATTATCAAGTTATTGGTTTATCAAGTAAATGTTTGGTGAATGTATTATTTAGTTATTGGTTCATCAGGTAAATGTTTGGTGAATGTATTATTAAGTTACTGGTTCGTCAGGTAAATTTTGGGTGAATGTATTATCAAGTAATTGGTTCATCAGGTAAATGTGTGGTGAATGTATTATCAAGTAATTGGTTCATCAGCTAAATGTTTGGTGAATATATTATCAAGTAATTGGTTCATCAGCTAAATGTTTGGTGAATGTTTTATCAAGTAATTGGTGCATCAGGTAAATGTTTTGTGAATGTATTATCAAGTAATTTGTTCATCAGCTAAATGTTTGGTGAATATATTATCAAGTAATTGGTTCATCAGCTAAATGTTTGGTGAATGTTTTATCAAGTAATTGGTTCATCAGGTAAATGTTTGGTGAATGTATTATTAAGTAATTGGTTCATCAGGTAAATGTTTGGTGAATGTTTTATCAAGTAATTGGTTTATCAGGTAAAAGTTTGGTGAATATATTATTAAGTTATTGGTTCATCAGGTAAATGTTTGGTAAATGTATTATCAAGTAATTGGTTCATCAGGTAAATGTTTCGTGAATGTTTTATGAAGTAATTGGGCATCAGCTAAATGTTTGGTGAATGTATTATCAAGTAACTGGTTCATCAGGTAAAAGTTTGGTGAATGTATTATCAAGTAATTGGTTCATCAGGTAAAAGTTTGGTGAATGTATTATCAAGTAATTGATGCATCAGGTAAATGTTTGGTGAATGTTTTATCAAGTAATTGGTTCATCAGGTAAAAGTTTGGTGAATATATTATTAAGTTATTGGTTCATCAGGTAAATTTTTGATGAATGTATTATCAAGTAATCGGTTCATCAGCTAAATGTTTGGTGAAAGTTTTATCAAGTAATTAGTGCATCAGGTAAATGTTTGGTGAATGCATTATCAAGTAATTGGTTCATCAGTTAAATGTTTGGTGAATGTATTATAAAGTAATTGGTTCATCAGGTAAATGTTTGGTGAATGTATTATCAAGTAATTGGTTCATCAAGAAAATGTTTGGAGAATGTATTATGAAGTAATTGGTTCATCAGGTAAATGTTTGGTGCATATATTATCAAGTTATTGGTTTATCAGGTAAATGTTTGGTGAATGTATTATCAAGTAATTGGTTCATCAGGTAAATGTTTGCTGAATGTATTATTAAGTTATTGGTTCATCAGGTAAATGTTTGGTGAATGTATTATCAAGTAATTGGTGCATCAGGTAAATGTTTGGTGAATGTATTATGAAGTTATTGGTTCATCAGGTAAATGTTTGATGAATGTATTATCAAGAAATTGATGCATCAGGTAAATGATTGGTGAATGTATTATCAAGTAATTGATTCATCAGGTAAATGTTTGGTGAATGTATTATTAAGTTATTGGTTCATCAAGTAAATGTTTGGTGAATGTATTATTAAGTTACTGGTTCATCAGGTAAATTTTTGGTGAATGTATTATCAAGTAATTGGTTCATCAGGTAAATGTTTGGTGAATGTATTATCAAGTAATTGGTTCCTCAGGTAAATGTTTGGTGAATATATTATCAAGTAATTGGTTCATCAGCTAAATGTTTGGTGAATGTTTTATCAAACAATTGGTTCATCAGGTAAATGTTTGGTGAATGTATTATCAAGTAATTTGTTCATCAGCTAAATGTTTGGTGAATATATTATCTTGTAATTGGTTCATCAGGTAAATGTTTGGTGAATGTTTTATCAAGTAATTGGTTCATCAGGTAAATGTTTGGTGAATGTATTATTAAGTGATTGGTTCATCAGGTAAATGTTTGGTGAATGTATTATCAAGTAATTGGTTCATCAGGTAAATTTTTGGTGAATGTATTTCCAAGTAAACTGTATATCCAGTAAACGTTAAAGTATTGAATGTATTAATTCATATAATGTTTGGTAAATGTTTGCTGAATGTATTATCTTGTAATTGGTTTATCAGGTAAATGTTTTGTGAATATATTATTAAGTTATTAGTTCATCAGGTAAAATTTTTGGTGAATGTATTATCAAGTAATTGGTTCATCAGCTAAATGTTTGGTGAAAGTTTTATCAAGTAATTGGTGCATCAGGTAAATGTTTGGTGAATGCATTATCAAGTAATTGGTTCATTAGCTAAATGTTTGGTGAATGTATATAAAGTAATTGGTTCATCAGGTAAATGTTTGGTGAATGTATTATCAAGTAATTGGTTCATCAGGAAAATGTTTGGAGAATGTATTATGAAGTAATTGGTTCATCAGGTAAATGTTTGGTGCATATATTATCAAGTTATTTATTTATCAGGTAAATGTTTGGTGAATGTATTATCAACTAATTGGTTCATCAGGTAAATGTTTGGTGAATGTATTATTAAGTTATTGGTTCATCAGGTAAATGTTTGGTGAATGTATTATCAAGTAATTGGTGCATCAGGTAAATGTTTGGTGAATGTATCATCAAGTTATTGGTTCATCAGGTAAATGTTTGATGAATGTATTATCAAGAAATTGGTGCATCAGGTAAATGTTTGGTGAATGTATTATCAAGTAATTGATTCATCAGGTAAATGTTTGGTGAATGTTTTATCAAGTAATTGGTTCATCAGCTAAATGTTTGGTGAATGTATTATCAAGTAATTGGTTCATCTGGTAAAAGTTTGTTGAATGTATTATCAAGTAATTGGTTCATCAGGTAAATGTTTGGTGAATATATTATTAAGTTATTGGTTGATCAGGTAAATGTTTGGTGAATGTATTATTAAGTTACTGGTTCATCAGGTAAATTTTTGGTGAATGTATTATCAAGTAATTGGTTCATCAGGTAAATGTTTGGTGAATGTATTATCAAGAAATTGGTTCATCAGGTAAATGTTTGGTGAATATATTATCAAGTAATTGGTTCATCAGCTAAATGTTTGGTGAATGTTTTATCAAGTAATTGGTTCATCAGGTAAATGTTTGGTGAATGTATTATCAAGTAATTTGTTCATCAGCTAAATGTTTGGTGAATATATTATCAAGTAATTGGTTCATCAGGTAAATGTTTGGTGAATATTTTATCAAGTAATTGGTTCATCAGGTAAATGTTTGGTGAATGTATTATCAAGTAATTGGTTCATCAGGTAAATGTTTGGTGAATGTTTTATCAAGTAATTGATTCATCAGGTAAATGTTTGGTGAATGTATTATCAAGTAATTGGTTCATCAGTTAAATGTTTGGTGATTGTATTATCAAGTAATTGGTTCATCAGGTAAATGTTTGGTGAATGTATTTCCAAGTAAACTGTATATCCAGTAAACGTTAAAGTATTGAATGTATTGATTCATATAATGTTTGGTAAATGTTTGCTGAATGTATTATCTTGTAATTGGTTTATCAGGTAAATGTTTTGTGAATGTATTACCAAGTAAATGGTTCATCAAGTGTATATCTTTGGAACAAATGACTGAATATATCGGTTCTATAATGTTTAATTAATGTTTGGTAAACGTATTATTAAGAAAATTGTTCATCAAGTAAAGGTTTGGTAAATGTATTAACAAGTAAATGGTTCATCAGATATATAGCTCATATAACAATGGATTGAATGTATCGATTCATATAATGTTTTGTAAATGTTTGGTAAATGTATTATTAAGAAAATGGTTCATTAAGTAAAGGTTTGGTAAATGTATTATTAAGTAATTGGTTCATCAGGTAAATGTTTGGCGAATGTATTACCAAGTAAATGGTTTATCAAGTATATTTCTCTTTGAACAAAGGCTTGAATGCATCGATTTATATAATGTTAAATTGCACTGAAACTTGTTATATATAATTATGTAGCATGTTGTTGTCTTACGCGTCCAAAACAGAAACCAGTCCTATATATCTCATATACAATCAACAATAAACTTATTTAACTTACGTTTATTTTATTAACCTACAACATAAAAAAGATATGGACTGGATATTAGAAGCAGTTAATTAATAAAATTGTCACAAATTAAATACTTACATATTGGCCTAGTTATTGGCCCCCGGACAGCCATATTGGTCAGCGGCCTACTATGACAATCCTAGGAACAACAACTTGATGTGTTCTAAAAACAAGCCACGCAGGACCCAACATGATAAGCTATACTTGTTCTATGTTATTCTTATGCAATTAACCGTTTTATCAATATATGGTCGACATGTTTCTCTAAAAAACACTATTAGATAATGCATGGTTTTGTCATAACCTTTTTTTGAATTAAGATTAGCTTTCTATGTTAAACAGCTTGGCCCGGTTATCTCAGTTATTAGAGCGTCTATCAATCCCGGGATCGGTAGTTTGAGAGAAGTGGGACAGTTATCAGTTACTTGCGGATTTGGTATGTTCGAGTACTGGTTAACTTTTCAGGATCTTGAGAAAGAGTGAACAGGTTAATTGGTCGTCTGTAAGCCCTCGATGGCATAACACGACTTTTAAGATATTTAAATTTTCAGTGCAACAGTATGTATTGGTATATCTATCCGTATTAACGGCAACCTTCTCAACTAATTGCAACCTCTCAAGTATTTATGTGACTAGACCATCACACAGTCCATATTTAGATACACGATACTAATTCCAGTCTGTTTTATTGCTTTTTGTTTCAATTACAGTTTCCTTATTTGGTTTAGAAATGTCGCATTGCAATAACATTCAATGCAGTATTGGATAACATCATTAACAAATGAAACTTTCAGTGAATTGTCGACCGTTTTATGATTGTGTGACATCATTAACCCATTATACGTTCAAAGAATTGTCGACCGTTTTATGATTGTGTGATATCATCAGACCATCTTATGTGTTCTTTTAAGAGAGATGGATGAATCAATAAAATGTAACGGCCGTCTGGCACAAACATTTTATATGAGGTCAACAAGACAGGAAAATCAAGCCTCATTCACATTAAAACACCAACTTTAGATTGAAAACATATCAACAAACAAATGCAAACAAACCAAACAATGTCGTTTTTAAAATTCGACTTATCGATAAACATTTAAATATTATGCGCACTTTTGAAATAATAAGACTTAGTGCGAATTTAAATAGAAAAAAAAAAACTGGACGTCACGCATAGAGTGAAAATTTTGAATGTGGTAAAATTTTGTGTTTTGTGTAATATGACCCCACAGGATACTCTGAAGTTTATTTCATACAACTCTTTAACAGAAGGCACATCCTGGAGTCTTATCTATTGGTTGTATAAACAGGTTTCCAATGTTGAGACTAAAGTAACTGGCCATCAGCGACCGGAATCATGTGTGGTTTTCCTGGGATTCGAGTCAGATCTTCGTGAAAAGCGCATTCAATACCTCCGGGCCATGTGCCTGAGTGTACATTTGTAGTTAAGATCTATGTGTCATCATAGTACCGTGACATGTTCAAAAAGTGGGTGCAATACCCCAAAAATTGTGTTTTGCATCTATTGTTTTGTAATAAAGTAGTAGTTCTGTGATCCATTACCGTAGTGCATGCATCTGTTGTTTGGTAATAAAGAAGTAGTTCTGTTATCTATTACCGTAGTGCATGTATCTGTTGTTTGGTAATAAAGTAGTTGTTCTGTGATCCATTACTGTAGTGCATGCATCTGTTGTTTGATAATAAGGTAGTAGTTCTGTAATCTATTGTTGTAGTGCATACATCTGTTGGTTGATTATAAAGTAGTAGTTCTGTGATCTATAACCGTAGTGCATGCATCTGTTGTTTAGTAATAAAGTAGTAGTTCTGTGACATATTACTGTAGTGCATGCTTTTGTTGTTTGGTAATAAAGTAGAAGATATGTGATCAATAACTGTAGTGCATGCATCTGTTATTTGGTAATAAAGTAGTAGTTATATTATCTGTTGCCATTGCGCATGCATCTGTTGATTGATGATTAAGTAGTAGTTCTGTGATCTATTGCCGTCGTACATTCATCTGTTCTTTAGTAATAAAGTATAGTTCTGTGATCTATTACCGTAGTTCATACATCTGTTGTTTGGTAATAAAGTAGTAGTTCTGTGATCTATTGCCGTCGTGCACACATCTGTTCTTTAGTAATAAAGTAATAGTTCTGTGATCTATTGCCGTAGTTCATACATATGTTCTTTAGTAATAAAGTAGTAGTTCTGTGATCTATTGCCGTAGTGCATGCATCTGTTGTTTGGTAATGTAGTAGTAGTTATGTTATCTATTACCGTAGTGTATGCATCTGTTGTTTAGTTATAAAGTAGTAGCTCTGTTATCTATTGCCGTTTTGCATACATCTATTGTTTGGTAATAAAATAGTAGTTATGTGATCTATTACCTTAGTGCGTACATCTATTGTTTAATATTAAGTAGTTTTGTGATCTATCACCGTAGTGCATACATCTGTTGTTTGGTAATAAAGTAGTTGTTCTGTTATCTATTATCATACGTAGTGCATGCATCTGTTGTTTCCTAATAAAATGGTGGTTCTTTTAACTATTACCATAGTGCATACATCTGTTGTTTGGCAATAAAATAGTAGTTCTGTGATCTTTTACCGTAGTGCATGCATCTGTTGTTTGGTAAAAAAGTTGTTGTTGTGTGATCTATTGACGTAATGCATACATCTGTTTTTTGGTAAAAAAGTAGATGTTCTGTGATTTATAATTGTAGTGCATACATCGGTTGTTTGGTAATAAAGTAGTAGTTCTGTGATATATTACTGTAATGCATACATATGTTATTTAATAAAAAGGTGGTAGTTCTTTGATCTATTACTGTAGTTCATGCATCTGTTGTTTGCTTATAAAGTAGTAGTTCTGTGATCTATTGCCGTAGTGCATACATCTGTTGTTTGATTATAAAATAGTAGTTCTGTGATCTATTACCGTAGTGCATGCATCTGTTGTTTGGTAATAAAGTAGTTGTTCTGTGATCCATTACTTTAGTGCATGCATCTGTTGTTTGATAATAAGAAGTAGTTCTATGATCTATTACAGTAGTGTATATACATGAAATTTGATAATAATGTAGTAGTTTTGTGATCTAGTACATACATCTGTTGTTTAATAATAAGATAGTAGTCTTGATTTAGTACCGTAGTGCACAAATCTGTTGTTTAATAATAAGATAGTAGTTCTGTGATCTATTACCGCAGTCTACACATCTGTTGTTTGGTAATAAAGTAGTAGTTCTATAACTATTACCATATTGCATACATCTGTTGTTTAATAATAAGATAGTAGTTCTGTGATCTATTACCGTATTGCACACATCTGTTGTTTAGTAATAAGATAGTAGTCTTGATTTAGTACTGTAGTGCATACACCTGTTATTGAATAATAAATTAGTAGTTTTGTGGTCTATTACCGTAGTGCATGCATCTGTTGTTTGGTAATAAAGAGGTAGTTCTGTTATCTATTACCGTAGTGCATACATCAGTTGTTTGGTAATAAAGTAGTAGTTCTATGATCCATTATTTTAGTGCATGCATCTGATGTTTGATAATAAGATTGTAGTTCTGTGATCTATTACCGTAGTGCACACATCTGTTGTTCAGTAATAAGATAGTAGTCTTGATCTAGTACCGTAGTGCACAAAACTGCTGTTTAATAATAAGATAGTAGTTCTGTGATCTATTACCGTCGTGCACACATCTGTTGTTTGGTAATAAAGTAGTAGTTCTGTGATCTATTACCGTAGTGCACACATCTGTTGTTTGGTTTTAAAGTAGTAGTTCTGTAACTATTACCATATTGCATACATCTGTTGTTTAATAATAAGATAGTAGTTCTGTGATCTATTACCGAGGTGCACACATCTGTTGTTCAGTAATAAGATAGTAGTCTTGATCTAGTACCGTAGTGCACAAATCTGTTGTTTAATAATAAGATAGTAGTCTTGATCTAGTACTGTAGTGCACACATCTGTTATTGAATAATAAAGTAGTAGTTTTGTGATCTATTGCGTAGTGCATACACCTGTTATTGAATAATAAAGAAGTAGTTCAGTGATCTATTACCGCAGTGCACACATCTGTTGTTTTGTAATAAAGTAGTAGTTCTATGATCTATTACCCTAGTGCACACATCTGTTGTTTGGTAATAATGTAGTAGTTCTGTGATCGAATACCGTAGTGCACACATCTGTTGTTTTGTAATAAAGTAGTAGTTCTGTAACTATTACCTAATTGCACACATCTGTTGTTTAATAATAAGAAAGTAGTTCTGTGATCTATAACCGTAGTGCACACATCTGTTGTTTTGTAATAAAGTAGTAGTTCTGTAAATATTACCTTATTGCACATATCTATTGTTTAATGATAAGATAGTAGTTCTGTGATCTATTACCGTAGTGCACACATCTGTTGTTTAGTAATAAAGTAGTAGTTCTGTGATCTAGTACCGTAGTGCACACATCTGTTGTTTGGTAATAAAGTAGTAGTTCTGTGATCTATTACCGTAGTGCACACATCCGTTGTTTGGTAATAAAGTAGTAGTTCTGTGATCTATAACCGTAGTGCACACATCTGTTGTTTGGTAATAAAGTAGTAGTTCTGTAACTATTACCTTATCGCACACATATGTTGTTTAATAATAAGACAGTAGTTATATGATTTATTACCGTAGTGCATATATCTGTTGTTTAATAATAAGATAGTAGTCTTGAATTAGTACTGTAGTGCACACATCTGTTGTTTAATAATAAGATAGTAGTTCTGTGATCTATTACCGTAGTGCACACATCTGTTGTTCAGTAATAAGATAGTAGTCTTGATCTAGTACCGTAGTGCACAAATATGTTGTTTAATAATAAGATAGTAGTTCTGTGATCTATTACCGTATTGCACACATCTGTTGTTTAATAATAATATAGTAGTCTTGATCTAGTACCGTAGTGCATATATCTGTTGTTTAATAATACGATATTAGTTCTGCGATCTAGACTGTAGTGCACACATCTGTTGTTTAATAATAAGACAGTAGTTCTATGATTTAGTACCGTAGTGTACACATCTGTTGTTTGGTAATAAAGTAGTAGTTCTGTGATCTGTTACCGTAGTGCAAGCATCTGTTGTTTGGTAATAAAGTAGTTCTGTGATCTGTTATTGTAGTGCATACATCTGTTGTTTGGTAATAAAGTAGTAGTTCTGTGATATATAACTGTAGTACAATCATCTGTTATTTAATAATACGATAGTTATTCTGTGATCTATTACCGTAGTGCATATATATGTTGTTTGATAATAGGATAGTAGTTCTGCGATCTAGTACCGTAGTGCACACATCTGTTGTTTAATAATAAGATAGTAGTTCTATGATTTAGTACCGTAGTGTACACATCTGTTGTTTGGTAATAAAGTAGTAGTTCTGTGATCTGTTACCGTAGTGCAAGCATCTGTTGTTTGGTAATAAAGTAGTTTTGTGATCTATTATTTTAGTGCATACATCTGTTGTTTGGTAATAAAGTAGTAGTTCTGTGATATCTAACTGTAGTACAATCATCTGTTATTTAATAATACGATAGTTATTCTGTGATCTATTACCGTAGTTCATACAATTGGTGTTTAATAATTAAATAGTAGTTCTGTGATCTATAACCGTAGTCCATACATATGTTATTTAATTATAAAGAAGTAGCTTTGTGATCTATTGCGTAGTGCATACATCTTTTGTTTGATATTAAGTTAGTAGTCTTGATCTAGTATTGTAGGGCACACATCTGTTGATAAATAATAAGATATTGTTTGGTAATAAAGTAGTTGTTCTGTGATCTGTTACCGTAGTGCAAGCATCTGTTGTTTGGTAATAAAGTAGTAGTTCTGTGATATATAGTTGTAGTACAATCATCTGTTATTTAATAATACGATAGTTGTTCTGTGATCTATTACCGTAGTGCATACATCTGGTGTTTAATAATTAAATAGTAGATTTGTGGTCTAGTACCGTAGTGCATACATCTGTTGTTTTGTAATAAAGTAGTAGTTCTGTAACTATTACCTTATTGCGTACATCTGTTGTTTAATAATAAGAAAGTAGTTCTGTGATCTATTACCGTAGTGCACATATCTGTTGTTTGGTAATAAAGAAGTAGTTCTGTAACTATTACCATATTGCACACATCTGTTGTTTAATAATAAGATAGTAGTTCTGTGATCTATTACCGTAGTGCACACATCTGTTGTTCAGTAATAAGATAGTAGTCTTGATCTAGTACCGTAGTGCACAAATCTGTTGTTTAATAATAAGATAGTAGTTCTGTGATCTATTACCGTAGTGCAAACATCTGTTGTTTAATAATAAGACAGTAGTCTTGATCTAGTACCGTAGTGCATATATCTGTTGTTTAATAATAAGATAGTAGTCTTGATCTAGTACCGTAGTGCATATATCTGTTGTTTAATAATAAGATAGTAGTCTTGATCTAGTACTGTAGTGCACACATCTGTTGTTTAATAATAAGATAGTAGTTCTGTGATCTGTTACCGTAGTGCACACATCTGTTGTTCAGTTTTAAGATAGTAGTCTTGATCTAGTACCGTAGTGCACAAATCTGTTGTTTAAAAATAAGATAGTAGTTCTGTGATCTATTACCGTAGTGCACACATCTGTTGTTTAATAATAAGAAAGTAGTCTTGATATAGTACCGTAGTGCATATATCTGTTGTTTAATTATAAGATAGTAGTCTTGATCTAGTACTGAAGTGCACACATCTGTTGTTTAATAATAAGATAGTAGTTCTGTGATCTATTACCGTAGTGCACACATCTGTTGTTCAGTAATAAGATAGTAGTCTTGATCTAGTACCGTAGTGCACAAATCTGTTGTTTAATAATAAGATAGTAGTTCTGTGCTCTATTACCGTAGTGCACACATCTGTTGTTTAATAATAAGATAGTAGTCTTGATCTAGTATCGTAGTGTATATATCTGTTGTTTAATAATAAGATAGTAGGTCTGTGATCTATTACTGCAGTGCACACATCTGTTGTTTGGTAATAAAGTAGTAGTTCTCTGATCTATTACCGTAGTGTACACATCTGTTTTTTGGTAATAAAGTAGTAGTTCTGTGATCTATTACCGCAGTATACACATCTGTTGTTTGGTAATAAAGAAGTAGTTCTGTAACTATTACCATATTGCACACATCTGTTGTTAAATAATAAGATAGTAGTTCTGCGATCTATTACCGTAGTGCACACATCTATTGTTTAATAATAAGATAGTAGTCTTGATCTAGTACCGTAGTGCACACATCTGTTGTTCAGTAATAAGATAGTAGTCTGGATCTAGTACCGTAGTGCACAAATCTGTTGTTTAATAATAAGATAGTAGTTCTGTGATCTATTACCGTAGTGCACATATCTGTTGTTTAATAATAAGATAGTAGTCTTGATCTAGTACTGTAGTGCACACATCTGTTTTTTAATAATAAGATAGTAGTCTTGATCTAGTACCGTAGTGCACACATTTGTTGTTTAATGATAAGATAGTAGTTCTGTGATCTATTACCGCAGTGCACACATCTGTTGTTTGGTAATAAAGTAGTAGTTCTGTGATTTATTACCGTAGTGCACACATCTGTTGTTTAATGATAAGATAGTAGTTCTGTGATCAATTACCATAGTGCACACATCTGTTGTTCAGTAATAAGATAGTAGTCTTGATTTAGTACTGTAGTGCACACATCTGTTGTTTAATAATAAGATAGTAGTCTTGATCTAGTACCTAATTGCACACATCTGTTGTTTAATGATAAGATAGTAGTTCTGTGATCTGTTACTGCAGTGCACACATCTGTTGTTTGGTAATAAAGTAGTAGTTCTGTAACTATTACCTTATCGCACACATCTGTTGTTTAATAATAAGAAAATAGTTCTGTGATCTATAACCGTAGAGCACACATCTGTTGTTTGGTTATAAAGTAGTAGTTCTGTTATCTATTACCGTAGTGCACACATCTGTTGTTTGATAATAAGAAAGTAGTTCTGTGATATATTACCGTAGTGCATACATCTGTTGTTTGATAATAAGAAAGTAGTTCTGTGATCTATAACCGTGGTGCATGCATCTGTTGTTTGGTAATAAAGTAGTGGTTCTGTAACTATTACCTTATTGCACACATCTGTTGTTTAATAATAAGAAAATAGTTCTGTGATCAATAACCGTAGTGCATACATCTGTTGTTTGGTAATAAAGTAGTAGTTTTGTAACTATTACCTTATCGCACACATCTGTTGTTTGATAATAAGAAAGTAGTTCTGTGATCTATAACCGTAGTTCATATATCTGTTGTTTGGTAATAAAGTAGTAGTTCTGTGATCTATTACCGTAGTGCACAGATCTGCTGTTCAGTAATAAGATAGTAGTCTTGATTTAGTACCGTAGTGGACAAATCTGTTGTTTAATAATAAGATAGTAGTTCTGTGATCTATTACCGTAGTGCACACATCTGTTGTTTGGTAATAAAGAAGTAGTTCTGTAACTATTACCTTATTTCACACATCTGTTGTTTAATAATACGAAAATTGTTCTGTGATCTATAACCGTAGTGCATACATCTGTTGTTTGGTAATAAAGTAGTAGTTCTGTAACTATTACCTTATCGCACACATCTGTTGTTTGATAATAAGAAAGTAGTTCTGTGATCTATAACCGTAGTTCATACATCTGTTGTTTGGTAATAAAGTAGTAACTCTGTGATCTATTACCGTAGTGCACACATCTGTTGTTTGGTAATAAGATAGTAGTCTTGATCTAGTACCGTAGTGCACAAATCTGTTGTTTAATGATAAGATAGTAGTTATTTGATCTATTACCGCAGTGCACACATCTGTTTTTTGGTAATAAAGTAGTAGTTCTGTGATCTATTACCGCAGTGTACACATCTGTTGTTTGGTTATAAAGTAGTAGTTCTGTAACTATTACCATATTGCACACATCTGTTGTTTAATAATAAGATAGTAGTTCTGTGATCTATTACCGTAATGCACACATCTGTTGTTCAGTAATAAGATAGTAATCTTGATCTTGTACCGTAGTGCACAAATCTGTTGTTTAATAATAAGATAGTAGTCTTGATCTAGTACTGTAGTGCACACATCTGTTATTTAATAATAAAGTAGTAGTTTTGTGATCTATTGCTTAGTGCATACACCTGTTATTGAATAATAAAGAAGTAGTTCAGTGATCTATTACCGCAGTGCACACATCTGTTGTTTGGTAATAAAGTAGTAGTTCTGTGATCTATTACCGCAGTGCACACATCTGTTGTTTTGTAATAAAGTAGTAGTTCTGTGATCTATTACCCTGGTGCACACATCTGTTGTTTGGTAATAAAGTAGTAGTTCTGTGATCTAGTACCGTAGTGCACACATCTGTTGTTTTGTAATAAGATAGTAGTCTTGATCTAGTACCGTAGTGCACAAATCTGTTGTTTAATAGTATGATAGTAGTTCTGTGATCTATTACCGTAGTGCACACATCTGTTGTTTAATAATAAGATAGTAGTTCTGTGATCTATTGCGTAGTGCATACACCTGTTATTGAATAATAAAGAAGTAGTTCAGTGATCTATTACAATAGTGCATACATCTGTTGTTTGATAATAGAGTAGTAGTTTTATTATCATTGCATAGTGCATACATCTGTTGTTTGATAATAAAGTAGTAGTTTTTTTTATCTATTACGTAGTGTATACTTCTGTTGTTTGATAATAAAGTAGTAGTTCTGTGATCTATTGCGTAGTGCATACACCTGTTATTGAATAATAAAGAAGTAGTTCAGTGATCTATTACAGAAGTGCATACATCTGTTGTTTGATAATAAAGTAGTAGTTTTATTATCATTGCGTAGTGCATATATCTGTTGTTTGATAATAAAGTAATAGCGTTGTGATCTATTGCGTAGTGCATACATCTGTTGTTTAATAATAAAATAGTAGTTCTGTGATATGTTACCGTAGTGCATACATCTGTTGCTTGATAATAAAATAGTAGTTTTGTGATCTATTACGTAGTGCATACATCTGTTGTTTGATAATAAAGTAGTAGTTCTGTTATCTTTTACGTAGTGCATACACCTGTTGTTAAACAATAAGGTAGTAATTTTTAAGTTGTGATTCTTCCAGTCAACTAGTTATTAATTCAAAACCATAAAGAAACTAACCAAGATCCAAGATTTTCATTCTTTTCCATTCCCCAGTTACTTTGTATGACCACATCCCGCAGGACATCATAGAAATTTTACAAATTAATAATTATTAGAGGTAGGGATATGTCAAATGGCCACAACATACAAAGGATAAATTCCATACCGGGGCATAACATATTCGGCGACTTTTGAACAACAAACTTGGAGCTTGATTTCAATGATTTTTTGCTATTTTTTTAGTCTGCCCACTGTTTGCGCCTTTTTCTTTTATTTTCTTAAGTTCGATGGCCTCTTAGATGCTAGTTCTAAGCGAAGACCCTGTAACATAGCTTTAAAACCTATCCAGTACCTTTTCCCGAAGACATTCTCCTCTACCAAATTCGACTTATTCCCCAGGGTATAAAGAGAGTCTATGACAATAACACATTGGTCAGTTTACGTTTGGACATTTGTACTCATAAATCCCCCTCCTCCACACACTTCCGAAGAGCGAACATGGGGCATGCTACGCAAGGCCTAACAATAATGTATCTTAGATTTACTCACGAATTCATTTTCTTCAAAATACTCAAAAGTTTTAATTTATGACTTTAAATTTTTTATCATGTTGCATGAATCACGAATAAATTATATTATTCCTATGTATGATTAAAGTTTGTTATCAACTTAATGCCACAATAGTGACGTAAATTAATGACGTCATTGATCGGTAGTATAATCATAATATGAGCCGCGACACGCATATCAGAAAGGTTCTTAGTGCATATGCAAATAGCAAAGACACGTATCAGCCTTCGCATTCGCGTAGTCTTTGCTGTTTGTACACGTACTATTCACTCTCGAACAGTGGCGTTTATGACTAGACTGTGCGGATGCGCATGCTGGTGTCTGTCTCCGCTGTTTGAATACGCATTATTTAACCAAGTGTGCATGCTGTGGCTCAAATATTTGCTATCCAACATATGTATTGATAACACTCGATCATTTTGTATTAATGGTCACCTCACCGTACATTAATATAACAGCCAGTAGTTTATTCTAAACAAAAACACTTTCTATATATCTTTAGTCTCTGCATAACATCTGCCTCCCCACAATACCTCATGAGGTTTACTTTGGTACCTTAAACTACAAGATTTTCAATCTGATATCAACAGCCGATATCGGAGAAAAACTTCGTAATGGTTGTATAATACTACTACAATGTTCAACAACAGAGTTCAATCCACAGTGTTCCAAAGAGCAATTATAACACATAAATGTATATGTCTATAAGAAAGAGAAAAAATACACGTATGAAAACAAACTTGATAAAGTTATATCTATACCAGTGTATACTGTCATCTAGTAATTATATGTACATATCATTGATAAGATTGACCATTTTGAATTTGAAGCATATTTTTGTCCTCATAAACAATATTTTGTAATTCTACGTTCGTTGTGCCAAGTTTTGGAAAATGATTCGCGTTATGTTGTGTTATGCTCCGTGGTAATTTTTTTTCCAAATAAACCGTACCGCTTCTATTTAAAATAAAATTATCATAATTTATAGAATAGAAACGGGTAAACACACGCGATACGTAAGTACTTAAAACATTGTAGTTATGTCTAATTTAAAAAGTTTAGTAAAACTAGGTCATTAAATGTCCGAAAAGATATTGAGTTGAAAAAAACAACAATTTTGGAGCGGTAAAGGTTTCATAATATTTTGTAATTACATTTTTTTACAACTAAGTATGCCTTGAGCATTACTATTTAGCTTTACAGTTATGCCATTAATTGAACACATTAACCTACGGTATCGGTATAAATTGTTTATTTCTTATCGAGTGTCATACTCATTCATCCGCCGATTGATCTGCGTTAGTCGTACAGGAGCTGCGTTAGTTGTCCTGGGATAACGGGTGTGGTTAATGCTTCCGTTACACCAAACTAGTTCTCAGAACGTCCGACCCCGTCCTACAAAAATAGTAGAACGGGTTGTGAACTGGCTAGAACGTGTAGATTTAGCAGGAAAATGTCTATAATACAATCAAAGTTAGTTAACAAACAGTTCCCAATACTCCGTCTACAGTCCGTTTATATAACGTTCAGATCGGGTAAAATTGCCCCGTTCTCCTCATGGGGACACCGTTTCCAACCAGTCCAAACTCGTCTTTAGTCAGTTTGAACCCGTTCGCAACTAATTCTACTACGTTCCTTATACGTCGCAATCCGTTCTAACTAGTTCGTAACTCGACCATCTCGTTCAAAGACAGTCGAACTAGTTCTGAGTACGTCCTCATCTCGTTCCTAGTCCGTTCAGAACGTAATTGCAATCACGTCCTGACCTGACGGCTATAAAAACCCAGTACGTGTCTGCCGGTCCTCATTCTCGTTCGCCGCTTCAAGCTGTGAAGACGAACTCCACGACAATTGTGACAAACATCGTAACCATCTTGCATCCTTGTGATCATCATGCCTCCAAGGAAAGGTAGAGCCAGACAAACAGGGCGTGATAAAGCTGCCACTACTAAAAGAATCCAAAGCACCTGCTCAACTGAAACCCGTCCAGATCACCCCAAAGTTCCTGAGTCCGTTTCTGAGTATGGAAGTTAAGAGGATGATGGTGTTGTTTCCCCTCCACCCTCTGATGACTCTGCCTCCAAGTAAGAAAGTCAGATGTCGGAGGAAGATGGAGGACAGAGTCAGGAGCAAAAAAAGAAGAAAACCAAGACATTCACCCGTCTTACCATAGCTCAGCAGGAAGCCATGGTTGACTGGCTCAAGACCAATGAAGTCCGTTACAACAAGAAGCTGGAGGGCTATAAGGACACCAAGAAAAAGGCCTTCCTTTGGCAGAAGTAAGCAGAATTGATGGGCGTGGACGTTGATGAGCTGAAAATCTGGTATAACAGCCTTATGACCCACTACACCAAGCTGAAGAAGATGAAGTCTGGCGATGGTGCTCCTGAACACACCGATAGAAACCAGTGGGTGTTGAATAACTTCTCCTTTCTGGCCCGATTCACGTACGAGGTGAAGAAAAGGACACTTGTAACTGTAAGTACATCTTCACATTACTACATTAACATTTTATGTATATAGGATATATTGCGAGTCATTTAGTATAAATGTATATTAAACGAGCCTTGAAGATGCTGTTAAGCGAGCCTCTGGCGAGTTAACAACATTTTCTAGACGAGTTTATGTAATAATACTAAATGACTACAAGCATCATATTCTTTTATCACATAACTTATCACATTTTGACAGGTCTATGTGTATGTTTTCGCTGGACCAAAACGCCACCGCCCCCTTAAACGACGTCATGACGTCACAACTTATATTAAACGTGTGCAATATAAGGAAATAATGTAATGGCTACATTAACTTGAATACAGAAGCCGTTATGTGATAAACCATGTTATGTACCTTGCATTATTTTTTTTCAGATAGCAGCTTGTAGTAAGATACTCTGTACTAATGCTTTTGGTAAGTGTAAAACTTAACTGTATTAGCAACATGTACTTACTATGCTATACTTACGATTTATTCTTATTGTTGCAGCTCAAGTCCAAGTTACCTCCACCAACAGCTACAGCTACAACACCCGACCCCGTACATGAAGAAGACACACCCTCACCCGCTCCACAGATAACAAGTCAGAAATCTGGCAATCAACAACAGCTGAGCTCAAACACCACAACACCTTTCACCAATAACTCCAGGTCCCACACCATAACAAAGTGACTTCTTCAGCTTGGCCATCAGCAGCAAGATGGACCAGTTCATGGAGATGCAGAATAGTCTCATGCACCAGATGGTCAGACCAAAACAGACCGGATGAAGGAGGTCTTCGTTTATTACATTAGAGAGTCTGTCTTCGAAATCCACCCACACTTATGGGAAGAGATGCATAGAGACATCATGAAGACTGTGCTGATGTATAAAGACAGAGATAATGAGCTGAAAAGAGGCCAACAGCAGCGTACAGCTACAGCTACAACTGGTTGGCAACCAGCTCCTCATATGTGGACATCTACTGTGCAGAACACAGTGAGTGTTTGGGAGTCCACAGAGTCTACCTGGGTGAATCAACAGTTTCCTCAGCACCAGCAATTCTCCCAGCAACAACAGTCACAGCAATTGTTCAAGCCGCAGCAGCAGCAACCACAGAACGTCTTCCAGCCACAGCAGCCAACTTCCTCGATGACGCAGCAGCGACCACCGGACAAACAACAAGGCACGCCTCTACTCAACACACCCCAGTTCACCCCTATGGACTCCACACCCGACAGCAGCTTCTCTGGGCTTAGCTCGCTACTGGTTGTACCCTTGCTAGATCAACAGCAAGGTCAGCAGCAGGATGATAAACAGGAGGACCCCCTATAATAAGGAGACTGACGAGCAGAAATAGATTGATTGTGACTAGTGCTATACTATGAGTCGTCCTTTGAGTGCCCGCTTTGTGAAGGGTTTACTGTAATTTTTATAATTTGTGTTTGGTATTGATAAAAATATGACAATGCATATGGTGATATGCTTTATGATTGTTTCATATTCCGTTCAAGACGCTATTTCGATATATTTTTTATAAGCTGAAGTACAGCATGAAAATACATGTAAGTGGTAAATAAAACCTCTACAGCGGCCGCTCATAATACATAGATTATGCGTGAAAATACATAGATTATGCGTGAGCTTTCTGCATTACTTTCCACTTGCATTAAGCCACCTGTCGAAAAGCCCTAATATGAGCCGTCCTTTGGGTGGCCGCTATTTGGAGGTTTTACTTAATTTTATAACTTGTGTTTCTAATGGTTAAAATGATAATAATGCATATGGTAATAATTATGCTTTATGATTGTCTTATATTTAGTATGATAAGTAATCACTTGACTTGTTGGTCTATAATAAACAATAGAAATTTGAAAAAATAAATACATACAACAATGTTACTAAAATCACTGTTACGTGTTTTATTTCTTTCAAATACAATGTTACAAGCAATCGCCTAATACAATCATGACCATGGCGCACATAAATACTGTAAACACATTTAAATTCGAAGACATGATATTTCGTGGAATAAGTGTAAAATACATTTTAGGGACATTAAATTAATATTCGTATTCATCAAACTTTCAAATAAAGAAATGAATTCTGAATCATTTGAATTGGTGAATTGCTTTACTCTCGTAATCCACGAAAATGAATGTCTTACAAATATGAATGGTTTTACAGTTACTTTGCATTTTCTTGCCCCTCTCTTGCAATTAATGTAAACAAAACAGAATATGTCTCTCTAGGACATACTATATTTTTGTTTACTTGAGAACCGTTGTAACCCAACCAGCAAATCTCTATTATCTAATCTGGTTAGACAGGTAAACCATAATAGAATGATATAGAATTAAGGTTCTTGGTCGGAAATCCAAATGTGAATTACAGTTGCTTTGGTGAAGATATCATATACGTATAGAGTTTTATTAGGAATTACAGCCCTTCGATGAACATTAAAAGTACTCTGTGTAACTATCTGTATACAACTCTAAAGGATACTTCACCGTAACTTCCGTAATTCACCTTTGAAATTCGGGCCTATAACATTTTCTATTAAACTTAAATTTAGACATTTGCATAATCCGTGACTTCTTGAATCGGCAGACAGTTATCACTATTAGCAGAGCAAACGCAAACACAAATATGCAAAAGTCTTTGCCTAAAGTTTGGATCCTGATGAGACACTGAACGACCAGAAAGCTAAGCTCACAACTGAATTACAAATCAAACAGTTGCCTCCTATCGTCCTCTCATAGCATGGCACTTACATATCAAGCATTCTGTCCTGCCACGGCACACGTCCTGCTGGACTGTTGAAATAGTCTCTCAAATAGTCCCTTTGTCTTTTGGCCACAATCAGGTCTCTGTTTCCTCCCTGTGGCACGTCCATGTCTGGGAGGTTGACATCTTGTCTCCAGGCACCAGGAACGAGGTTGTGTGCACCATCTTCGTCATCTAGTTGAATGTTCTGAATGGCTCGGTTTCGGAGACGGATGAAGTTGTGAAGGCACACACAAGCTTCAACGATAATCTGTACGGTCACTGGCATCTGCTGCATTGTTGACAAGAGGACTCTCCATCTTTGTGCCATAATGCTAAAGGCATTTTCGACCACACGTCTGGCTCTAGAGATCCTGTAGTTGGCAATCATTTGTTCTCTTGTCAGGTGATGGCCTGAGTATGGCTTCATGAGGTATGAGCGAAGGCCAGAGGCGTCATCCCCCAGCAGGAAGTAGGTTCTCTCTCGCCGACCAACTCATTGTAATGTTGCTCTGCTTCCAACAAAAAATTGTACGAAGCCAACATTCAAAATGTTAACAGCTGCAAGATTATCCATGGTTCAAGGCATAAAATAATGTGCGCCCAAATGATGAACCAGTGAGAAAACGGCCCGTATTTATACCATACCATGTCTGATTGTACTGCAAAAGGGGTGGACGTTGTAAAAACTGCGTAAGAACGCAATAAACGTACTCTAAACGAGTAGAGCGTACTGAGAACCTACTGAGGACTTTTGGAACTGTGTGGAAACGTGTTGCAAACTTGTTTAGAACTTGTTATTTTGTTTTTATATATTTAGACGGAATAACAACGCACTGAGGACGTAATGCGGTCGAATTGAGTCTGTCTGCGAACGGGATGAACGAGCTACAAACGAACCCGGTCGTTGTGCACACGTACTACCAATTGACGCCCGATCCCATCACGTCATAGCACGTTCCTAGTACGATCCAAGTACGGCAATTCCGTTCGTAGTACGTCCATCCCGTTTTAAGTACGTTGTCACTCCGTCTAATTATAGAATGGGATGGTCGCCCGGAAATTTTGAACAGGCTCAAAGTTCTGGAACACCATTCCCGTTCAAACCCGTCCGAGCTCGTTCATGAAGTTCGTAATCAGACCTTAAAACGTTGCTACTACGTCCACTACCGTTTGCACACAGTTTGAGCCCGTTCGGCTACATTTTTCAGAACGTAGTGAGAACGAGTTCGGTGTAAAAAGGGTGTTATAGGTAGTCAATTTTCCATATCGTTTACAAGTATTACCGCAAACAAGTAATCTGGCCGTATTTTGAGAATATCACTTGACTGGTCCTTGCTAAATTCCTATTTTATGTACATGTATGGTATGATGTTGAACAATTTTTGGCTCGAACAACCCTTTACACGAACTATTTTGTCCACTCTAGTCGGGTTTGAGCTGTTGAATTTCTATTGTATCTTAACCAACATCTTTGAAACGTACATATTGTCATACAAACATAACTGATTTTTCTTCACAGATCTTTGTTAAAATAAACCCTAAAGAGTACTTAATAGTACATATTAATTTCTTTTTTTAGCGATATATTTATTATTCATTTTGGGGGAAAAACTCTTCAGGGAAGCCTTTCGAAACTGTTTTTCTCGAAAATAAGCCCATTTATACAAAGACATGAATATTTAGTTTGGTTTGGGGATTATTGCTTGAATCAGCAATGTACAGTTATCAACAATGAAATTTTTTTATCTTTCCAAATGATTGTTTGGTTTCGTGTTTTATTTCTCCTGGGAATCGTACACGACTTGCAGTAAGATTAATGGCACCGATGTTGATGTCTGGAGAGCACACGTGTTGGAGCAACATGTGTCACAATAACACCAGCAGAGTTACAGTATCGGGTCATGTCATCATACACAAACTACACAAGTAGAGAACCTCATTGTGAGTGGAACGGTGTATATTGCAACGTATTATGCTAGAGAGAGAATGGTTTATTTTTAAGACCAGCAGCAGTTTTGTTAAAATGGTTTATGTAATTATACTATTATTGCGAATATCGAGTCATATGTGGTAAATTGCAAAGGAGGTGTTGGGTTAATGAACTATAACATAGAATTTACAAACTATGGCATCAGGAGAGCAAATGTGTGTTACAAAATCAGCAAGGGCCGACAACTCATTAGGGTAGAATATAAATGTACTCAAAATAGAATTTACAATTTTATTGTATGATAAATAAAATTATGAATTTACAATTATACAATATAAACAAATTAACGAGGTTTACTCAACATGAACAAAACACCAGTCTTTTAATGTTCTAAGCTGTTATGACACTGACATTCGTCCATTTTATTAAGCTTTAGTATTATTGATGTCGCGATACAAACTGCTACTCACTCGTATATTGCTGATGTCGCGATGTAAATAGCTACTCACTAGTATATTACTGACGTTGCGATACAAACTGCTATCGGACGTTATAACGTTATAAGGCTATATTTATTTTAATAGAACTTCCGCGTCTGGATGCGAAGGTATATCTCCAATCGTCCCTCATGGCGATGGATGTATCAACAGGGTTCTTTTTCCGTGATCTATGTTGTACTGAACTCGTTAATGTCGATTCCAATCTGACGCCAGAAATGCCACGTCGTCCATATGGACTCACACCACTATTATCTCCCTTGAGTACTCCGAACCTACAGATGAAGGACGTAGAAATAATCCGAACCTACAGATGAAGGAGGTAAAAAATAAAACTTCAGTTCTCTTTTTCTTCTTTTTTCAGGGCTTTGAACTGCAATGATTTATTTTTTCCTAAATGAGTTAAAGTGTCAGTATTTTAGAAATCACCACTGAAAATTAGATGCTGATACAAGCTTTCTTGACAATTCTGTGTTATTTGAGAATTGTTTGTTCGAACCAAATCGTGGGTAAATAGTTGATATATTATTACTCTGGAAGTTGATAGGTCTCACAAAAGCATTGAATTAAAAACAAACCTGCTCAAGGTATGTTTTTTTCCACTGTATAATTGCATATCTTGAACCAGTGAAGAATTTGAGCCCAGACTGATGATGCATTTTTATTTTTCACTGTGTTTTGGACATAAATGTCACATGTACGATGGAGCCCTATGGGGAATGTAATAGTGGTGTGAGAAGATATGACGAGACCGCGGCATGGTCTAGTGGTAGAGCGTCCGCCTCGCATGCGGAAGGTCGTGAATTCACTCCCGACCGGGTCATACCAAAGACTTTAAAAATGGTACTAAAAGCTTCCTCGCTTGACGCTCAGCATTTAGAGGAGAGTTCTAGGTCTTGTCCGCCAGGTGTCAGTGTAATGTGACTGGGTGGGGAATCATACCATGTGTCTGCGGCATGATACTCCAGTGTGACAGCGCTAAGAATACTGTCTCAAGTAGACACCGTAGCGATATGACTGAAAGATTGTTGAAAGCGACGCTAAACACCATACAACAACAGAAGATATGACGAATATGTGGTTTGCACGTCCTTATGACGGTATTACCTACGTCTGACTCTTGTTACGTCGGTAACGTCCTTCGTGTGACCTACGTCGCACAAACGTCAATTAACGGCTACATATATGTTATATATAAACTCAGATTTACTATTTACTTAATATGTAATAGTACTTCGTTTATCATTTACAATCTAACTATTTCATGGTTGTTTAACCAATATAGCATAACAGTTCATTCATTTCTTACAATATATCACATTTCCTGGTAGACCTAATTTTATCAATATGTAATAGCAGTACATTCATTTCTTATCATCGTCTATTAAATCTCGTGGTAGCATATACATCTATACATATTTCCATATCTACAATATAACATCTAAAAATACGTTCCCATATTCCTCGGCCTATATCCTAATAAACATTTGTCAATACTGCGGATATGAAATTAAATTCACCACATTCTAGTTTGAATATATATCAACAATTTATACAAAAAAAAATAAGATCTGATTATGTTATAATATAGCTATCAGACATTAAAATTACTAAACTATATAAAACATAATGTAAAAAGTACTCACACAAATACCGTATGTCGCGGTCAAGTTATAATGTCGTACACTCCTTGTCACAACGCTTCCGCATGGTGAAACCTGCCAACTGACAGAGATTTTGGTTTTCAACCATGTATATATACAAAATAACCACATACATTAGGTCCCTCAAGAAACTCACGGATTATATTGTCACCCGATACCGTACGATTAAAAAATATATAAAAGGCTACTGGTGAAATATAGTTAGTTTGACAATAATCAACCCCTTTACTGTTTCTAAAATGGTCATTAATCAACGGATTTTTATGAAGTAAACGTCAAAATGACAAATTCTTCAACACAAAAATCTATCTATCTAGTAATAAGTTTAGCAAATATGTATTACGTGACTCTATGCACGTCTGTACAATGTACATACTTTGTACTAAATGACATGATAATTCAGGCCACATAAACTAGCTTATATTTTGTCACAATGTGTATTTTACGGTGTTCCATTTGGACCATCGCGTTTTTTTTATTTCTGAACCCCATACCATGGCATCACTCATGCCATCACCCATGCCATCATGATGGTGAAAGTCATAACAACGATGATGAAAGTCGAAACTACGATGGTGAAAGTCGAAATTACGATGGTGAAAATACGAGACTACGATGATGAAAACACAAAATCACGAAACTACGATGGTGAAAACGCGATGGAATTTTGCGTTTTCACCATCGTGGTTTCGACTTTCACCATCGTAGTTTCAACTTTCACCATCGTGGTTTGGACTTTCATCGCCGTAGTTTCGACTTTCACCATCCTGGTTTCGACTTTCACCATCGTAGTTTCGGCTTTCGACTTTCACCATCGTAGTTTCGACTTTCATCATCGTTGTTATGACTTTCACCATCATGATGGCATGGGTGATGGCATGAGTGACGCCCTATATGTTGGCATGTGTGACGCCCTGAATGATGGCATGAGTGACGCCCTGAATGATGACATGAGTGACGCCCTGAATGATGACATGAGTGACGGCCTGAATGATGGCATGTGTGACGCCCTGAATGATGGCATGAGTGACGCCCTGAATGATGGCATGAGTGACGCCCTGAATGATGGCATGTGTGACGCCCTGAATGATGGCATGAGTGACGCTCTGAATGATGGCATGTGTGACGCCCTGAATGATGGCATGAGTGATGGTCAAAATCACATTCAACATCTCTTAATAAACAGCACATTCACAAGTCAAGTCAAGCTAAATATAACTAATTTAACTAATTCCTAAATGGATCGACCTAATGAGGGTAAGTTACTGATGCCTAAAAATGAATGCTTATTTTTTGGTTTTGTTTTATATTGTTTAGAGTGTAAATTATTGCCATCAATATTACCATTAAATTGAATACAATGAGAGTGATTGTGCCTTGATCACATATGTTACCTTCTAAACCCTTCTACATACAGGTTACACACTAAAATACTATCATCGTTTATGGTACTCTATCCCAGTAACTGAAATCTCTTGACTCGGGTATGTTATATCCTTATCTAAACGCATGTAATTCACTGCCTGTCCCACAATGCTTGTCCTCACGCTTTTGCAAGGTGATGACGTCATCTATGACGCAACTGAACAATCTGCAGAATCATATATCATTGCTAGAATATACCAAGCCCTATATCAAGATAGAGGGTTCCAAGCCCTGTATATCAAGTTAGAAGGTACCAATCCCTGTATATCATTGCTAGAAGGTACCAATCCCTGTATATCATTGCTAGAAGGTACCAATCCCTGTATATCATTGCTAGAAGGTACCAAGCCCTGTATATCATTGCTAGAAGGTACCAAGCTCTGTTTATCAAGCTAGAAGGTACCAAACCCTGTATATCATTGCTAGAAGGTACCAAGCCCTGTTTATCAAGCTAGAAGGTACCAAGCCCTGTATATCATTGCTAGACGGTACCAAGCCCTGTATATCAAGCAAGCAGGTACCAAGCCCTGTATATCAAGCTAAGTTCAAAACATTAACACTTTATATTACACAATCGATATCAAATAATATCGGCGGCTTTTCTCACCACTTTCACACCTTTGCTAGGACTGTTTAATGGTTTTATGACGTCCGAGGTAATAAAGCCCACTCTCACGGCATGAATAAAAGCCAATGGGAACCTGAAATCATGAAAATAAGAATATTCCTGGATGCACAAAAAGGTTAGATAGTAGAACGGCATGATGTTTATGATAAATGCAAGAATATATAACGTTTTACCTTATTGGACTGTGAAATGCGTGTAAATCTTAGTGATTTCAAATGAATAAATATGCAGCTCTCAATGCAAGACAATAAAAGAGGACCGCATGTGTTCTATAGACAATGTATTCCTCAAATATAAGCATGTGTTTATCTATCGATTTATCTCGCCATGTTTTACCATCCATAATTGTCACAATATTTGCTTTATAAACAAAAACTGCAAACGTAGACTATATAAAGTAATAAACTACGTTCTCTAATGTTTAACATCCACCGTCATAATTACGGTAAAACATTACAATGCAATACTTTATAACCTGAAACAGAAAAGGATGTCTATTGGCTATTAACAAAGCCTTCATTTAAACTCCTCTTTCTGAAAATTGCAAGAAGAAGATATGATAGTCCCTTTATATAACAGCGGCGTCAAGTTTGTGGGATGATCATTTTACACTTAATAATCACTCTTTCTGACCGGCTTTTGACCGGATGATATAGATACCGAATATTGACGACGAACTCTAGTAACGCCTTAAACGGAGTAAAGTACGGGGTAACATGTCGTCCCATTGTATCCTTAAGCCCCAGTTACACTGTCAGGTATTGAGTGCTAGGTATTACTACGTTTTTAAAACATATTGAACCGGCAATATACGTATTTAAAAATATTATACACGGTTATATACGTAATGATGATTGCTCCCGCCACGTTTGTTTTGGACATGCTCAAAATTGACGGGGAGTCTCGGTATACGTTGCATATACCTGCTAAAACGTAGTAAAACGTATTAAAACGTAGTAGAATTGTATTACACACGTTAGAATACCTGGATGCCCACTACGTATTACTACGTAATATCTACGCTTCACTACGTTTTTACTACTTCTTGCTACGTTTTATTTTTACGATTTATTAGTTCTCATTAGATCTTGGTTGGTACTTCGTATAAGTACGTACTAATACGTGTAGTTTGTTTAACTCCGTTTTAGAGGCATCCCCGTTGCGGGATAGCAACGTGGAGCCCAAGAAAACCAAACTTTTGCTTGATCCACTTTTCTCTGTCCGTCAGCTCCTTTCTCCCGGACCCGGACTTGCTGTGTTTCCAGGACAACTAGCCGACCTGGGGCCTGATAGTGTCTACCCACGTCTTGAAGGCCGGAATTCCTGTATACCCGGCTATGTAGCCTTAGCTTCCCGCTTGAAAGCCTTGAGAGCCGACCCCTTGTACTGATAGTGACCTGCAATGATATGAATCAGACAACATTATATTTTATTTTATAACCTGTACACTAATCACTACTTAAACAAGGAAAAAAACTAAAAATGGTACGAAAAATGTTTAATAAATTACATTAAAAATCCTAGCTAACCTAAAATTTTTGTACTGAGTAAATAATTGAATGTGCAGACAAATTTTGTGGAACTACAAATGTCAGAAACAAAGCTCCTTAAATTACTCTAAAAATCAAATATTTACTCTCTGCGGCGAATTGTAAAAACTACGTTATACTCCCTAGTAGAAACGATGCAGACACTTAGTAAAACGTACATCTTCCTAGTGAAATCGTGATAATATGCCATTTTGACACCCGGCCTACCTATGGCCTATCAATGTCAGACGAGGCAACACGCAGTAAAACCTTGCAAAACGTAGTAGACACCTAGTAAAACATAATTTCTTCCAAAACGGAGCAAAGTATTAGCAATCCGTAGGGGTTGAAACATTTTAATACCCTTAATACCTGACAGTGTGATTTAAGCTTTATAGGTTAATTAATTGCTAATCTCATATAAGCAGTACATTGGAGTATAGCATTACTTCTTATATAATCAAAGCACTGCAGTGCTGATGGGGGCGGAGCATATAAAATATAAAATGTCGCTATTGTTTTAGACACACAGGTCAGTTTGCATACGTTGAAGTAGAATAATCCCGATTACCTTTGATTCTTATACAAGGTACACAATCTACATGTCCTATGCTTAACGTTTACCCTTTCCTCGAATAGGTCAGAGAATGTAACTGAATGGTTTGCCTTTGAAAGTGTAATTTCTGCTATAGTAGGAATATCAACTGTTAAATCAGGCAAATGTCCAACTTCAAGATATTAGTTCAACTCAATGCTATGAGATTTGTTTTTTTCAACTCAACTCGTGAAATTTTCAGAAATGACAAGCTTTCTATTATATATAAAATATCAAGTGCTCTGAATCTAGCACGATGAATTCCACTTTGAGTATATTCATTTCTATTTTCTTTATTGATTTCTCTAGCGCAACAGTGAAACAATACGTTAAAAAGACGAAAAGTAGAAATGTGTCTGTCGAAATTAATAATTGATTCTTACATTTTATTTTCTGGGGCCCTATATCACCCCATAAACGGAACCGCAAGAGCCAATATGTCATGGCGCCGATTTTTAGACACATCTGGATGTTTGCGTATTTGTGCTACGGAAACATAAATGCTTTAACTCTTATTTGTTTAAATGGAAATTATCTACCATTCCAATTATTGCAAATATATGAAATATTTACTAAATAACAATAAACAGCACTGACATTAGTTATAACTCGCTAAATCTAGAATTTTTTTTAGAAATACAAGTCTATTTTTAAACATTTTGGAGAAACCGCAAGTCACGTGATCGACTTAGCATTTTCTATTTTTAGAACGAGTATTGATTGTTTACTGGTATAAGTATAGTTCCTTGGAATAAGGGACAGATCTAGAAAAGTTTCGTTCCCGTATTCAATGAAATATGGTAAATGTATTTACGACTAATAATTAAAAACGCAGTTGTCTGTCTTCAATTGCTGTCCAAGAAGGCGTCCTGAAAAATCTTTTGGTCACGTGACCATAGTTCAGCTCGTCTGTATTCATTCGCTTTAATTCCTGTGTGCTGATTAATAGCGCTGAATATAAACTTGGAGCTTATATAATTTATATGTTTATAGGTATACATCGTCGCTGTCTGTTATAATATTAATGTTTTCGTTGAAATAGGCGAATCTACTGTTTATAGTGAGTTCGAACGCTTATCAGGGGGTAGAACTATTTAATTGGTGGTTGTCAGGTTTGCATTAACACGATACACGGTGGTAGATTTGCGGTATAAGAAAATAAACATGTTTGCTCTGAGAGCGGTTGATTAAGCACCGCCCCCAAAAATCATATTAACTTAAGCATCGGCGTGACCTACTCGCTATACGTGTGCATTCAGTAACATCTGTACAAAATGTACTATAGCATTGTATATGATTTACACCGTTTTGTCTGATAACGTGACAAAAGGTCAAGACCGAGCTTGATTGCACCCGTAAGTGTATGGTCCCTGTGAGGTACTGACCTTTACAAGGCTATGATGTCAGTTACTTTTTATGTCTTTACGTATTGTACTCATTATTATTCATTTTTATGTTGGGTATGTTTATGCTTATGTGATGGATGTGTCCTTTGTATGAAACGATATGTGTTTATTTTCAAAAGTTAACCTAAATGTTAACGTATAGCGCTAATTGACCTGCCGCGGGGGCTGTCAATCATACACGTCGATAATAAAATCTGCGATCAGAATTGGTTTATTTCCAGCGCCGCCATTTTCCTTAGACGAAGTTAACACTACATTGTTTTTACTTGGATAATGAACGTCACGTGACCAGTGGGCAGAGCGATAGTTGTCATCGCGTGAGTTCAATTCTGCGTTTGTGGTTTAGCAACGTCAACTTGTCGGTCAAAGTAATTCACATTTTTTTCTTTTAAATTCTACTTATTGAGCACAGCTTTGCGAATGTACACCTAAATCACTCTATACGAGTATATTATCATGTAAACAGATGTTCTGTCGTATTAAAATGGGTTTCGATATAATGACAGACAAAGGAAGAAACGAGTACATAAATATTCATACACGAATGTTGTATGAAAATGTGTAGTTATTTGTTCTGAAATTGAAGCAAGAATAATTATTTAATGTTGCTGAAATAAAGGAAACTGTTTGAGTCGATACTATGGTGACATGACGAGTTTTGCATATTTCATTAATACGCTTCGTATATTTTTACTATAATTAATTAATTAATTAATTTATTAGTTAATCGATATTAACGTTTTCAAAACAAAATGCTCTTAATAGTTTAGAAGAAAATGTTATTGGTGTCTAATTGTGGGGGAAATCCTTTATTGGCCGATCTGCCTGATTATGCGATCAACATCCGTCCGTCTGATATGTGTCACCATTTTGTAGTTTCATATATTGTGGTTTATACCATAGGACCTTTAATATTGTTACATCACAACAAATGTTTTACACACAAGCGTGTCATTAATTTTTTCTATTAAAAGTTGTATGCTGTATCAACCAAACCTTAAAACTTTACACTACCGCAAACATTTATAAAAGTGTCACTCGTGCTTTATTTATTTATTTATTTTCTTAAAATATTTTCCCTTATACTAAGTGACATCTTCCATGTCTATTTTTCCTCTATGTATAAATATCCATATAAAACAGCTTGCATCCTGACAGTGACCTACAAATTCCTGGTCAATACCATCCATTTATGAACAGACACGACTTTGTAATTGTACAACGATCGTGGGAGTCGCCGCTACGCCATAAAATCGACAATCACCAGCTTTATAAGCTATTTCCTACCTAAGCAACGGCTATGATCGATATTCGCATGCGGCCCGATTCACTGTTACAAATATAGGGGAAATCATCTTGTGTGTGCTGTATAGCGGTAAACGAAAAAAATCGTGGGTGGTGAAACGAATCAATGATTTATTGAATGGTTTAATGGCTGAATGTTCCTTTAACACTTATCATAAGTACCAACTGCTATTAATTCACACACATACACCCACACAAATACAACCAGCCACACCTAAACTCATCCACCCATCAACACCCCCTACCAAAACCACCACCCACACCCACACCACCACCCACATACTTATGAGGCATCATGACTATGTGTATGGTGTTAATACAAACATTCTCGACATACAATATATAGCCATGCTGTACTCGATAAGCAAAAGTAACTATAGAACAATAAAGGGTATGTTCGCAGAAAGCTTTCTTGAAATAAAAGGTCGAAATCTTCATGATTAAAATTTTGCATAATTTTGTGATATATACATTCGTGTTTTTGAGGGATATTCGTATTTTTCACCCTTGAATATAGAAACTTCGCCCACGTTCGGTGGTTTACGGGTATGTCTGTCAGTCCACTGGCAGCAGATTAGATCCTTCGCTTCTCCATTAGTAATACAAATGTAACACCGGAATGAGCTCTAAACCGAGCTCAAGTATCATCAAAAAAATGTGGGAGTTATCCGTAGGTTTTGTTGATCATAACTCCAAAACCGGTCATGGTAACTTCAAAAAACTGTGTACACATGTCATCCTAGTTGTATAAAAGTGTATTTTGCTATTTCATTTGATAACTAATGAAACTCTCTCTGTGTCAGTTAAGCCTTCCGAATTATTTCATGATCGCATGGACATATATGCACAATATCAACCACGACAAGAAGATATGTTGCAGCCATGAACATGGCACTATGCAGGGATCTTCGAAATTTCCCTTGATCACTTCTTTTGTTGGGTCTTAAGCATTTTTATTGGTATTTTAGTTATGCGACGGTACCAGCGCATAACAATCACTCTTACCACAGTTTATACAAACAGTACGTGACGTTTCCAAATGTATGCGATACTAGTTAATGCATGAGTAATAGGGAAATTGAAAAATGCGGGTGGGGGGGGGGGGGGGGCGGGTATGTAAACGCACATGTCAGGTTATGGTTTGTAAAAAATACGTTCGAATTGTTCACACATGTGAAACACGTGTCCTTATTCTTCGCACAGGTGAAAATGCGTTCTGTGAAAAATAAGGTGTTGCAATAGTAATAATGAACACGTATTCAGTGCCATCTATTGTCCGCTAATGGCTTAAGGACATACTAACCATCACAGAGTCAACTGTCGTCGCCCAATGAAAGAGGAAAGTGAAACGGTAAAACAGCCACTCGATTGAAAATTGCAAAGACCTTCTATGATACATTCCTGATATGTGTAGCGAAACTGTTCAGGATTTCAAAGTGACTTACGTCACGTTACGTGCCTTATTAAATTAATCATCTTTAAGATCCAGTAAGGACAAACCAGGTCGCCATATAGTTAAAACGTTGGTTTAGTTTTCTAAATTCTGAATGGGTGTTACGCCATTTTCAACACAATAAGTGACATATGGTAAATCCAGTTTTCATTGGTGGAAGAATACCTCAGAATGAATCTGAATTGAACCTCCATCCTTCCGCAATTAACTGGCAAACTTTCATTCATAAAGGTTTTTGGAGGTAGCTAGGCTCGAACCTACGACCTCAGTGGTGAAAGTACGTGGTCGTAAATACAACAGCATCTTAAACCAATATGCTCAATTTTGATGATAAAATATAGAATATCTTATTTTTTCTGCAAACATGTGTTATAACCTCGTCTTAATTTTGTTATGATATCAAGTGCTACAAACTTAAAACCTAAAATCGTTCTCTCAAAAAAGAATTGATAAAATATCGTACCTGTTACTTGTTGAAATAAAAGATATTTCACATAACAATATATACAAAATATACAATTATTGTGTCATCGATATTGCTCAAGTATAAACGCGTACATACTTAATTGTTTGTTTTCTAGTACAAACTCGGTTAGATTAACTACCATAAATATATTTGTCCCACTTACGATGAATCTTAAATTGAAGTTAAATACTTTTAGAAAATCGTAAATTTTGTTTTGTGCAGTCTTGATGCATGAACCAATTTAAACAACAAACAAGTTCATTTGTTTATATTATTATATTACTTTACCTAATATTTGTTATATTTTGTTATACATCAATAAATACAGAAGGTGGTAAAATAAATCAAGCAATTCTAAGTTATTCATTGTTTTTGTCTCGGGATATCCGGTTATGACAGCGTCAATATTCTTATTTATTTTGGAGATTTTGACAACCCAAGATCGATCAGTTATAACGTAGTTTGTGCCAATATAACAAAACAGAGATGAACAATATCAATGGATTACGATTACCATGAAAAACAACGATGTGCAACAATCAATTGACGTTAATGTACGTTGTCAATTATAACGTGTATACACATTTTAATGTGTTGTTATTGACTTGTTATAAATTCAATTTATTACAATATTACCTCTGGAATCAATAACAACGGCAACTACGTTTCGATTCAAAACGAGATACAATTGCAATAATAAAACAACGAAATACATAACTTCAGAAATGCTGCAATCAATAGCAATACCAACGTTTTGTAAACAATAGTACCATAAACTCTGCAATTATGGAATGGAAAGAGATAAAAAAAACACCAAACCACAGCACAGTAGATATTTTGCGTAGAATAAAAACAATTATTTCAATAAACAAAAATAAAGACAAAAATAAATTTTCTGATTGTGTGTCATAGTCACTCAGTAATTATTGTACTTTTATCAAATTAATTTAATAAGTTTAATATTAGAGCAATGATTGGATATGATCTAATTTTTTTTATAAAACGCTAAGTGGACACACTCTATGAGATATTCTGATGATTGACGGTTGAGTACTTGTCAAACAATATAAAATGTATACACTAAATAGAAAAGTCCTGTTAATATATATCGTACTTCTTGTAACTGGGTGTTTGCATTTAGCGAGTGACACGGGTAAACAATTAGAAAGCCTTTTAAGCGAATACAGGAAAATACCTTTTAAAACGTGCTATTAGTGGAGCCATTTCTTGAAAAATTGTGTCATTTTTGAGAACTTGGCACAAACGTAAAATAAGGTTTACTAATTATTTTAACACGAAGATCCACTTTCAAAATGGCAGAAAATCCAAGATGGCTGCAAAAATGGCCGCCTAATTTGACAAATTCCATATTTGTCTTTATATTTACAGTAGTTAAAGGTATTTCATAGTTCTATATGACTAATGTTATCAAAACATATTTATGTTTGTTGATTTTAATGCTTTTATTGCGAAACAATATTTTAAAATATAAAAATATGCGAAGTATATACTTTATTTTTTTAAAAAATAGTAACAATTCTATAATTTGAATATTTTATAATTATTTTGCCGATTTATTCATAGATATTTTACAAATAACAGTTACACACTTCACTTTATAAACATATAAAAATAAAGTTTATAATGATATAGAGCAAGTCATTGTATTGTATATGATATATACGGTGGGAGGGGTAAATCAATGTTAAATGTATATAAATACTAATGTGACCTTATATTTATATTATTTAGCTTACCTTGTAAATCTAACGAAGTGTATTAAAGGTTCATAATTCAATTAAAATTATTAAGATGTTATAGTATAAAGTGAGTGATATGAAAAAATGCGATGGCTATTGTATAATTTTATATTGTATACATTGGTTTAAAATGTAAAAAAATACTAATAATGCCGGTTATGTTTTTATTGTTTAATGCTTTGCTGTACTGATTCATATACTTTCTATGAAATACAAGTATCAAAACTCAAAAGATAAATTCAACAGATACACATACACACACACACACACATATATATATATACATACATAATGCTAATTGTGTTTGATGTTTCAAAACTACCAGTTACAAGTTTTTGCATATTTATTATTTTATAAATTTAGAATTCAAAAACATCATTAGTTTCATGATTGTTTTTTTAAATAGAATGCACAATTATCATAGTCGTTTTGTCATACGCAAATATGTTGGAAAGATCAGCTACATATTCAATCATTGACAAATGCGTCCTTCTACCTCAATCTGATAAGTCTGTTTGTCTGTCAGTAAACAGCACAGAGCATATGTCAACCTTTTCAATCCTGAACAAACTACCTTTATTGCTTGTGACCAGCCTCCAACAAATTCAATAAAACTGACCAGGTACATTCGAAGATACTAGCAGTCAGTATTGTTTGGAAAACTTCACATTATGATGGCTTCTTTGAATGATCTTGGCAACTTGCTTAACGGTAATGACTGCATTAGTGCTCTGGTAAAGGCAGATAATGTATCACAGGGCCAGGTCATTCCTCAAGGCCATCCACATAAAAGTAAACTTTTCGGCTATCAGGTGAATGCTTGCGCATTTCACATACTTATGTAAAAATGATTTTGGATTAAGAAACCAAAATACAGAAGTTGGCAGCAGTAAACGTTTTTCCTATTTGCATCACCGCAGAATTTTTAACTGATCTGTTACATTGAAGTTTCTTCAGGTCGGTGTAAGAAGGCAACTTCAGCTTAACAAATGACTCTTGTTAAACTTTTACTTTGGTTCTTTGTTGACATTTATGACATGATTTTGGTGGACGAGATAATAAACAACATGGCAAAATTGTAGTGAGCAATAAACACATCATTATTTTCTTGAGTACCAGCAGACGAAACACATGAATAATATAACAAGCTTGTAAATGAGATGGAGGGATGTTGACCTTCTAATATGGATGGCATTCGGGAGATGAGGAAAGCAGGTTAATGAATTTTAGACGATACTGGAAAATAAATTAAAAAAACAGAGAAAAGGGGCAAATGTTAAGAGACACAAACAGGTGAAATGTGCTAAATTAAGGCCTGAAGTAAACGGACCTCTTT
The DNA here is from genome assembly GCA_029582155.1 of Panopea generosa. Lineage (NCBI taxonomy): Eukaryota > Metazoa > Mollusca > Bivalvia > Adapedonta > Hiatellidae > Panopea > Panopea generosa. The sequence goes on along the minus strand of CM055901.1, from coordinate 44,486,495 downwards.
GTTACTATGCAAGCAATGGATAATCCATTTGTAAAGCACTCTGGAGATATGTTGGTATACGACACAGGCAATCATGTAGGTTTAGTTTATAACAATTTATATAGCTAGACTGTGAAGTAAGATCAGAATTCATATGTATCACTCTGGAGTCCCTTTTCTAGGTAGAAACAGAGTTGTTTTTGAGTGACCAAAGGGTCTAGTTTGGATTCAAAATCTGGCATGAGCGGCCAATGATATCGAAGGCACTACTACCCCACTTGTCAAGTCTTGTGCGAAAGGCAGAAAAAACATTGGTTCCTCTCCATCAAGTGAAATATGTGCATTGGATCAAATCTGACCTTCAAACTAAACTCAGTGTACAACTAAGAAATGACAATAACTATGTTATTCTCGGTGACACAGATCTCCGATGTAATCAGATTGGTAGGGATGAGTATGTGCACGGTAGTCTTTAACATGGTCTACGAAAGGAAAAAGCCATGTGAAGCTCCAAATGTCCTTGACGTATTTCATGAGGTTGATGACAACAAGAACAAACTTCTGGTTAGTTTGTACAATGATATGTAGGATATGTTTCAAACAATCATAGATATGGTCTGCCACTGAATGTATATGCAAGGTCATGATAGAAAGCAGTTGTTACATATGTCCTGGTATTAGCCATTGATTTAAGTTGATTTGAGTGTGAATTGGGTTGAATTTTGGAACTGAAAGATACTTCTCATATGCATACCGTTTTATATCAACTTGATAAAGAGAGGAGGAGGTGTCCCTGCCAGCATTTCATTCAGTGACGGTCTGTGATAGAGCAGGGGAAACCGGAAACAATAAGGCATTTGAAACTATATTCACTACTTTTTCTAAAGAATCCATAAAGGTGAAGTGCCATTTATAGAGCGATTCGTAGTTCACATGTTAGTTTAGATTACACTTCGATTGCGAAACAAGTTCTTACAACTTATACAAATGAAGTTTGAAGTCTTCTTGGGTTGAAACAGTACTGAGCATATACGGAAAAAGTGTCTTGCTCAAGGTTACCACACATGGCCGTGCTGGATGGTCAAACCGACCATGGATTCGGTGCTCTTCCACTGAACTTCGTGGTCCACAAATGATCTGTATTTGTCCCAACAATGACTTTTTCAAATGTAAATGAGTCTTTAAAGGAATTGTTCACACATAAAGGTGACCAACCTTTAGATCGACAGCTCAGCTATAACGCACCAAAACAAACAGCTTATCAAATCTTTTCCTATCATCATTCAAAGCCCCAAAAAATAGATTGGAAAACCCATGGGAACCAATCTTGTCGTCTCTCTACATATTGACAGGGTATTTCAAAAGATGTAAATATTACAAGGCTAAAGTATTATATACATCGTAGTAATATACTAGAAGCTGTTGGATTTCTAAAATTTAATCTTTAATTTGTTGTAGCATTGACCGATACTGTCATAATGATTTATCCCATCCACTTTATGTTGCATATAGATATAAACCTTTCCCGTGCATTATTTTAGCGATTATGTACCTTATGTGTCCAAGCATGTCTTTTTGTAAAATTCGATGAAAACGTTGTGCAAAAGTATAAAATAATATCTAAATAATAGGAATGTTTGCTAATTTTAACGATCTTAGCCATTAGTTTGCATTTTTTTCTCTTTTAGAATAATTTGTCGCAATAAAACCGTTATAATTCTTAAATATAAGTACAATTTACTAAGTATTAGTCATAAAGAGTTACAAGATGTCATACAATACTGTAAATATAAGAACAAACGTGAAATTTGTAAAATAAAAATATATAGAAAATCCTGCTTTCTGTGTTACTTTATATGTGATGTTGGAACAATTGCTGTAATTAAGACGATCACCAGTTTGGTCATCAATAACGACATATATAAACAATCAAATAGCAAAACAATTAAAAATAAAACACACTGATGTTTATATAAGTAGTAGCCTTCAACTGATAGCATTTACCATAAATAGGGTGCCCCGTAGCCGAGTGGTCTAAGTCGCCGTCTCATGATTACTTACGTCATATTGCAACGGTCTAGCTCCCGCTCTCTTCAACCTAGTTATGTGAGAACGTTTGCTAGTTACCTGCGGAAGAACGGTGGTTCTACTCAGATTATTTAAGGCTTTCCTCCACCCCACCAATAAAGTTGGATATGCTATATATAACCCAAAACCCCATTCGAAAGGCCCGGTCATTACAGTAAATAATAAAATAGCTTTGACAATACAAATTGAATACTGTATTAGCGCCAGTTACAATCAGCATAACAGTTCAATGTTCGGCATTTGATGAACTGATACAAACCTTAAAGAAACAACGAGCAAAGCTACTAAAGGAATTATTAAGTCACTGTTTCAACAAAATAAAAAAAATACAAGCACCGCAAGTAGCCTTTCGATAATTTACTTGCTGAAGTAATGTTTTGAACTTTAGCATTACAGTATAGTATTACATGTTACTAAAATGAAACAAATCGAATACTCGTTTGTAGCTGAAGAATTCATATATCTGAGATGATCGATCCGTTGTCAAGTTTATGCAAATGGTTGGCGTATCATGGTATTGTCATATAGTAAGTTCTCGGAGGAAGTACTTAAAGAAAAACGCTCGGTGTATATAAGTTGTTTATTAAATGAAAGTTTTTATAGCATTTTGTGAATATGCATGTACCTGTTGATATATACGTATGCACTTGCTTGTATATACTTTTATGAGTGTCTATTTCACACAAGTTTGCTTCCTAATTTTCACTTTGAATATGCATTCATTTGTATTACTTCATCACAAATAAACCTAGCATTTTCGAAAAAAAATCATATACTTTTGGTTAACACTAGAATAGGAAACTTACATCTTACAAATTATTTAAATTCGTTTCAATTACATGTAAATGTTGATGGAAGTTCGAAGAATGTATAAAATAAAATTTGTTACTGACAAATCATGTTCATAAGTGTATAAATAACTAAAACGAATTGAAACTACATGTTGAGGATGGTGACAAAGGACATAGCCACTTTCGTCACTGCACAGTAAATACAACTATAATTCAATGATATAATTCAGCAATCAGTTTAACAACATTTTTTTATTTGAAAATAATTGATTTTAACATAAAAATAAATCAATTCCTTGAAACGTTATTACATTAACATATGATGACATGTCTTGATGATTGTTTTCTAATGTCAGAATGTATGTGTTTTTTCATTAACCATTGTATGTTTGTGGTAGTCCAATCGAGCAATGCTAAGCATATAAGAATGTATTTAGACCAGAGGTCTCGTATTTTGTGGAAACAATTGAGATCAATTGACTAGTCACATGAAGCAAATTGAGTTTATCAAATAACACTTTTTCATCTTTCAAGATAAAACTTCACTTGTCATTCACGACAACGCACCTAACTGTATTTGTTTACATACTTATCGTTCCATATATTTCATTGGAGATGTGAGATGTATTCAGACATTTTCAGGTCTCACTGCACAGTTGCAATTTGTTCTTCGTTTTATATAAAATATGGTCTAGAATTTCCATGATATAAAAAAACTCCACAGAGATCTTTTTATCAACGTATATTTGTCCATAGCAGGAATGTATCTGCGCATAAAATATTCAATTAATAATGCATTTAAAAATTGTTTTATATCGATTTTAAGTACTGATAAATATATATATCTATAAATATTTCGCAAAATATGTTTTCGCCAATTGCGTGTCCCATTACAATTCCATAGCTAGTGAGTTGTAAGTTTTCAGTTGCTGAATGCTTTTTCTTTGAAAATGTGTCTGTATTATTTTAAAGTGTGTACAGAATTAGATAACATGACAATTTCAATAAAGACTATGGATTGTTTTGCCAAAATATATTTATTTGATTATTCACTAAAATGGAACGGTTACAGTAAGAATTTCAAGTCTTTCAATTACGTGTACAAGAAACTTATATAAAACAACAATAAATAAAAAAATGGTTCATTTCTCCGACATATTTGACACGCTTACATAATACACTGTCATAATACCTGAGACGCTTTCATTAACCACGATTATGTTGAACTTATAAAAAGTGTGTGAGTGCATTTCTGATATGGTCAATATAATATAAAATGCATGAATTAGTGTAAACAATATGTCTGTCAAAGATAATCTAGACAATTTGCATAGTGCAAACAGGTCCACAGTATTTGATCATGCATTTTCAGCCATTCTATGAAGACACACCAATGTGATTCTGTGCTGAGCTGAACAAGTGTAAACATAAACAATGACAAGTATCAACCTTCCTGGAGACATTTGACAATATACCCTGTGTGCATTGCTATGTTGGCAAAAACATGAAATTGAGTCGCTGTTGGTTATTGTCATACATTTATGAACACTTATTTTCACAACATCATTACTTGAAATGCAAAACAACATACTAATAAAAATATATAACTGTAATATTGTCAAATAATTGTCAAAGTTCACTAATTTCTCATGAAGTGGCACTTTAAACCGTTCATATTTGCTAAACTAGCTGCATCTCAGAATATTCTGACAGAAAAGCATAATATGTGATACTGTAACATTTTTCTCAAGCAATAGGTTATATTGTTCTTCATGTCTCACTAAACAGTTGAAATGTATTCTTTGTTCTATATAAAATAAGGTCTATGAGTTTCACATTAATAGAACATCAACATAGAAATTGTTTAAAAATGCACAACTGGTAGGTTGATAAGCTTGTTATTTCTTAAGACATTGCATTGCCACTAACCGTAAGTTTTTTTTTTAAAAAAAAAAAAAATCATTATTTGCTAATGACTATATCCATTTGTTAAAATGCCATAAACGTCAATTTTAAAACCGTTAATGGCTTATCGTAGTAAGCTTTTACTCTACTCATCTGCAGCAAGATATTACAGCCTATATGAACCATTTTGAAATTATTTGATTATTTCTAGAAATATATATCTTTTAAACGGATTGATATTGTATTTGTTTGATTAGAATATTTATATCAAATTCGTTGGGTAAAAATTTTAGTCCAGTTTCTTTAAGCGACCATGAAAGCTGACTGAACCCAAATTTGATTTTTACCAACTGTTTCAACATCGTCACAGAACTTACACAGAAAGAGCAATGTTTTTTCCATACATATTGTATTTCTACATAATTACAACGGATTTCGTTTGAACTTAAATGACCGCTATTTTAACACCCCCGATTCCAAACATATTTCAGACGAGATTCCCTCGTCTTGGAGCCGAACCGAATATCACTGCCTACCAAATTCAAATCTGAACCTGACTGAATCTAAGACCTGACTTTTCTCTCCGAAAAAACTCAACCCAAAACTCCCAAAACTCGACTCTTAGCCCTAGACTTGTTCTAACTTCCTCTCCATTCTAAACTGAAACTAAGACCTAAATGTCCGCTTTTTATTCCAGTTCATTTGCACTGTAAAGTGACAGCTAAATAATAAACCAAGTTCACATTTCTATTTGTAAGCCTGGCAGTACGCTGTTCCATTGACAGGCTATTAAAATAAAAAATGTATGGAATATTTTTCAACCGAGGAAATCATTGACCTTATTTATGATAAAGAACAAAATTCACATATATACTGAGACCCGTGCAGGGATATAAATACGACATACCAAAGTAATATGGTTATATGACACCAACAGAATGGAACAGGCCTAATTTCACACACATAATTTAAAATGACTTTGAGCAAATAACATTTGACACTACATGAATCTCATTTTACAAAATGCATGAGTCACAGAGGTCATTTCCTTATCGTAGCAAGACCACACATGAAATAAGAGAAAATTATTCTCTTTTTTAGTAAACGGGATGTCCATTTGTATGTCATGGATACTATATATCGATTGTTTTATAAGTAGATCTATATATGTAAGCATTTCATACATCATATTTTATTGTTTTATCGCGTATTGTGTAATATGGATTATATCGAAATAGATATCCCGTTTTAACAGTAGCAGATGATCGTAATCTGACAAAATGCTTTAAACTGCTTTACTCATTTTTGTACATGGGTACAATCACAAAATCATATGTATGTAGCGGCCTGTTTAACTATTACACGCAGATATCTTCAGCGTTTCATTAACAAAAATCAAAGTTTGTGCAAAGTAAATACTTATTTTTGTGGAGTATATGTTGTTCATATGATATTTAGTACTTGATGGTGAAAGCATGGTACTCACTGTCTGTCCTACAATAATTACACTCATATGCGTCTATTTGACTGTATAATGATCCCAGCTCCCGCGCTTCGGTCCGTTAACTGAATTGGTCAGTTGCTTCAGGGAATTTGCAATGACGTCACACATTGATAAACGTTAAATAGCTTTGAATTGTTGAAAAGGCATAGAGATTTTCATTGGGGCTGACAGAAAATACGTTTATTTAAGTGAATGAACACAGCTTTACCACTTGGTTCCGTTACACAGCAAAGGGACTTGAGCAGTTTGATTGGTCATTTGCTTTAAGGAAAGTTGAATGACACCGCAAATGTGTAAGCGTCAAAAGCTATAACTGAGGGTCAGGCATCTGATTCGGAAGATACGAGGAACAGGGATAGACCATGCGTTTACCAAACTGTGTGACGTTATTGAAGCAACAGACCAATCATCGTTCTTATAATTCATTGAAATGTTACGTTCCTTAGCGGAAAGGTCAATACCTTTTTTACAGTCTTATTTAGCATACATCTATTTTAATGTTAAAAGTACATCGTCGTAACAACGCAGTTTTGTATAATTAAAAATGATATTTAGTACTTTTAGATCAGAACATATAAGCATGTTATTGTGGATATTTCTTGGATGATTGTGTCCCACGACTGATTCTAAGCATAATAAATAAGATATTTTCACGACTAACAATCTGATTATGGCAATTCGACACGAATTTCTCCTTTCTTAAGACTATTGTAATGAGCAGTTGGGGAGTTTGTTTTTATGTAGCAGTTGCGCTGTATTACAAGTAAACAAACTGTCTCTCCTGGCTCTCAGTTATTCACTCCTACGATGGTGATAACAGATTCAAAATGGGATATGGCAAGTTAATTCAATAAACAAATTCCTAGAGTGCTTTAGAATTATTTAACCAATAGAAGGCGCAGAATACGAAAACCACAATTGAGGTGACCCATTTGTTAATCAAACCCTAAACAACTCGCCTTCACCCTCCGTCACCTGATCACCGACCCAATGTTCACTCAACAAAAGTTCTAACAAGCCCGTTAATTTTGTTTAAATTTTATTGAATTTAGTAAATTCAGTAAGTGTTTTATTCAAATTTACATTGAGCTCAGAAATTTAGAATTAAATGTTAATATTCCAACAAGAGAATTTTGCAATCGAAGAGAGGCTATTCGTTTTATAAATAAGAAGAAACAGAAGACGCCACTGGGGATGTTAAATTTAGTTAACGGAATTTACTCATCCGCTTTCCCTCACCGAAATATCATAAGATAAGATAGTTTAAATAAAAGTATCCCGCCCGATTATTCTCTTGCAACAGTAAAAGATAGAAATGCTCTGGTAGATACATATATATAAATAAAAGAAATAAGTGATGTTATTCTATACCTATAAGGGTATAGCCAATCACCTACTCCAGATGTTGCCATGTGACCGTACAATATGTAGAAGATTATTAGATACGATAAATGTTATATAGTGCACAGCATGAAATTCAAATTGGCGATTAAAAATGAAAGGAAATACATTTAGTAGAAATTTCAACGATAAAAGCAAAATATTTTGCATGACGATGGAGACGTTGAGAAAATCCGAATGTATGTCACTGCAACTTCCTTCGTCTGCCGTTTTGAACTCACGGTTTATTTATTTAAATGGATCTTGAATTGTCTTTACTCTTTTGATAAATTATTTCAGATTGGGATATTGAATGAAAAGATCATTTTACAGTGTATGTGGATATATTGTACTCGTACATATTGTGGTGACATATATTAATGGTATATATGATATATGGTTTTCGCCACAATACATACTCGTACAATATATTCCCATACTGCACTAAACACTGTAAAATGTCTTTATAACATATACATATGTGCTCAGTTATGCAGAAAACTAACGCAGAATGAGAATAGCATTTAAGGCATTTAATGAAAAAGTGATATTTCTGATTAACAGTTTGCAGCACTCGGCTGGATAACTTTCCAAGTGTAAACTTACTGAAGGCAGTTTTTTATGTATAAAATGTTACATAACCTTGCTCCGTCGTTTCTTACAGAGATGCATTTATTCTAAATACTGATATCCACTCAAGACATTTAACATCTTCATCTAACCTAAATATATACGCCCCGACCAAATAGTGAAGTACTGAGAAGATTTGAGGGCGCCAAAAATACTATTTTAGCATTTTTGCTATTATTTAGACGTAGTTAAGTATTCATCGCCTCTGTCCGTTTGAGGCTTTATGAAAGCCCCAGTCCTTCCGTAGTCGCGCATTTTCAAACGAAAAACCTGGATAGCCACTTGTAATAAATAGTCATCCAATTAACATGCAGTGTGATGTAGAATCATAGTTTTGATAATTACATTGATATGTTTAGCAAATAAGTTTTTAGATGACAACGACCCAGGTTCTCACGAAGCGTACAGCTCACATCAGGTCAGGTAACGAAGCACAATTCACATCAGGTCAAAAATCGACAAAGCCGCATCTTCGGGCAGAACGATTCACATCAGGTCAGGAAACGATAAAACTGAATCCTCGAGCACAACGATTCACATCAGGTCAGAGAACGACAAAACTGAAACCTCGAGCACAACGATTCACATCAGGTCAGAGAACGACATAAATGAATTATCGAGCACAACGATTCACATCAGGTCAAATAACGACAAAACTGAATGCTCGAGCACAACGATTCTTATCAGGTCAGGGAACGACAAAGCTGAATCATCGAGCACAACGATTCACATCAGGTCAGGGAAAGACAAAACTGAATCCTCGTGCACAACGATTCACATCAGGTCAGGGAACAACAAAGCTTAATCCCCGAGCACAACGATTCACATCAGGTCAGGGAACGGCAAAGCTGAATTTTCGAGCACAACGATTCACATCAGGTCAGGGAACGACAAAACTGAAACCTCGAGCAGAACTATTTACGTCAGGTCAGGGAACGACAAAGCTCAATCCTTGAGCAGAACGATTCACATCAGGTCAGGGAACGACAAAACTGAATCCTCGTGCACAACGATTCACATCAGGTCAGGGAACGACAAAGCTGAATCCTCGAGCACAACGCTTCACATCAGGTCAGGGAACGCCAAAAATGAATCCTCGTGCACAACGATTCACATCATGTCAGGGAATGACAAAGCTGAATCCTCAAGCACAACGATTCACATCAGGTCAGGGAACGACAAAGCTAAATCTTCGAGCACAACGATTCACATCAGGTCAGGGAACGACAAAGCTCAATCCTTGAGCATAACGATTCCCATCAGGTCAGGGAACGACAAAGCTGAATCCTCGAGCACATCGATTCACATCAGGTCAGGGAATGACAAAGCTGAATCATCGAGCACAACGATTCACATCAGATCAGGGAATTATAAATCTGAATCCTCGAGCACAACGATTCACATCAGGTCAGGGAACGACAAAGCTGAATCCTCGTGCACAACGATTCACATCAGGTCAGGGAATGACAAAGCTGAATCCTCGTGCACAACGATTCACATCAGATCAGGGAATGACAAAGCTGAATCCTTGAGCACAACGATTCACATCAGGTCAGGGAACGACAAAGCTGAATCCTCGAGCACAACGCTTCACATCAGGTCAGGGAACGCCAAAAATGAATCCTCGTGCACAACGATTCATATCAGGTCAGGGAATGACAAAGCTGAATCCTCAAGCACAACGATTCACCTCAGGTCAGGGAACGACAAAGCTGAATCCTCGAGCACAACGATTCACATTAGGTCAGGGAACGCCAAAAATGAATCCTCTTGCACAACGATTCACATCAGGTCAGGGAAAGACAAAGCTGAATCCTCAAGCACAACGATTCACATCAGGTCAGGGAACGACAAAGCTGAATCATCGAGCACAACGATTCACATCTGGTCAGGGAATGACAAATCTGAATCCTCGAGCACAACGATTCACATCAGGTCAGGGAACGACAAAGCTGAATCCTCGAGCAATACGATTCACATCAGGTCAGAAAACGACAAAGCTGCATCCTCGAGCACAACGATTCACATCAGGTCAGAGAACGACAAAAACTGAATTCTCGAGCACAACGATTCACATCAGGTCAGGGAACGACGAAACTGAATCCTTGAGCGCTACGATTCACATCAGGTCAGGGAACGACAAAACTGAAACTTCGAGCACAACGATTCACATCATGTCAGGGAACGACAAAGCTGAATCCTTGAGCAGAACTATTCACTTCAGGTCAAGGAACGACAAAGCTTCATCCTTGGGCAGAACAATCAGATGAAGGAGTGTAAGTTATATATGATGCAAATCTAGCTTATCCTTATCGGAAAAAAGGAAATAAACAATATCAAAATGACAATCATTTCTTTTTTTGTTTTGTTGTTTTATTATTATCGTCATTGTTATTTTCGTATGTGCCAATAATCATTCACAATGTCTAAACACGTGACATCGGTCATGTCCGACGTGTTTATTTTTAATGTGAAATGCTAAACTTAATTTTAGTAATGTAACGTGTGATAATGGACCTACCGTGTATTAAACAGGATAATGTCCATTCCTTTGTTTCATTGTGTATAAAAATTTAAATTGCTGAAGTCAAAACATATCAAACATAGCAAAGTGGACGGTTTACGTTCAGTTTATGTGCAAATGCCCTTGGGTATAACGGTCAGATCTACTTATACAATTGAGAAGCTTTTTAGTATAATAACAATAGCCAGCAATTATATTGCCCAGGACCCTTGTTATCCAAATAAACCGATAGCTATACCGGCTAGAGACTAAGTGTAAAGCCAATTATCGGCATCAGTATTTATATCAGTGTATTATTGTTAATATATAATTTAGGTGTGTCGTACACACTGACCCATATTCGTCAAAATGAATGAGTGCAAAGACAAAACATTGGTTGAATTTGAATCAATTAGTATAAATGACAACACTGAACTGAAAGTTCTAATATCTCCACATATAGACACTCATGTCAATAAATGTAATGCTGTCAATGATCTCAAGGAGTATCGAACATTAGAAGCTTTATTTCGAGAATTGCCTGGTGTTTTATTTATTGATCGGGTATTTAATGATTACTCATCAAGTGAAACTGATTTGGAGCGTGCTGTTTGATAATATACGTGAGGACGATGACTTTCCTTTAGGTCTGTCTCTGAACTTATCTATTCGTAAGGGAGAGGCAGTTCAGGTGAAATTAGCCAATGACACTCATGAGTCATTGAAGGCGATGACAACGTCTCCTTTGTCAAAGAAATGTTAAGTTCCAGTCATGGTAGAACCCACTCAAGCGCTCTGTGTCCGAGTAATAGTTCGACTCCCAGCGGTAATGTTTGTGGTACAGAGTTTTCATTTAGAACGCGATCTCTGTTAGCATTCGCACTGCGTCAATCCAATGGCAAAAATTATAACCGTGTGCCTGATATATCATGTTGTATTTTTTGCAGGAAAAAATGCTGTATTTTAGCAACTTGTGCAGTCAAAATCACTGTGATAAATCGGTTGTTAACATTTCTAGCTCTCTTCCAGATGCTTCTTTAAGCAATATTCGGGAAAGTCCTATCAATATTGTGACGAGAGATTCTCCGTACATTGTTGGTCAATGTGTGTGTGAAGTAACCTTATGCAACTTGATTGACAATGTATATACAACAGGTCGACAGTCTGTATCAAATGATGACGGAAGTAATCAAGATTCGTGTGTAAAATCAGCACCGAATGTGGCTGTTCCATGTAGTCAAACGTTCCATTTAGTAGACATGGAAGACGATTTGATATACTGTGATGTCGGGTTAATTGCTAATTTTCCAAATTTGCTTTAACGGTACGCTAATGATGCTGCTCCAACTCCTGGGCGTTCTCTGTCTCCTGATGTATATTGCCTCAGTATAAAGCCGTACCACTGATTAATGATAACGAACAGGGCCAGGGGATGGAGAATGAGCATGAGTTTGGTAATGTGCCAATTCCTAGAGGTGACACTCCTGATACAAATGTAAATATTAAGACTAGTGCACCTAGTCCCACTTCCTATTCCGACAATTCATACCAATTACAGAAATGTTGTAAAATGGGTAAAAGTAAAAGTAAAGGTCGTAACAGTATGAATCAAACAGAGTAGTAAAGTCACATTTGATGACATAAGACATTAGCAAAACCGTCTGACATATCGGACCGAATCACGGATCGTCAGCACGAGGCAAGCGTTAATGATGATGTTAACTATGACGAGAGTTACGATTTAGTTGTTTGAATGTGTGAGGAAACGTACAAAGAGGTATTATTTAGGTGGTTTTCTCTCAACAGTCAATGAAAATATAGTTGCCGCTTATGTTAACAGAAGAGGTCCAAAGGTCACCAAAGTATCAATATTTCGTAACCATAAGTACAATTCTGCTACGGTTAAGTTAAATATTGAAGATAACGAAAATGCCGTCTTTATTGAAGAGCCGTACTTTTGGCATAGGAACATTATATATAGACCGTTGGTTACCCATTATGGCTATAAAGCTAGAGGACAGTATAAAGGCAGAATATCCGATCACTTTGAAAATAATAGTAAACATTTAAATCAGCTGTACGAAAAAGGCAGGGTCTTACAGACGCGCTCATGGGGGTTTAATGAATATAACCCGTTTGAGCATCTTGATGCGTTAGTTGACTAGTATATTTATTGTAACTTTTACACTTAATCATGTTTACTTTAAACCAAACTAATATATTGACTTGGAATGCTACAGGCATTATGCAAAGTGCGTCATATTTAGTAGATACCTTAATAACAAGGCTGTAGATGTCTTTGGTATTTCAGAATACTGGCTTTATGAAAAGAATTTACATTTCTTAAACTGTTTAGATACTAAATATAAAAGTCATTTGGTTGCAGACTATAGTCTACAGTTAGATAGTAACCGTAAAGTTGGCAAAGGTGGTGCTGCAATTTTATGGCACAGTAAATAAGAGGTTAACGATGATAGGATAACTGGTATCGAACGTTTACTTGATTTGTCCAATTGTTATTTTATCTTTCAAGTGTATTTGCCATGTACAAATTATCCAGTGTCTAAAAACAAAGATTATATTGACAAGTTCAAAAATATAATTAGTATGTATAGTAGTAAAGACACTGTCGTTATTACGGGCGACATGAACTCTGAAGTATATCATCTTCAATGTATTTCAAATGGTAGATTGTTTTATCTATCGAATTTGTTAACAGAATTTACATGTAATATGTGTTCAATAAATACTTTGGATATTTGTTCAGAGGCATCTGCATCACATGTTAACTTTAACGGTCAATCAGAATCTTTGATTGATCATATCATTCTTCAAGTGGAGAAAATCGATTTAGTTATAAAGTGTTCTATACTAGATGATGATTCATTAAATGTGTCTAATCATAGACTAATTATATGCACGTTAAAATTACCAATTACGCGTTGATTTAAAAGTTCTTGTAGTATAAATTGGCGTAATGTTCGTAGCAAGAGGTTAGATATGTATCAATAAAGTTTTAATTTTGATGAGAATGTTAATAATTTGGTCCAATATTATATTGCCTTTACGGATAATATTGATACCTTTTACGATGCTTTTGTTTCATTAATAAGACTTTAACTGATAAATGTATTCCTAAGTCTATATTTAAACATTTTTTAAAACCTTATTGGAATACAGAGCTTTCAGATGCTCACAAATGCATGCAATTTAAACGCAGAGTCTGGTTATCTGAAGGTAAGCCTAGGGCGATATTTTTAAATCTTATAAGGATTATAAATCTGCTAAACGTGCATTTAGAAAAATTCATCGTTTAAAGTTCGAACATAATTTAAATAATCTTAATGCAGAAATTGACCAAGCTGCTGAAATTGATTGTGCATACTTTTGGAAGTTAATAAATCAATGAAAACGTCCTCTGAATTCATCTCGAGGTTGCAAAATAAAATTTAATGGAGTGATTCTAAAGATAAAGCAGAATAAAGGGGGTCTTATTTTAAAGATATTTATACTCTAAGTATCTGTCCATTATATTCTGAAATTAATTCTGAGTACAATATTCGTGAATATGAAAAAATTAAGCCTTCATTAATAAACAGTTCTTATAATGATGTACCAGATGTAACCGTTGGTGAGATTATAACTACATGTAAACGTGCTAAGCGTAATAAAGCTTGCGGATATGATAATATATATTATGAAAATATCACCTATGATGGAGGTATACTGTATTGTTTTAATTGCAAAATTATTTACCAACTTGATTAGATATGGATATACTCCTCTAATTCAATGAAAAAAGGAATAATCATAACTTTGTATAAAGGTGGCAATAAAACTAAAGATAATCCTAACATTTATCGTGCTATAACTTTTACTTCTGTTTTATCAAAATTATATGAATCTTTAATACTTAATCGGATTGAAAATGATGGTATATATAAACATATTAATCTGCTGCGTGTCGGGTTTCAGAGTGGCATAGGTTGCATTATAACCTTATTTAGCTTTAGAGAATGTTTTTCAATTTTACTGCTGAAAATGGCAGTTCTTTTAATATTGTTTTCCTCGATGTGTGCCGTGCGTTCGATACTGTTTGACATATTTCACTAATAATCTTGTTATCTAGGATTGGCCTTAATAAGTATATATTATAAATAAGTATAGATTTATATCAGGGCATAACAATTTGTGTTCGAAACCAATGTCATTATTCAAATCGGCTCGATGTCCTTCACGGAACAAGACAAGGGGGTGTACTTAGCCCATTTCTGTATATTGTCTTTATAAATGAACTCATAAATTCTTTACATTATTCGAAGTAAGACCTCTATGCGTATGGGTTAAATTGTTAATGTCCAACCCTAGCGGATGATATGGTTCTTTTATTATAATCAAACAACGGTTGAAAGCATGTGAAAGAGTTATGTTGCCAGTATGGTATTAACAATCACTATTTTTATAACTCCTCAAAGTGTTCAATTATTGTTACAAATGAATCTGCATATAGGTATAAATCCAGCAATCGTTCATGGTTTCTTGGTTGTGATGCTATTGAAGAAGAAGTTCAATATAAACATTTTGGTATTTTATTTGATAAATTTAATAATTTAAGTTACACTATAAACGAAGCATGTTCAAAGTTTAGATCTACATTTTTAAGCATAATAAACTGCGGTATTTAATAATACATCAAGCATCCTCTAAACAACATATAAGACAGTTGTACTGCCAAAAGCGTTGTATGGTTGTGAGCTTTGGGGACCTATCAATAAAAGCAATATGATAAAACTGGAGCGTTCTCATACATTTTGTATAAAATTTATGCAATATATCTCTAAATATACTAGAACTGATATAGCATTTAGTTTAGTAGGTTGTTCAGTAGAAGCAGAAATATACGAAAGAAAATTAACATTTTTTGTACATTGCATCCAAAATTTCATGCAAAATAATTGTTTACATATAGACGACTGTTTGATTTTCAAAACAATTCTTTGAAAGTAAAAGGTTTTATTAGTGATATTCTGTATGTAGAAAGTATGAATTATCATTTTATCTTGAAAAATATAAAAAAAACAGGTCAATTTCCATTTAAGTTAATATGGAAAAGAATAATAAATAAATGTATTGTTGGGTTTAAAAATAAAAGAATATTTACTTACTGTCATATTGATGAAACTTAATTATAATTTACACTTGTGTGACATTTTGAAATTATCCTCAGTAGATAGAAAATGTTCATCACAATGTACCATAGCAATAAAGTTGATATGCAAGTTATTCAGTAAACTATATGAGTAAACATGCCCTAAGTGCTATATTGTTAATGTTATTAATGTTGAACATGTTCTACTATACTGTATAAAGAGTAACAGTGAAAGAAATATGTTATACTGCAAGTTATTTGAGGAGTTTGGTGTTGTTCTATATCGCTGTTTGATATCCATTCCACCTCGTCTGCAGTTGATCCACATGTTTAGTGGAATGTCACGTTTTCTAAATAAAGAAGATAGTTTTTATTGTTTGAAAATTGCTTAGATACATTTTGTAGCATTTGGTTAAAATGCAATATAGTTATTAACATTTCTTGGGCAGTTATGTAGAATGCATCCAAAATTTCTTGCAAATTAAAATTGTTGTCACATTTCTGTATTGGATAAGTAATAAAGTCACAGTGAATGGTAACATGATCAAATTCATGATGTATTTCTATTCTACACCGGAAGACTTTTAGAACGCACCACTCGGATAAACGGCAATAAAACATCGATTTTTTCAAAATTTATTTTCTGCCTTTCCTGAAGAGTTTGATCAAAATCGATTGTAAATATCACTTCTTTTTTATTGATTCGAAACATACAACTCCCATTATCTAAATTCACAAAATCACATTCTTGTATAGTATCCTTACGCATTGGTACACGCACGACAGCGACTTCTCATTGAATAGGTAATATTTGAAATCTGGACTTTTGGTATGTGGTTCCACTCTTGAACAAGCGCTTGACGAAGTACTTGAACGTTAGTTTCAATAATTGTATTGCCAAACTGAAAGACAATGAAATTATATAAACATGACAATGTCGCATTTTTGTGAATTTTTGTATTTCATCTATGCGCATATTGCAATTCAGTTCTCAAACAGTTTCTACTTTGAGTGCCTAAAATCAATTAGCGTCCATATCTTAGAGAGATGCATGCTCACATTGCAATATAAATGAGTTATTATTAACTGCTCAAGCAAACAAAAGATCGGATGAAAACGTGACAATTGTTATCACTAGGTAAGTTTCATCCTATGTTTATTATAAGATATTATCTGTTCGATAATCAGTATCCGTATCTTTATCGTTACTCAGGTGACATCACTCGTAGATACATTGTGAAACAACATGAGTTTTAAAACATAACAATCCCCATTTAAAGATAGGGTAGTGTACAGTAATGTCGAACAGTTTTGTTTAGTCGGCTAGAGCCATTGGATAGAGTTTCAGCGCTTAAGTGGCTGTATATGTTTGTGTGGTACAAAAATATATAACGATAAAATATTTTTATACACATGCCTTTAAACAGTTAGGTATTGCTGATACTTGTATAATTTTATATATTTTTGTATCGAAATATTTCCTTATTCAATATGCAAAGTGCAATGCATAGTGATTTCAGTTAGTGCATTAAAATGTCACAATTAATTATTTCACACACCGCATTTGCATTTTTTTTCAAGCCGGAGAATGGTCGGGTCAGCCGGAACATTGCCGAGTTTTAGTATCAAGTACGATTTGTACATTCCCATAATCCACTGTTTTGAAAAGCAATGGCGACCTCCATGCGGCGAAACCCGTGTTTTTAATACGTGATTGTGACGTTTCAATATGGCAACAAACAAATATTATTTTTCATTTGTTTAATCATTTATTAGAATATGTAACAAATAATCTAAACAAGCTTGATTGTTATTCTCTAATTAAATTTTAGGTCTGCTAGTTTTATGTCTTTAATCTCTGTTTGATAAAAATAATTACTTATTCAACAGGATAAACAGAATACAAGATTAGTGTCTTTCTTTAAAAAGTTTTATTACGTTCGGCAAAAATCTTGCCATTCTTGCGTTTTCTAAGCTTCAACGAATAAACTCTGTAGGGAAAGGCATTGACCTAGTCCTCACTATTTAAATGGAAAAAAGGCAATGTCGGATATGGCTGTTAGTTCAATTCATTGACCATATATGGGTATCTTAATCTCACGTCTGTGTAATGGAGTGCGTCAGCTTTTGTTTTGCTAGCTTATATATCTGTCCTTTCGTTGTTTGTTGTTGATTGATCCATACATCGGAACTTCCAGTCAAGTTTGAATTATTCTTAATTTGTTCTGTCCATTTATATTGGAATATATTTGATTGTAGCATGTTGTAGTATGAGAGGCGTGATAACTTAATACCGTTTGCTTAATACATGTATTATATTATATTTATAACCTGAGAAAAGTAACTTACACTGCCGCTGACGGGCCTCCATGTCAATGCTGTAGTATGAGAGGTGTGATAACTTTACCACTTGCTTAATACATGTATTATATAATATTAATGACCTGAAAAAAGTAACTTACACAGCCGCTGACGGGCCTCCATGTCAATGTTGTAGTATGAGAGGTGTGATAACTTTACCGTTTGCTTAATACATGTATTATATTATATTTATCACCTGAGAAAAGTAACTTACACTGCCGCTGACGGGCCTCCATGTCAATGTTGTAGTATGAGAGGTGTGATAACTTTACCGTTTGCTTAATACATGTATTATATTATATTAATGACCTGAAACAAGGAAGTTACACTGCCGCTGACGGGCCTCCATGTCAATGTTGTAGTATGAGAGGTGTGGTAACTTTACCGTTTGCTTAATACATGTATTATATTATATTTATCACCTGAGAAAAGTAACTTACACTGCCGCTAACGGGCCTTCATGTCAATGTTGTAGTATGAGAGGTGTGATAACTTTACCGTTTGCTTAATACATGTATTATATTATATTAATGACCTGAAAAAAGTATCTTACACTGCCGCTGACGGGCCTCCATGTCAATGTTGTAGTATGAGAGGCGTGATAACTTTACCGTTTGTTTAATACATGTAGTATATTATATTTATCACCTGAGAAAAGTAACTTACACTGCCGCTGACGGGCCTCCATGTCAATGTTGTAGTATGAGAGGCGTGATAACTTTACCGTTTGCTTAATGCATGTATTATATTATATTTATCACCTGAGAAAAGTAACTTACACTGCCGCTGACGGGCCTCCATGTCAATGTTGTAGTATGAGAGGTGTGATTACTTTACCGTTTGCTTAATACATGTATTATATTATATTTATAACCTGAGAAAAGTAACTTACACTGCCGCTGACGGGCTTCCATGTCAATGCTGTAGTATGAGAGGTGTGATAACTTTACCGTTTGCTTAATACATGTATTATATTATATTTATCACCTGAGAAAAGTAACTTACACTGCCGCTGACGGGCCTCCATGTCAATGTTGTAGTATGAGAGGTGTGATAACTTTACCGTTTGCTTAATACATGTTTTATATTATATTTATCACCTGAGAAAAGTAACTTACACTGCCGCTGACGGGCCTCCATGTCAATGTTGTAGTATGAGAGGTGTGATAACTTTACCGTTTGCTAAATGCATGTATTATATTATATTTATCACCTGAGAAAAGTAACTTACACTGCCGCTGACGGGCCTCCATGTCAATGTTGTAGTATGAGAGGTGTGATAACTTTACCGTTTGCTTAATAGTATTTATTATTTTTATGACCTGAGAAAAGTAACTTACACTGCCGCTGACGGGCCTCAATGTCAATTGGTTTATATTCAAGTAGGCAGTGTCACGATTCAGTTACATGGTGAATGTCTGACCTCAGATAAATGTTTTTTTATTTACTCGATATTTCATTTGGCGTAAAGTTTCCAAAAGATCTTGGCTTGCCACTCTCCAAACAGAACGTTGATGGGTTTTTTTCAGTCGTGTACTTATAACAAAACAAAGAGATCAATTACACGAAGATAAAATAAACTTGAGTAATTGAAAAATAAATGGTAGGAAATACCATTGATGTGTTCACTAATTTACTTCCTTTTCAACCGTTATGCGCGTCATCAAATTTGTTCGTAAATGGATATTTAGATGTCGCACAACGAAAATGTTTCAATTACAGCAGAGTCTGATGTACATGTATTTTATAAAATTGTTGAACTTTGGAAATGTCTGAAAATGAAATATTTTCCATCAATCAATATGCAGTTTATTAAACTCGAATTACTGCTCAGGTCAAGACTTCCAAGAGAAATCGTTGAATGAATGAATGAATGAATGAATGAATGAATGAATGAATGAATGAATGAATGAATGAATGGTGTTTTACGCCACGTCGACACATAAATAGGTCATTTTGTACCTGTAAAGGTTAATGAATGTGATGTCAAAAATAATTATATTAAATAAATATGGTTAAAATTTATTAAAACTATTTACAAATAAATAAATGAAATAATTTACAAATAAATAAAGAAAAAACTCAATTAAATACAGGGAAATTAACGATAAACTAAGTCATTTAACCCGTCAACGGGTTTTAAACTAAAAATACTTAAACAGTTTAACTGCTTTTAAAAAGGCAAATACACTGGTTACATTAACTTTATCAAAAAAATCTTTCATACTATCGACCCTGTAGTACTTCGATCTCATTGGAGCAAAGTCAACACAGTCGATAAGTATATGCTTAACAGTAAGCGGTGCAAAACAGGACACACACTCTGGGACAGCTTCACGCTTAAAGGATATGAATGGGTACAGCTGGTATGCCCTATTCTGCACCGAGCTAAAATAGCTTCTTCTTGACGAATAACCCTATTGCTAGGATGCCATTCGCCAAGTTTTGGTTTGATATAATGTACTTTATTATGTATGGCAAGATCCCAAGAGGACTGCCATGAACTAAAAGTATATTTATTAATATTACATTTAAAATCTGTAAAAGGTAATTTAAAATATGAAATATTCAAGCTTTCGCAGCCTTATCAGTTTTATCATTTCCACTAATTCCTGTGTGACCAGGAAGCCAGCAGAGACAATAGTATTTTCTTTACATAGTATATTGTATTTATTAAAAAATTTGAAGAACAAGAGGATTATCATCGTTCATGCCATCTGTGGCTTGAAGAGATGAAAGTGAATCAGAAAATATAATAAACTGTTTTTTATCAGATTGATTAATGTAGTTCAGTGCCAAATCAATGGCTTTAAGTTCAGCTGAAAAGATGGAGGCTCCGTTTGGTAAACGGCTCTTTGAGGTGTGCTGTCCTGTAACAGCAGCTGCAGCCACGGTGTCTCGATGTTTAAAACCATCTGTATATATTTGACAATATTGATTGTAAGACGATTTGACTTCATTAAACTTACTTTGGAAGATAGTGGAGTCTGTTTCAGATTTTTTGTCTTTACAAAGTTTAAAAATGATTTTTGTCTTTTCAAATGTCCATGGTGGTATTTGTGACACTTTGTACTTAGCAATTAAATTAAGATCAATTTTGGCTTCGGTGAGTTTCGGTTTGATCCGGAGACCAAAAGTTCGAATAGCTTTAGGTTTTTTATCAAAGAGAGTTTCATAATTGGGGTCAAAAATAAGATTTTTCACGTCTTAAATAAAATGATGGTTCATTTGCCTCTACATAAAGACTGTCGGCTGGGGACGCACGAAAGGCACCAAGGGCGAGTCGTAGTCCTTGGTTGTGTATAGCATCAAGCATCGCTAAGTAAGACTTGCGAGCTGATCCATATACTATAGAGCCGTAGTCAAATTTTGATCTGATTAGAGATCTGTAAAGTCTAAGTAAGACTTTACGATCTG
Organism: Panopea generosa; assembly: GCA_029582155.1. NCBI lineage: Eukaryota > Metazoa > Mollusca > Bivalvia > Adapedonta > Hiatellidae > Panopea > Panopea generosa. Next base: position 44,464,788 of record CM055901.1, on the reverse strand, counting down.
CACCCCAATTAGTATTGGCAACAACTTTTAATAAATTTAGTGCTTTATTACACTTCATCTTAAGATATTTAAGATGAGGAATAAATGTAAGTTTACGGTCAAAAATAAGACATAAAAAATTTGTTTCCTCAACAACAGGTATAGGTGTCCCATCTAAAGTTAGATTGGATTCATCGTGATGTTTACGTAGTTGACAAAAATGCATACAATTTGTTTTATACTTGGACAATTTAAAACCGTTTTCATCAGACCAAGTCTGAAGTTTATTAAGTCATTGTTGCAGTTGCATTTCAATAGTTTTCATATTTTTGAACTGTAACAAATTACAAAATCGTCAACATATAAAGAGCAATCCACACCAGGATTTATGCTCTTAACAATATTATTAATGTTTAATATTAAAAAGTGTGACAGACAGAATACTGCCTTGTGGGACGTCCATCTCCTGTTTGTGAACATCTGAGAGGGTTGTTCTCATCCGGACTTGAAACTGTCTATCATCTAAAAAGTTTAAAATAAATATAGCTAAACGGTCACAAAGGCCCATATTATGAAGATCTTTCATAATGCCATACTTCCACGTGGTGTCGTAGACTTTCTCTAAGTCAAAAAATACAGCGACTAAATGTTCTTTCTTGATGAAAGCCTCCCTAACAAACGATTCAAATCTAACTAAATGGTATATTGTGCCTCTTTGGCGTCGGAATCCACTTTGATACTTAGAAATTAAGTTGTTGGATCCCAAGAACCAAACGAGGCGACCATTAATCATACGTTCCATGGTTTTACAAACACAACTTGTCAAAGCAACTGGACGGTAATTAATTGGATCCGTGTTATATTTCCCTGATTTGGGTACTGGTATAACGATAGCCTCCCTCCAAGACTCGGGGAAGTTTTCAGTCACCCAAACAGAGTTAAATATATCAAGTAGAATTGATAAGGACGATTCGGATAAATGTTTTAAAAGTTGATAATGGTTATCATAAAGACCAGCTGATGTATCATGTGCCTTCTTTAAGGAATTTTTCAATTCACTCAAAGAAAATTTCTTATTATACTTTTCTGAATTATTTGATTTCTGTTTTTCATGCTGCTGTTTATGTTTTAAAAATTTTGAGTTGCAATTAGTTAGAGATGAATAGTATGAAAAAGTATCTGCCAAAGTATTAACGATGTCTTTGGTCGATGTGGCAGTATGATTTCCAGTTTTTAAGTGGTTAACGCAATCTGGAGTATCCTTACCGATAATTTTACGGATCATGTCCCACGCCCTCTTAAGGGAAGTACGAGAATTAGCCTAGAAACGTAATCTCTCCAGGACTTTCTCTTACTCTCCTTAAGAGTACGTCTTGCTTTTCCACGAAACACTTTAAAATTGTCTAAATGTTGTTGTCTAGGTCGTAAATTAAATTGACTTAATACTTTTTTACGATTTCTGACTGCATTCTGCTTGCAGTCATCATTTTACCATGGTTTTTGAGGGCGTTTTGGATTTGTCGAGGTTTTTGGAATATAGTTTTCTGCTATACTGTATAATATTGATGAAAACTGACCAGCAGGATCATCTTTATTGTTTAATACATCAGGTTTCAACTGTTCCTCGCAGAGAGATTGGAACATATGCCAATCTGCTTTGCGAAGTTTCCATCGTTGTTTTCTATTTAAAGCAACACATCCACGTTTAAACTTTTTTAAAAAAAATTTCATTTGAGTTGTGAGCACATTTCCCATACATAAATATATGGTCAGTGAGCTGTATATGTGCTAACAAACACTATCCAGAACGTTTTAGAATTATAAAAAAAAGATGTTCAAATTATAAAGCGTGACAAACGCTTTATAAATTATTTTTAAATTGCCGAGGATTCCAACTTTGCTTCAAATTGAATTATGCGAGTCGTATTTAAAAACTTCACGTGTTAGTGTGTAATGTACTTTACCTGCCTTGAAAGTCATTTTGACAATTTTTTTTGACTCGGGTGATTTACACGCTTGTTTTATAAAGTGTTAGTCACGCATTATAATTTGGGCATCATTTTGTTCGGGATTGTGTTTATATGCTCATATACAGCTAATTGATCATATGTTTGTATGGGAAATGTGCTCATAACTCAATTAATTTTTTTTTTTAAAAGTTCAAACGTGGATGTGTTGCTTTAAGAAGTGGAGGTCCGATATTTTCAAGAAATATTGGATAATGGTCACTCCCGCAGAGGTCGTCACCAACACTCCATGAAAAATCCAACAAAAGTGATGGTTCACAAACTGACAAACTGATAAATTGATGGAAGTTTTCGATCCTGAAGCTGGATGTAAATATGTATGAGATTTATTGTCATTATAAAGACATAGGTTATTTTGATTTAAAAGATTTAAAAACTTATTACCTTTATCATTAATTTTTTTACGACCCCATATGTAATTGAGGGCATTAAAATCCCCCAAAAGCATAAAAGGTGATGGCAATTGTGCAATGAGTTTATCAAGATCGTCCGGATCAAGGGTTGCACTTAGTGGTAAATATAAAGAGCAAATTGTAATAACTCTATGCATTGTAACACTAACTGCAACTGCTTGCATATTAGTGTCTAATGCAATAGTGCTGTGCGGGACGTTTCTATTGACAAGAATAGACAAGCCACCAGTTGCTTTTTCACCTGTATCACAAATTGTATTATATAAAGAATACTGTTTAAAAGTAGTTTTATCATTTGACTTCAATAACGTTTCATGAAGACAAAATGCAATAGGGTTATGTTCATTTAAAAGTAGACTAATCTCATCATAATTCGGTTTTAAACCTCGACAATTCCATTGTATTATTTTATTTGAATTTGAATCGTTCATTTAGGTGGAAGTAAAGTATCTATAGGGGCTTTCGTTTTTACGACCTTGGTGGAATCCGATGGTGCCTCATCGGTCTCCATATCAAGGTGTGAAAATTTATTGTGCAACCGTATAGAGTCGTCAGACTCTTCCGGTTGTCTCCCTGGAGCACACAATTTAGCAGCGGCCATATTTATTTTTCCAGCCTTGCGCGGGGAACTCTTGGTAACAACAGTGTTCACAGAAGACGGGCTCTTGCCACTACCAAAGCTCACAGAAGACGAGCTCCTGATATTACCAGAGCTCGCACAAGACGAGCTCTTGGCACTACCAGAGCTCGACGCTTTTGGTGAACTCGGAACATTCCCCGAGTTCACCGATTTTGACGTTTTCTGATCAGTTTTAGAAACCGTCTGTTGTTTATTAGTTTTACTGGCAGGCTTAGGTTTCAGAACAGGTTTAACAGTTGAGATCGTCTGAGTCTCAGATGTGACTCGAGACGTACCAGGAATGACAGAGTTATAAGGTTTCGGATTTTCAGTTAACCAGGTAATGTCCGTCTGAACTTCAATACATCTGGTTGATTTTTTCTCAACAATTCTACTTATATCAGTATATTATTTACCTGATGGAGTAGTTGGAGACTGGCTTTCAACAAGACGTCTTGCTTCAGGAATGAAATCTTTTTTTCTAATTTAATTTTTTGAATTTCTCTTTCGTATTTCCATTTTGGACAGTCTCGCTAGAAAGCCCCCGTGGTTCCCTCTGCAATTAACGCAACGGGCGGGTTTTGAGCAAGACGAGAGGTCTGTGTGCCCTACTTCACCACATCGAGCACACACAGCATCTCGTCTACATCTTTCTCGGTGATGTCCTAACTGCTGACAATTAAAGCATCGGAGTGGATTTTGGATGAATAGGTCAACAGGTAAAGACAGATATCCGATCTTTACTGTTTAAGGAAGACTTGGAGTATTAAAAGTTAAAATGAAGGTGTTTGTTTGTCTGGTATTGCCATCCTTCCTGGTAGTGATTCGAGTCACCTCTGAGACCCCCTGTGGTTTCAGGTTCACACTCATCTCCTCAAAAGTACAATGTTCCAGTTGGAGGAATTGAGTGTGACGTGTGGACGAACTTCCACTGGTATAACTACAAATACTTTGCTTGAAAACAAATTGTCTGAATGACATTTTTTTTACACATTCAACAAGAATTGTATTTAATTTTAATTTTTTCACCTCTCGCGGCTCACCAGTAATACCAAGTATTTGCTTGTGAATTGCAAAATGCGAAAGTTTGGTAACGGATCGAGATTCATCTGTAGATGCAATTTTCAAAAATCGTGGCCAGTTCAATTGAATTAAATCGTCATCTGATTCAGTTTCTGCCAAATCGCGCCGAGCACGCTTCAGAACTAACTGAGCAGGTAAAGGTCGATTAGTAGTATTGCTTTGGTGTCTTTTTTTGGAAGCCATAATGAGTTTGTGTTTGGTTCGTTGTCCACGTTTCTCACCCGCCTCGGAGTCCTTAAGGGGACAAATGCTGTGGATATCCGACAGACATGATGCCAAGAATATGTGAACAATATACTCCATCAAAGTAATGACATCAGATCCCATATACCACCCGATGGATGTAAATTCAAGTCCCGACAAGACAAGAACCGCACCAACATCCATCTAAAAATGGCATTCGTATAACCATACAGTATTTCACTTTACGAGATTAACCAATAAGCCATGACAGTTTTCAAGGATTTGAGAGTAAGATTACTAAAATATTTAATCATAGAAAAATAATATTGACAAATAAATGAGAATGGAAAATTTCAATGGGGATGAAATAATGGAGAAAGGATGATACATGATAAAATATAATCCAAGAAAAATATCATGACAGACCAATTGTTCAAGACCGGGCCTATCCGACCTCCCGTCTTGACTTGAAATCCGGACCAAAGTGGTATGTTGCGTCGCAGATTCCTGCGGCGCTCAATCACCAGGACTCCTTCATCCAACCGCACGGGTCGCCACCCACGGTCAACAGGTGGGTTCCTTTTCGGGGAGGATCTTACCCCTCTGCTTGGAACGAGCAGTCGGTAAATTCTAATCCCTACCGACAGGGGGGAGAAATCGTTTAATAATCCAAATTTATTGCAATAAGTTTTTCATTCAGTTACAATTTAAGTTCTGTCCAAAAACTTCTCAAAATGTGACACTCCCAAAATAAATGGTCGTTTGTTTCGACATGCCTATTGTAAAAATCGCATAAACTTGTATTATAAATATTACATTTATGCAGAAATTTATCATTAGGTAAGATTCTCATTTTGTATTTGTATTGGTATGCTCTAAATTTTGTATTATAAACATTGAAAGGGTAGATTATATATACTTTTCCAATTTAGATTTGCTATTTCTTGTTCCCATTTAATATGCGGTTTAATAATCAGGTCACTTTCAATATACTTTAACCGTTTATCATGTAAATATTTATTTGACCTTTTCACATTTATAATTTGTTCCATTAGGTTATTTTGTGTATTATTGTTTGGTATATTCTCATTCTTAAGTTTAGACTTCCATGAATTTCATATACTTCGAATAATAATATAATATTTTAGAAAATCCGAATTATTTAAGTTGTGTACCATTTTGATGTGCTGAACAGTATAAAATATTTTTTGTCTATTGTCAAAGATTTGTTCAACATATTTAATACCTTTGTCAAACCAAGGTTTAGAGATGAATGTTTTGTTATTATTATTATTGGAATTTGAGTTATTCGATAACATTTGTTTGTGCATATATTCAACTTTTTCTTTTAAATTAATACTTTACCTTGAGTGTACAGTTTCTGGTAAAAAAAATGTGTCTATCTGAGTTGCATTATTTAAGTATTTTTTATTAATATTACATTCAAATATTAATGGTCCTCCTATTTTTGCTAGTTGTTCCATGTATATATGCTTCCAATCACCTATATTACTCTGACTGATTCTTTTCACCCACCCTGCATTAATTGATTTTATAAACATATTCAGATCTATACTTTTCAAGCCCCCATTTTCGTAATTTTGTATAATTGTCATTCTTCTTATTATGTTTAGTTTATTATCCCACAGAAAGTCAAACATGCTTTTATTTATAATATTTGAATGTTCTGTTGATGGTGTTTCTAAAACAGTTAAATGATATAAAAGTTTTAGTAATGCGAAGGTTTAAATCACTGCAATTTTACCAATCATAGATAATTTATGTTTTCTCCACTTATAAAGACAGTGGCAAAATTTCTTAATTTTTGGGAGAAGATTTAATTCATGATATATGTGTTTATCATTTGCAAAGACAACTCCAAAAGTAGCTGCAATCTGCAGTCCATATAAAAGAAATTCTGTACTTAGAATTACATTTGAAGTTTTCAAGGAACCCTATCGTAAAATTATAGTTTTTATCGAATAAAGCTTCAAAACGGATATTTTAGTAAAATTATCATCTTTCTTTATTAAGGTTAAAAAAGTTGTTGTTTTTTTTTTGCATTTAATATTATATCAAGATCATTGATACTACAAATAAAATAAGTTTATCTTAGTAATAGCGGTATCTTGAGTTATGATTGTCAGAAACGCAATACTCATTTTGTTTGGAGAGGGAGTCGAAGTTTAGGGAGAAAGTGATCAAGATCAAATTTACCAAGATTAGGACAATGCATCAACACTTATGGCTAATTTTTTCCGAATTAAAAATAACATTCACTGTAATAATGTTTTGTTTGTAATACTTAATACTAAATTCAATAAAAATTGTATTAAATTAAGGGCTGTAGAGTGGTAACGGTGATTTTCAACTTTTAGTAACGATGACATTGTCCCGAAAATCGTGAAACACAAATGCATCTCTGTTCTGAACATCTGTGTAACTTAAATCCGATGGAAAATAATGCCGGTAAGCGTCAACAGTGGTTTTCTGTTTTTAGCAACAGTGACATTGACCTTGACCTGAAAATCATGACGTACAAAAGAAGAAACGGACAGACGAACGGTACGACGGACAGACATGGGTAGCACCGTATCTCCCTCACCACTCCATTTTTAAGGCGATTGAATAAGTAATACGTATCAGTATTAAACTGATAAATTGTATAAATTGTGTAATTTGTCATAATATGTAGGGATATTATAGAGAAGATTATTCCTAAATTTTGTTATATATTGCAAACTGATTTTTTTACACTTAGGGTTGCGGTTATAACCTCTAGTGTAACAAAAACTAATTTTATTACACTGATGGTAATTGTTACACTAAGGGTTGACACACAGTCTATTTTATTAATCCAAATAAAAGGACTAGATAGTTATACGTTTTACATCCGGGTAATGAATGGGGATGAGAGTTATGAAAGTTAAGTAAACTTAAAGTTACTTTTCTTCTTATATTTCGTTCCACAATATCCTTTGGCAAATCACTACGCTAATGTATAAACTTTTGAATTCGGAGAAGATATTGAGTAAGCCATGGTCAAGCAGCAATTATATACAGTTTAACAAATTCATGAAAATATTAAACAAAACTGAAAAAACGACCATTTAAAATTAGATAGATATAATAAGATAGGAAACAATTTTATTATTATTAAAAGAAATTATGATAGGAAGAAAGGGCAATATGTCACACTTCCACACAAATTAACGGAAATTTTAAACAAACTCTTTTATAGTTCACATTTTTACAGTTTTCACCCGGGAATAACCTAATTCATTAGGATCACACACTCATGAACACCTCTTACTTGGTTGGCTGCAACCACACACACACACACAAACATACATACACACACACACACACACACACACACACACACAAACAAAAATGCGTATACATGTATATAATCAGAGGTCCAAAGTCTCTTTTGATACATTTCTTGATATTTTTAGCAAAACCGTTAAGAAATATTTCAAGATGATTAGAAAATCCGTCCTTAGCAACAAAGGCGAAAAAGGCTTTAAAAAAAACAACGCCTAGTGTATACCATGGTGAAAATTGCTTTTCTGTACTTGGAACTTTTGTTTAAAAAAAATGGAGAAATTAATATTGATCCCCTACGAAAAATACTAACGATTGCAGCGAAGCGTGACAGGTTTTGCTATAAAAAATGATATGCGCGATTAACCTTCGGATTCTATCATTGCCAGGAATATATCGCAATGAATGAAAGACTTATAACAGCGAACACTTTTCCAGTTACGCCAACGGGTGAGCGGAAAACCCAAAGTAATACTGGATTGAAATGGAAGACATGTACTTCGGAGTAGGATAAAAAAAAGAAGACTGATTGGATATCATTTTGAAATAAAGACAAGAGCGTTCTATTCTACAATTTATTGCATTATATGTACATATGTACAAAATATACATAAAGACATATTTATGGTTTGTTTTCGTTTACAACTTTCACAACATAATGATCAAAATCGTTCATTTCACGGACACGGCCCTAGCTCTGTCAGTGTTCAGAATTGCGGGTAAGGTGGCGTACACAATCAACGTGACCCTTTTGGTAAGGCAGTGGCCAACTTAAGTTCTAGCCAACAGTGTCCCTTCTTTCTATGTTAATAGAAAGGGTCAATATCCAAAACATATAGACAGTACCCTTTTTTATAATCCTCCATAGACACATTTAGATCTCTCCTTAACAAACTCATTGTCCTGCAGCATTCGGGATACTGTTTTGATATGTAATTCGGTTAGAGAGGCTGGGAAGGGAACACCTGTCCGTCAATGTACAGCCTGACAGAGTTACAGTTATAATGTTGAAAGTGGAACTTTTTTTTTTTGCCATAGTCCCCGTTATATCCGGCGCTAGCGACGAGTCCCACGATAAGTTTACTAGGCACAAGACATTGAAACGTCATTCGCGCTGTTACTGTATTGACCCGAAGCAATAGATACTGTTGTGGTCTCTGATCTGATGTAGTAGATAGCCGAACCCTCATGTATCAGTGTTATTAGCCAATATACAACAACTTCCGTTTCCGACTTAAAACTGACGTCCACAACAAATCTAGTTGTAACGGGCCTTCCACATCAATGACGCTTCCGTCTTATACCTTCGTTCATTTCTGTCTTGACGTCATTCGTCGCCAATATCTTTGTAAAATAACTGACTAGTTAGGACTCCCCTCTGTTCGTTTTCATTAGAATTCAAGATGCTAACGATAAAAGGTTTGTAAGGGAAGATTGTTCCAGTGTGAGACAATGGTGTTTGTTGAAAAGTCAAGTCTGCTTGTCTATATAAAGAATGTAGCGATAGGTTCACCAGACTTACAGCGTCACCTTCTACAACCTGTGTATTGTCTCAATTAACGATTTTCGTTTTCACGTTCAGTACGCTTCTTCTTAGGTCCACATAAGCTGCCGATTGGGCGGGTATGTTGAATTTCAGGACTGACGTGTTTGTAATCTGATTTACGGGCCTAAACTCGATCCATTCTCTAGACATTGCTGACGTGTCAGCAGGGGTCATTACCAATTAAGACAAATATTCTTGATGATTGTCGTGACGAAGCATACTGTTGATTATGAACTGAACTGTTTCCTGGGATTCTGGAAGGTTAACCAGTATTCGAGCACACCCCATCTCTGCAAGTAACTGATAACTTTCCAACTTGAATCAATGGTGTGAGAAGAAGTATATCAACCATCACGGAGATTGCAGTTGAGCGGTGATTAAAACTCACGACCACTGGATTGATATGCAGACGCGCTAACGACAGATGCTAATCGGGCCCGGCTCCAAACCTAATCGTTTTCTTCCTCTTTAATGTGGACAACGTAACAAACGTATTCTTACGTTTTCTCACCTCTCCATTATTTCGTCGTTTTTTGCGAATAACTTCAGATTGGGCAATCTCATGCTCTTGAGCTGCGGCTGTAACTTGTTTCACGACTGGTGTCTCTCTGACTACTCTGACTAATTTCAGCGCAATTTCTGTTGTTTGCTCCGCTTCCAATGATATAGCGCCTGAACGATCGGGTTGTACGTATAGGCTCCTCAAATCCTTGAAATGTTGATATCATTTCTCCGGGTCCGGTACATATGGTACCCATTTCTGCCATTGGTAGGCGTATACCTCTATCGAACCCATCCCTTTTTGAAATGTAGAACGCAGTGGTTTCAAATTGGACCGAATTTTGTTCAACGTTTTTCAAAATATACTCTCAGGGAATGAAATTGGACACTTTCAATGGCACGTACACGGGGTTGATAAATTTTGCAGATTTCAGTTTTTGTATCTACTCTCAATTTCAACACATCTCAATACCGGTAGCAGTGAACATCTAAGCAGACGTGCAGTCATTTAGTTTTCGGCTTAAAGTCGCACTTGAGTGTTATTTCTGTGACGGAGCACAACAACTACCTTCAAGGGTATAAAGCTTTGGAAGCTGGATTAAAAATCGGAGGGATTGTTGTTCTTACGAATGTCGAGAGAGTCCTGACTACTGAGGTACAAATAAAAGTCGTTCATGATGTTGCGTTAATGTTAGCGCCTCTCCAACTGACCGGACTTCATTCAGATTAGTCTTTATTCAGTTCACGATTCTCAGTATTACTGGAATAGTGGAGTAAAGACGGCGTATTAACGCTTTCCTTCTGGGAATGATCACCGTACTGGAAGCAAGCGTTCTCAGTATAAACATTTTCCTTTCATACAACCGAACATCCCTACTCATAGGATGGACGACACCGTTCACTAACCTGGCGGCAATCACGCCAATGGCTCCCAGTTGTCCGGACGTGATATTGTCAAGCAGATTTTATTCAGTTTTGAACTGACGCTCATCTTTTAAGTGGCGAAGAGAATTAATTTTACGGTATATTTTGGAGCGATTCGTTGTAAGGCCTTTCGATTCAGCTCACTGCTTCTTACGAGTGTAAAGTCCCAGTTTATTGAGCATTTTGGTGGACCGTGTCTTCAGTCAGGTTCGATGATTTGATGCCTGTAATCACGACTTCACCGCTATGGAAACAGCAAAACGTCACTCCGTCACTTTTTTATATTTAGTGTAGGAAAAAGCTCCGGTCGGTAAACTACACTCCTTTTATCCGCTAGAAGAATCAAATTCATTGAAACACTTAATGTAACGCTAGCTGAGACTGTCAGACATTTCAGGTCTTTTAGACGAACAGGAAATCTTAGTTTCTGTAAACGTGGGACGTTTTGGCATACTCTTTAAAACCCTTCTCGGATACTTATAGCCTTACCATTACAGTTGATTACGCCATTGAAAAAAGTAAACAGTTTCCACCAATGTTCTTGTGTTGCCAGATCAGTCCTGGGAATCTTCCCGAATAATGTCTCAAGTTCGATATTTTGTAATATAGAAGTCAACTCAGACCGGCGCTGCAAACGACATTAGTAATCTTCATGACGAGATCTTTTCAAAGACTGAAGCATTAGCATTTGATCCCTGGTATTTAGTGAGATAATATGTCACGTGAATTCGTTTTACAAAAATTGATGTACGTACGTTTCCAGTATCCAGCTGCTATACTTTTTAGGCCAGTGTAACCTGCGTACAAGTACTTCTTGTTACTTGTTTCGTTCTTTCCTTCAGTATACTCTCAATATGATATTCGGTAAACGCTGCAACATTTGAGGTCTAAAATGTCGTAAAACGTAACGTCAATGGTATTCCCTTGCCAATCCAATAAAGTATACACAGGATTTTTTTTCTCGTTTGAAACGTTTATTTATTTTAAAGATTTCTCCCTTCCATTTTTCTGAGTATTCTTTGTCAAATACGCTTTTCACGTGCAAAAGACGCACGGTCTGACCAACCTTAAACTTGTATCTTTAATAGGTGTTATTTCTTCGTTTATTTCTGAGTAAATATTTGTTTAAACGACTCTCAGCTTCATTTTGTGTACTGATGCTGGTGGGCGTTGCATCCAATCTCCTATGCATTGTTCGATTGTAGCGTCTGGCAATATCTCGTAACACGTCAATAAACCGTCGTGTTCTGAAACAAATACCTAAATATTTTATGTTTAAGCGTTTTTATGAATATTTCTGCATAACTGGCCTTTGTCTCTGTGTTTAAGGCGTAGTAATGATGAATTTCCTTGTATTGAAGGTACTTATTGACCTTCTTGCTTCGAAATTCGATACTATGATCTGTCTTCACCATCTTCGCTTTTCTCGACCCCGATAATATTCGCTGTAAAGCGTTTACTACCATTTTTACTTTTGACAGCTTGATCATGGGAAAAGCAAGAGAAAATGTCTATGGACATCAAAACGTACTTGTAATCATCATTTTAATTAGTCAGACATGTCCATGAAGTTCATATCCCTTTGACTATCGACCCCTTCTACGACGACATGGGACCTTGGAAACTTTCGTCTGACCGTTTCAGTCAGAGAAAACGAATCTTGATCTTGTAACCATTTTCTAATTCTGTGTCTGCTGATCTTAAATTTTTCCTCGGACTTTATAAGCTGGTACAGGAAATAGGTTAAAATGGCCGCCGCGCGCGATTATAGTCAATGGGTTGTTATAACTATTAAGATAATGGTCTTAGCGAGTGAGCAGTCTTGGTGCCAAACCAACCCGAATTTTCATTATTGTAATTATTGGTCAAAGGGTACTTTGACGAAAACTAAATTTATATTACATACAAATGTGTCATAGTAAATAATTACAAATAATTGTTCTACTCAGATACATGGTGATTTCTTCTTTCACCAATTCAACTGGATATGCCATTTATAGCCATTTAAAACCTCATAAAACATTCTCTGATACCCATTTTAATGGCAATAAAATAAAAAATTAATCTTTACCGAGTAATTGGAGAGAAACAAGCTCTTAAAGGATGACATCGTTAAATAAAATGTTGGTGTATAATTAACGTTTTTATACTAAATGAGCATATTTGTATCAATTTTAAGATTTCTATATTTTATATTCAGGCTGAATGGCTATAAACAATTTTTTGCTAGTATGCATATTTCATATATCAAACATAAGACACCAAGTCCATGCGTATCCGTAAAGAGGGTGCCATCCGAAATAGGGTCAGTTGTAGTAAAATAGTACGTAGTGACACTGGCTTGTCGAGCTTGTGAAAGAGAAATCAGTAAGTTATGTAACTTTTATCAGTTTACCAGTTTTAATTTGCGTACCTATCTTTCATTGTCTTTTCTTTATCGATACTGAGCTATTTTCCTACCTAAAACGCATGCATCATCAAGAGCATAATTTTAACTACATTTCATATATTGTTCGAATCTATGATTTTACTAGTAATCTATAATATTAAATTAAACATAAAAAAATACAGTAAAAAGATGGTAGAAATGCAAACATATTCTAGTTTATTAATTGTTTTCGTCTCAGGAGATTCAATAATAACATCGTTATCATTCAGGGGGTTTTGGCAACACCAGATCAATCGGTTATTGTGTAGATGGTGCACGATATAACCAAACAAAGGTAAGGTAAACAATACCAATGTATAAGACTGCAATGAATAAAAAAACAACAACGATTTGCAACAATCAATAGTTGTTAATGTTTGCAATCAATTACAATATGTGTACACGTTTTAGAGCAATGCTTTTTAATTCAAATATTAATTCAGTTTATTACAATATTGCAACAACCTTTCGTCTCAAAACGGGACACAATGACAATAATAAAATCAAAGTACTAAAAGTACTGGTGTCCGGTCCATGTTTTCATAGGAAATATTTATTAAAGGTTCATGAAAAAAGCATAATAAGGAAGAGTATTTTTAATGTTTCCCAAATTATTGAATTTCTTTCTCACAATACAGCAACAACAAATGGTTGAACAATTTGTTTTCTAGGCAAAACACTCTTTTTGTCTAACAACTTCAGTCTACAGTAATGACATCATTTCAGATTGTGATATCTTTACTACAGTGAAAGTTTTGTCACAATGCATTTAAACATCAGTTTCTCTGGTGACTAAAAAACTGATCACAGAGGACATATCAGGAGATGATGCTACACCCAAACTATCTTGACCATGTATTGTCGTCGGATATTTTTGAAACTGAAAAAAAACAAGAGGCCCAAGAGGGTCTGTGGACACTCTACTTGTAAATAGTGGTTGTTGTTTTAAGTAACAAATTCGACTAATCAGTTTTTGGAATTTCAAAACATCAACTTTTTGTGGGTCCCTCCGGCTCCTTATGGAATTTCAATCCTCTTTATGTAACAAAAATTGTTTGCTTATTCTACACAAAGCTTTAAATCTCAAATTCAAAATTATTTTTGCAAAAATGCTGGAGAAAATGAGAATTTTCTGTTCTCCCATATATAATAGTACTCCTATATAACACTAAAGGCCCCATACAAAGCCTCTATTCATTGCAGCCCCTTGATTTGTACAAACTTCAAATCCCCTACCCTTAGGGATAATTTTATATAAAATATAAACTGATTTGACTGACCAGTTGTTGAGTAGATTTTTGAAAAATATTCAATTTTAATCCTTTTGAGACCCCACCTTGCCCCTTATGGAAATTTAATCTTGCTAATTTGACTGACCGGTTGTAGAGAAGAAGCTGGTTGAAAAATTTCAAATTTAAGCCTTTTATGACCCCACCAGGCCCCTTATGGATATTTAATCCTGCTTATTGAACCAAATCTTATTTGCTATGATTAGATGATACTTCAGAACTCAAACTGAATGATATTTTTGCCCAAATGGGTGAAAAACTGAGAATTTTCGGTTTTCCCATTGTATCCCTATGTAAAACTCCAAGTCCCCTCATAGAGCCCCTATAAAAACTAGCTCCTGAATTCTTATCTTGATTCAAACTCCTTATCATAGTGATAATTTAAGACTGATTCTTAAGAGAAAGATTTTGAAATTCCCAATGTTTACCCTTTTGGGGCCCCTCCTGACCCCTTCAGACAGTGGAATACAGTTATTTCAACAAATCTGAATCTCCTTGACAAAACAAAGCTTCTGTGAAAACATAGGAAAAATCAGTTCCATTTTAATATTTTTTTATTAATGTGTATTATAATCACGTGTCCCCTAATTGAGCTCTCGGGGCGGGGTCCTTTTTAAACCCTAGGGACACCATTTGAACAAATCTAATAGAACTATAGTTGGTGACCATTACTACATTAATATTTTCACAATCTGTTTGGCGGTTCATGAGAAGAAGATTTTTTAAGTTTTATACTATTTTAGTAACGGTGGCCATTTTGAATTTTAAATAATAATAACAATTAAAAAAAATCTTCTGTATAATGTCCTATTCATGAGAAACATCCATGTTAAGTTGGAGTTTAACTGGCCTAGTGGTTTCAGAGAAAGTGCTGCTAATGGACGACAGACGACGAACAACGCACCATCGCATAAGCCTTCTGGCCTTTGGCCAGTAGAGCTAACAAACAACAAATCACACCAAAAACCATTCAAATGAGTATTCAGTCTCTTATATAGATTTAGTAAAGTAGACCCCACCTCCAGGGCCAAACCGTGAGACCAAGGAGCATGAAATTCACAATTTTTAAAAAGGACCCATAGGCGTCCATAATCATGCTCACCAATTGTTTTCCAGTGCTTCCTATAATAAGAATTTTTGTTTTAAAGTTTATCTAGAATTTGACTGTTTTGGCCCATCCCCTAAGACCTCATGGGGGTCAGGACCATGCAATTCACATAGTAATTAACCGTCATGTCAGCAACAACAAATCACACAAAAAAACATTCAAACAAGTCTATTCAGTCATTAAAAATGATCTTTTTTGTCATTTTCTCTTTTAAAGATTTAGTCAAGTAGGCCCTACCCCCAGGGCCATGCAATTAACATTTTTTATAAAGGATCCATATGCGTCCATAATCATGCTCACCATTTGTTTCCCAATGCTTCCTATAGTAAGAAGATTTTTAAAGTTTACATTGAATTTGACTGTTTTGTCCCCGCCCCCAAGTCGCCAGTGGGGTGGGGACCATACAATTCACAAATTTGATTCATCCTTAAGTACCAAAGCTGCATACAACATTTCTTTACGATTGAGCTTACGGTTTTTGAGAAGATGTCGAAAATGTGAATTGTACGGACGCTTGATGACGGACAAAAGGCGATTGCAAAAGGTCCCTTGAGACAAAGTCTCAGGTGACCTAAAAAAACCTGATAAACCCCTGTGGTGGGGTTAAATTTTGTTATGATTTAAGAAACCTTGATATAAATATGCTTCACACCAAATGTGGTTGAAATCCGTTCAGTAGTTTCTGAGAAGTCTTATGAGGTAAAAAGCTGACGACAAGACACCGGGTGATCACAATAGCTGACTTGAGCTGAAAGCTCAGATGAGCTAAAAAGGAAGAAGACTCCATCGTAGCAAAAGGCATGAATATATAACTAGGTTGACATGTGTACAATGTTTCCGTTAACTGTTTTGGAGTTATAAAAAGAAAATGCAATGCATTTATATTTCAAATAACGTATTTATATTAATTATAAAATTTAAAGACATAAAAAGTTAGACATAATATGCAAAATTTGACTGTATTAGTTTAGATACAATTTAAGTTTGTTTTTTTTATTGAATGAACTCGCAATCTTTGCATTGATAGGAAAATAATCAGCAAGTGAGAATGTAAATTAACTGTGAAAATAGCTACAAATTTTACTTAATGAAACATTTGAACATGTATTTATATGCCCTTGCTCTCAATATTATTGGAATTGAATTTTTTGTGTACTTTCTTATTGCTTCAAAATTGTTCCTTTTTTAATGCAGTAAGAAACAATTTTAATGCATTAAAAAAGGGAATTTTAAACGATTATGCAATTTAAATAAAAGTACTAAAATGAGCAAGAGTGACTTGAACAAAACTTATTGTAATAAAGAAAATATAAGACAAATAAAACCCAAAATTAAAAATAAATGATTTGGATCAGGCAAGCTAAATTTATGGCATTGAAACAAAAATGGATGGATGGACAGCGATTCCTGCTTTGGTAAAGCCATCTAACTGAAGATCACTGATATCGTGTAGTACGGAGATCAATGCAAATTAAAAATGAGTGAACAATGCAGTATAATACAATGACAAATGTTAATTAATATAACATGAGTATGCAAAATATTTCAAATACAGTAGAACTTCGTTAACTCGAACTAAGTTGGCTGGAACACCGCCGATCGCTCGGACAACTAACCCGGTCCCTGTCAAATTCCTATTAAGTTTCTATTGTTCTACCACCGATGGCTAGAACACTGATAAGTGGAACAGTCGAACTAGAAATAAGGACCCGCCAACACACTTACATTTGTTTTTCGCACCTTTCGGTCGAACAGCAGATCAAAAATAAAGAAAATCGGAGAAGTTTGCCATGTTTATTCACGCCTTTAAAGGTGTGGAGTAATTTCTACACGTCATAATATTCCCACTGTCTTAACGAGCGAGAAGTTTGTTATGATTTTTTGGCGAGTGTGTTTATAATTGGTTACACGTTTGTTTAAATTGTATACCGCATGTTGCATTAATTAAGTTAATTTGATGTTTATTTGTAATTTAAGATGAAATAAAAATATATATATATTACAAACATTGAAAAAGTAATGAGTGTCACTTACAATTTTGCCTATAAATCTTAGACATGGGAAGTTCAGTCTCATTGCACAATGTCGCATTTAACAAAGTAGAAACAGCTGAGTAACTTAGTGACGGACCCGGTAACCGGGAGATAACTTAGTCAGCCTCTTTGACGATTGCTGAGGAACTTGGTAAAACCGGAGTGTGGATATCATGTCATTAACACTCTTACGCACTCCGAAAGCTAAATATAGCTATTTATACACGAGTATATAAAATTATGATGATAAAAGGTAAATTAAGTAATTAAAGTGTAATACAATTCATTATATTTGGAAATTATCTTTTCTAGTATATTGGATTTTCTAAATAAACAAGAAAAACATATCATTTACATAATATATTGCACCTGCTCAAAGCGTACACATGGGATTCAATAACACGCACACAAACGTACTTGTACACCATGGACATGTACGATGATTGTTGTACCAGGTTTAACTCGAACTACCGCTGACTCGAACTAATTTGTCCAGTCCCGTCGAGTTCGAACGATCGAAGTTCTACTGTACGATACATTTCTAAGCAGTCTATATGCATAATTGAAGTTATAGAAGACACATATTCTACACAAACATTGCTTGATGTTGTAGGTAGTACAGAGTTGCGTTTCACAAATTAACTCACGACACATTTCATTGTAAAAAGTTTAAATATTAACCTAAATGTGGCTTAAACTATGTAGGAAATGATTTATCATTTTTAACATACATCCAAATTTGAATTTATAGTGAAAATGAACTTGTGACATTTTTTTTTATTTTTGTAGAACGCACGCCTGGTCAATTGGATTATTTTTTATAACAAAAGGCCCGTAGGCTTTAACGGTCACCTAAATTCAAACATGGACTTTGACTGTAATGTCTGCATCAACAGATTACATCAAAAACCATTTAATTAACTCTTTTCAGTATGAAAAATAACTGTTTTTGTCGTTTTCTCTGATAAAGATTATTTGAAGTAGTACCCTTCTCCAGGGTCAAACTGTGACATCCAGGGGCATAAAATCCACATTTTTTGCGACAGACTCATAGGCCTCTTTAATTATGCAAAGCTTTTCCCCAGTTTCGATAGAAAGAATAATACTTTTAAAGTAAACCTTAGTTTTGACTGTTTCAGCCACGCCCCTCAAGCCCCAGTGGGGTAGGGACCATGGAATTCACAAAGGTATTAACTGTCATGTCAATTACAACAAATTACACCAAAAAAACTATCAAATAAGTCTATTCAGTCGTTAGGAATGAATGAATACGGTTTTACGGCGTACGAACACATTATAGGTTATTCGACGCCAACAGGAAGAAAGATTCCAGGTTCATTATACATGTACAAAAACAACAAATTAACATACAGATTTAAACAAAATACACGTACAAATGAATATGCAGAATGAACCTAGAACCTTGATACCTGCAGAACTGCAGAGTTTCAGCAAATTCTATCGTATTTCTCAAATTGACACTTCTTACGACATGCATGAGCCACAGTGGTCCTATTCTTGCCATCACTCATATGGTTCCCTGAAACCACACAGGGGTTGATAATTTAACCACAATAGTGAACATGACAAAAAATTATAAAATGAACATGACACCCATTCGGAGGATTCCTACCCCTCTACAGAGATCGGCAGTGATTCTATTCTTAGCCGGAACCACACAGGCTAAGTCGTCAGGAATAATATTTTTTGTCATTTTCTCTAATATAGATATAGGGTTAGAGAGGCCCCGCCCCTTAGACCCCAGAAGGGTGGGGATCATACAATTCACAATTTTGATTAATCGTAAGGTACCAAAGCTTAAAACAATGGATCAACAGGTGAAAAATGTTAATTGTTTACGAACGCACGACGACGGACAAAAGGCGATCGCAATACGTCACCAGAGACAAAGTGACCTAATAAAATGGCATTATATAAAATAAAATGGCATTATATAAAAAAAACATGTTGCTCGCCTAGCAATAAAATCTATAAACATGAAAATTAAATATGTGTAAATGTACACTCAGCATGACTTGACAGGCAGAGTGAAGGAAAATTATTTATTGTGAGTAACAATGTTGTAAAGGTTAAAAATATAAACTTTGATATTAAAAATGACAATACTGAAGTACACGTCCATTAAAATACAATGGTAAATGACTATTACAATGGATGCATCTTAGTAATCAAATTCCCCTGAGTACATGTTTAAGTATTTCTTCACTAAGTCCTAGACAAAGTGCATCAATTAAACCACCTCCTCCACCCACTTCATTTATTACAAACTATTCTGCTTAAAAACGACAATACTAAAGTTGACTTTCATAAAAATATAATGGTGAGACAGTAACACACACATATATATATACACCAAAATCTGAAAGATTATTTACGCTTCCATCTGTTTCCATTATTGACTATAACAATGGCTGTATTGAAATCAAATCCCTCACCCTCTCCCCAGTACAATTTTTGGTACTTGCTTTTCTTATTTCTAGACAAAATGCCTAAAAATAACAGGTGCCTCCATCCCCTACAGCCTTCTGATACACACACTTTACTATGGAGCTTAAAATGACAGTTCTACAGTTGACTTCAGCAAAAGTGCAACGGTAAGATGATAACATTTATATATATATGATCCAGAATTCACTGTCAAGGAATTTTGTTAGATCACAAATGGCTTGGTGTCCTCTTTTTAAAAGTGCTGGAATACGCTTTATTCAGTTAATAAAGTTTCAATAAACTGAATTTCATATTTAGATGTACTAACTGGACGCAATGCACGATATATGAATGAATGGGGTTTTACGGCGTACCAACACATTATAGGTCATTCGACGCCAACAGGAAGGAAGATACCAGGTTCAATCTACATGTAAAAAACAACAAATTAACATACAGATTAAAAAAATACATCAACAAATGAATATGCAGAATGAATCTAAAATGCATGATATATAAGAATACACATGTTCCATGTCAAATCTAATAGACATTGTTCTATTGTAACAAGTGCTGGTTTTAAAAACTCAGTACATTCAAATATGATAATCGGATGTTTTTATTCAATAAAAATAATAACAAATTATTTAAAAGTATTTAAAATAGACTTTTTAACATTAAGATGTAACATGGGACACTTTTATTTTTGTGATGTAACAAAGACTCCAACTCTACAAATTACTCAAAAATGGTAATATAAGGAATAACTAAAACTATCTGTTTAAATATTCCACTTTGTCTGCTTACTTTTAATCAAATTAACCCAACTATTACTAAATGCTCAGTTAATAAAGTTTTAAAAAATTGACATTCATATTTAGATGTAACTAGACGCAGTAACACATCAATGTGGAATAATACAAATGGTTTCAAAATTACGTTTTCGAGCTTTTTTCATTGGCTTTTAGAAATAAATACATATTTTGATTTATATTGAATTTGCAGTCATTAGAAACACTGAACTGCACCCCAAATTGCACTTATGACACATGCCAGTTTTTTAAATGAGATGTTACAAACAAAAATAGTTACTTCCGTGTTTTCAGAGTACGCCATTTTCCTGAACTGCATATGTCATGTAAATATCATGTGATATCAGAAGCGGTCACTTGATGCCACTTATATCATTTATGTTGTCAAAGAGGAGAGAAATAATGAACAGAGGGGGTTGTATCGTTTTTTTTTTGTGATATTTGAGATGAAACATTATGGACACAAAAATGATTACAAATTCATTGGAGGAAATATCTTACAATCACAACCAGCCCTTATAATTCTTATCTTTATAAACAATGGTTAAATTAACCCCCTTTCACAATAGACCTGAAAGAATGATCATCCAAATTGTATATTTTAAGGGTTTTAGAAATGTAACAAAATTGGGCACCAAAAACATTTTTGACTTCAAGTTTTAATATACAATATATTGAAAAAATGCATTTGTAAAGTAAAAATGGTATTTTCACAACAGAAACCTTGTTGTTTTTTTCATTTCACCAAATCACCCTAAAAATAGTTTCTTCCATCTTTTCCATTATTGACCAGAACAATGGATTTATCTTAGAATCACTTGAGTATGGAGACAATTTGACACAATACTTTATGTGATCCTGAAGAATAAAACTGTTTACATGATACAGTAAATGAAGTTTGAATGACTGGCCAAAAGAGCTGCATTACAAAAATGACGAATAAATGAATGAATGAATTTATTTCTAAATATAGATCTAAAATGTACACTTGATATTCTTAGCAAGGTTTGACTATCAAAAAACTTCAAGAATTCAGTGTAACTAAATTGATATTGTAATCACAAAATGATCATCAAACATGTAATGTGAAGATAAGCAATTGTCAAATGGTTAAAACTATGTAGTCAAACCTTAAGCAGTCAGTCAAGGGAAGGAGCAAAAGTGGCCTTTTAAGACAGGTTGTTGCTTATTACAGGTTAATTTGCTCTGAAAGCGTAAAAATGGGAAATAGAAAAATGTGGCTGCTTAGGACAACTGCCTGCCTAAAAGAGGTGACTGCTCACACAGGTTTGACTGTATGTAATTAACATACTATTTGGAGCTTCTTGGTTTGATTTGTGTCCTTCAACTCGAGAAATTTAGGATGTCTTTTAATCCTATTGGTTATCCTTTCAATGCATGTAAACTATTGCTACAAAAACTCAATTTTATTACATAACTTCCAAGCTCTGGAGGCAAGGGTTGCAGTACAATGTCCTTTCAGTCTTCTGATAAGATATTAAATATGAATTTTTGACAGATTGCACTTGTTGATAATAATTTGTTATTCTTAAGAAACTAAGAGTTAAGTCATTAAACTCTCAATTTGTTCTCTTATATGAAAACTGCCATAGCTGTAAATCAAATAAATCGACACAAAATCCAAAAGTCCCAGACTATTTAATATCCCATCCTAGAAAAAAAAAAGAATAAATTTCCCAGACTTTTCAAGGTGGAGTGGCAACCCTGATATTGAATGAAAATTGAAGTGTTGTTATATAAAGTTTGTTATCAGTTTAATGTGTAACAAAAGTATCAGTATTTTGTAGAACAGAGATGATTGCGAAACTGAAAACAATTGAAAAATGTAGTATTACATACAAGGACGGAAACTTAACTTGTTTGTTTGAAGACATTTTTTCGAATGATTAAATAATGCATCACTTAAATTGAAATAAATAAAGAACATGATAATATGTTGCAGTACTATTATAATGTTTATGACAAACAATTGTAAAAAACAAACAAAACTTCTGAACAATCCCTGAAAGGTGTAGAAGATACTACCACGAGTAAAAGTGGGCAGGCAGAAGAAAATGTAGTATCCAGCGTTGAAATAATGTTCTTTATGAAATGCATACATTTACAACAGGACTGTTTATGGTACAACACCAGATCTTTCATTCAGAAATGCACTTTCTTTTGAGAACTAGACCTCAGGTGTTTAAAATAGAAACAGCTGTGATGTCTCGGTCTCTGTGCGAAATGTTTAGTTTGACAGGGCCTTTGTTGGTTAATGCTTCCACATCAGCACTGGATCCATCTTCTGTTGCAGGCATAGCAGCAGCAAGCAGTTCCTTCTTAATACAAATAATTGAGTCGTCATTGAGGAGAATCTCATAGACGCCATCCTCCCTTGATACCCCAACAACAGTGACGTTCCTTGCAGCCAATGGAGCTTCAGTAATCTAAGGGATAGAAATAAAATACTTAAGTAAAAAACACACACAAAAAAAAACATTATAATATTATACTAACCAGAGCTCTCCACAAGACAGAATCTCTTTCATTCGAATAATTCCGTATATTCCCTTATTAAAACCCCCGGGGGCGTTTCATTTTACAAGGTGGGGGCATTTATTTAAAGATATGAAACTACTAGTCTGCGTACTGGAATATCCGAATTTATGGTCAGTGTACTCTTCACTTTAATTCACTTGGACGCTTACTCTTATCAATGTAGAACAATGAGCTTTCAGCGTACACAGACTAACCACATGTTCTGACATTTTGTAATGTTTTAATCGACAAACGGCATTTTTACTAGTTTGAAACGGCAAATATGGGGAAGTGTATATTTCACTGAAAACTTGTATGAATCATGTTAAAGGAATTTTCATTTAGAAAGGTACGTTTTATTTTTTCATTTTCCAGAAAAATAGCTGGGGGTGTTTATTTGAGGGGGGGGGGGGGCGTTAATAAGGGAATATACGGTAGTTACAATTCAACTTTACTCCATATACTTCATTGCTGCATGTCCCTTAACTGTTCTATTATTATGAAAGTTGGATTTTTTAAATAAATAATAATAATATCAGGGCCTACTCTGGCTGAAAAAGTCTTGTCGGCAACACATTCGTCAATTGAAAAGTTGGAGCCAAATTTATGATTTTGGAGCCAACTTGACTTCATTGGCTCTAAGTTTCAATTTGTATTTCTCTTTTTAGATTTAGTTGGATTTTTTTGTCCGCACAGTAGTGCCCGTCTTTATATAATATCTTACATTTGAAAATGAAGATTTCTAAAGAAGATTGTAACTGTAAAATAAATATAAATATGTTTTTGATTGTATTCTATGTTATTTGTTGTAACTATGTCATTGAAGAAAAATAACAGTTATTTTGACTGTATTTCTAAAATTGTGTTGAATAATATATTTTTTTTTATCTTTTGTGTCATTTAAAGTTATCATTGATTTAGAAAACACACTTTCACATTAAATTCTTAGTAAACCCTTAAACGTCCCGTTATTGCAAGAATCATTAACGGAGCCGTACTCCGAAAAGAAAGGTGCCGACTTTTAGTGCAACCCAAGATCCTAGCAATTTGATGAAACAAACAAAGGAGGAAATGGTTTTGTATATGCAAATAAACCATTTTAACTGTGTTTTCATCAATTAATTCTTTAATGTTTTGTCATAAGATATTGAGACAAACTTGTTTCCTAAATATTTGTTTTATTTACTTTTGAAATGTCCGTGATATTATCTTGCACAAATTTTCATTGTTTGGTATGACAAGTCACATCGTCATCAACAAAGCAACCGATCGCTTGCTGTAAAATTTAGATTGTGTATATTCATTTTTAAATTGCGCATGCGCCGTCAATACCAAATAAATGGTTGAATCTTAAATAAATTACATCTTCCTATTAGCGAAAAATCTGTAATACTCACTGGTGGATAGCTTGTCAAAACAGTTGGATCATTTTGTTTTTCGTAGTTAAATTGATTGAAGTTAGGGAAAATGCACATAATAAAACACATTTGACCCAGATTTCCTAATTCATAAAAAAATATATATGTTTATCTTGAAGCGAATCTTGCAAAGTTTAATTTTTTCGGGACTTTAACAGACAGAATACAAACTTATCTGTGCCTAACCTATGTAAAAGTTAATATACTGTTGCTACCACTAATTATAAAACCATAACACCTCGAGATACGAACAATAAACAGATTAGGAAAACGCAATTACGTGTCATAAACGACCGTACGGGTAATTTGCGGTTCAGTGCATTCGTGTCCGCCGGCTATCGGACAGGTGTTATCCATGGATACACACTTTATGATCGAAAGTTAAGGACAATAAAGAGTTACTTATGAACAAATCATGGCAATATAGCTAAAGTATTGGCATATTTTGTTGGCGCCAATCACTTTCACCAACTTGAAAAAAACATGCGCCACTTTAATTTTTTTATCGCATTTGGCGCTATTGGCGACGGACAGCGCGAGTCCTGATTATTGTGATATTGTATAGTATTGAATAGGGTTCTATGGCACAACAGCACATTATGTACATGATGCAGGGTATATGTTGGTTCCACAATGACATTTCATTTACATCAAGATAAAAATATGGAATATGGGATCTTCACACCTGCTGGATGCCCAGAGGTGCTACAATTCCAACAATTTGGACCCTATTAGTTGCCTTATATGATCATGCAAGGGTTTAGGCAGTGGACCAAATTCTATTCCTGATGGGCACCCTGAATCCACACAGGACAAACTAATATCAGGATATTAAAAAAAGAGTTAAATCATGTGAAAGACTAAACAGAAGTTTCAATCAAATCAATACATACTTTGTTACTAAGATATTGTGCAACTGCAAAAAAAACAAAAAAAAAAAAACAATTTGCTTGTCACAACGCAAGAGTTCAGAGTGAGTATTAGTAAAGTAGAATGGCGCTGCTAATCTTTGAGAGGTTAATAACATTTATGTTAATTTTGTGTGTTATACTGAATAATTACACGGATAGGGCTGTAAGAACAATAATAAAGAAGGCACTTAAGTATTGCAAGCAGCTTCAGAGTGCTTGCAGGATCTAGATTTATTTATAATTCTACATTTCTGTTGCCATAGCAACCATTATTTATTCAGAATGAAAGAAAACGAATGATATACATATTTATTATTGCAAAGTTTCATCAATGTAGGTTGGATATTTATGTTACCACAGGATCCATGTTTTATCTTAATTTTATATATTTTGTTGATATTGTGGTCAGCTGTATACAATTTGCACAACTCAGGTTAATAAAGACTTGTTCTTTAAAACACAAATCAAAAGCAAATCAAATTTAAAGATGTTTTATCATACGAAAGATGTTTAAAGAATATGTTATTCATTTCCCAATTTCTTCCAAAACGACGCGTTTACCCAAATTCAAAGGGCCCCGACCCCATTCCAAAAATTGCAAGTTAGAGCCTTGCAGACGAAACTGGTGGGATACTAATTAGCATTTCCAAACACCTAGGCCATATCGATCATAATTAATTAAAGTTGTGGATTATTGCAAGTTCAACAATTTTAAATGGACATGGCCATACAATCACATGCTTGAAAGAAACCAACAGCTTCAATTATTTCTTATAGTGAAATCTTTACCTGAAGTTTGGACTTGGATGTGGTGGATAGTGATGTAATGTTCTTCCAAATATTGGTCACAACATCTGTGATGGTCACAAAGTCACCAAGTCTGACTGCAGACTGACAGGTTTCTCGCCATAAGGTAACTTTTGCTTTGGTATTCTGATCCTCAAGCGTAATTGGTATATCTTGTCCACGTCCACGAACGTTTACAGTTTTGATTTCGTCTTCCTGAATGTGGAAGAATTAAATGGCATTTAGTAGCATTATTTATACATTTATTTTTTGTAACCTACATTTAAACCAGTCTTATTCAAGCAGTCAATGTGCAAAAGTCGCTTTTAAGACAGTATATCATTAAATACCGTTTATTTGCTTAGAAAGTATAGAAATGAAAAAAAGCAAATGTGGCAGTTTACACACCTTATTTTAGGGCCTATGATGGCTGTTGCCAAAAATAATAAAGTGAAGTAAAATGGCAACAACTATTTGTCGTTATTCTACGTACATAAAACTTGCCGTCATACAACTGGTTAAAAAAATAATCAAAGGACTGACGGTCGTGAGAGTCGCCATTTGTTTGTTTGTTTGAATATTTAGTCATTTAATGCCATTTAGATTAACAAACGATCAGATAACCTAACCACTCTTTCCTGGGATCTTGGAAGTTTAACCAGTACTTGAGCATAACCATCTCTGCAAGTAACTGATTACTTTCCCACTTGAATCAGCGGTGAGAGACAAATGACAATGAGATGCAATGTCATATATATCAACCATCCCGGAAACTTAGGCCGGGTGGGGATTCAAACTCATGAACTCTGGATTGATAGTCAGTTGTATTACTGACTGAGCTAACAGGGCCCGGGACAGGTGAAAATGATATAAGGGTATCTTCAATGTTTAAAAACCAGATTACATACTCATATCAACCATTAATGGACAATTTGTCATTTGTATTTTTAGTTTGATTATGCTGTGAAGAAATTTTTAAGCGTGGACTTTTGAAGGCGATGATTTTAGATCAGGCTTCCTAATTTCTCATTATCGAGGTATTTCCGTTTTTTGTGAACAAGAACAAAATTCTTCAATTTATGTAAAAAATAAACTGTTTTAAGTGTGATTTCATCCTAGCTTTGTTGAAATAAGATGCGGAGAAAAATATTTACGATTTATTTGTTTTGTTTACTTGCAAAATGCCTTTGATAATACTGTTCGATTTAATTCTAGTTGATCCCTCGATTCACTTTTTGGGTAAAATGAGGTTAAACAGATCCTGTCGGCCAGTACAGATAATCCATGACTTTATTACGCACTTCTCAATTAATTGAACCTTTCTATAATAATTTTTAACATTTCTGAATCGAAAGTCAATTCAATATATAGATATTGATCATAGGTTATTTTTTTTCAAGCAGAAAGCTTGTAATAAGGTTGGCCAAATATAAAGGACTACTTTCACTGTTGCTATTCGATATGCTTATTGATATTGAAAAACCTACATTCCAGCCCTTGCCACGCTCCAATGAATAGCGATCTTGTGCAGATATCAAATATCAAAAATAAAGTCTCAATCACTTTTGTACGTTATCAGTTTATTTTTCGTACATTGAAAAGTTACTATCATCCGACAGATACATAAAAAAATGTTCTGGAACTATATTTTGTAATTTGCAGCGGATTTGTACAATAATGGCGGTAATTCTCGATGCAAAGAAAAAGTCTTGTGGAAGAAAATATTTGGCTTTATTCGCATATTATGGGACATATATACTTAATAAATCCTACAAAACACAGCGTTTATTGGTCATATCAATTAAAATTGACATAATGTAATTGCATTCATGCGGTGGAATCTTTGATGTTTGAGACATTCCAATGGAATTACAGTCACTGTTACTCGGTCTGGTAAGTGGACACAGAGGTCGGAGAACCAGTCTTGTTATAGCAAAGAATCGTCAAGCGATAGGTGACTCAAGAATCCGCCTACCCAACAAACAGTATTTTTTATCCAAGACTAATGAATTTTGGGTTAGGCAAAAAAAAACACCCAGTAATTTGAACTATAAAATCTTTTCCAAAGATTAATTCGTTGATATTATAAAACACCACCCAATCCCACAAAGGTAAGTACTAGCTGTACCTGTGTTGGGGGTGTATTTGTGACTGATTTAAATACATTTTAAAGAATATGTAAATAAAATTATAAATATTTCGTTCCAACTTTTCTGTATTTGGTATGCAAGTCAAAAAGTGTACTTTTTAAGGCCTGCTTTGCACACAATTAACTGATTATACAGGATTGACATGTGTTGGCAATTTGATTCTCGAGTGTAACTTGTCGATTTAATCTGAGGGTGTTTACCGTTTTTACCGACGTATTAGGCATATTCGTGTATAAGACGCACCCATGTTTTAGACCAAAATCTCAGAAAAAAAATCTCGTAAATACCGGTATACGTATTAAGCGCATCAATACTTTGTTATTTTGAAAATCTTGCAATCTCGCCATTTTCAAACAACTGCCGAGCTCGATATGTAATACGGAATTTGATCGGTCAGAAATGATTGCCAGTAGACTGACTATGTTAGAGATTATCATAAAGTACACTGTGCTCCCCATCCCCCAGATGACGTCACTAATCATAAATACCACCTATTGGAAAATGCGTAAAAACATTTCTATCAATGAAAATTGCTGCGTTTTTTAGTGTAATGAGATTGGTGCATTCTTTCGCATTTCCGTGGATACTGTATGCTTTCCGTATCGCATCTTTGATTTTTATAGAAAAAAAAAACGCAATAAAATAAAACTTTAAATCTTTTGTTGTACAATACGTCCTCTGCTACAGCAAATGCGTTTGAAACTTGTGAACTACTTTATCGGTCGAATGAATATGGCGGTCAACAATATGCTATACTTTATAGAACAGATTGCAACTCTACACGACAGCTTCGCTTCGCTCGCTAGCCTTCCAAAAACCTTAAAACCTTATCTAAGCTTCTTTCGTAGATTTTTGAAATTTGAAAGAAAAACAAACAAAAACTGATAAGCCCCTGGGGAGAGGTCAAATTTGACCATATTTTAGAGACTGCATAAAAGAATACCTGACCAAATTTGGTTGAAATATATTGACTAGTTTCTGAAATGGTATTTTGAAGTGAAAAGCTTACGACGGAAACGTGGCAATCACAATATGAGCATTTGGTTACATTATCTGATTTTTAAACTATATAAATTTTATTTGAAGGAAAAAAACATATCTTCTTACCTGTACAACTTTTCCAGCCACAGAAAATTTCTGTTATTGTTGTGATTTTAGGGCTGTTTCTAAGGGTAGCACAGCAGCTGGTGGTGGGTTTAAAAGCATATCCCCTTAGTTGCTGTGGCTTTTTTGGCATAGTTAATGGTGTTGAGAGAAACGCCTTAGTGGTCTTTGTGACCACTAGATATGGCAGGGTATCATCAGTTTTCCTGATAGTGTCTCTTAATACAATAGTTTTTCAACTGAAAGTTTTGAGAACTTTTCTGCATCATATACCTTAAGTATGATGCAGCTCTGGCCATCATTAACGTCCACTTTCAGTACCTTTTTTTCTTCACCTTCCTTTGACCTAAAGGTCACAGGTTCATCTGTACTGACCACCTTCACTTTGAGTGGCTTTGCGTATGGCTCTATACCTCTATTCGAAAATATGTCTTTAATGGTTGACATCTGAAAAAAAGACAAAAAGGTGTGGAGTAAATATACAACATTATTTTAAACAGTTTTAAAATAGTCTGGAAATGACAGTTTTTGGACGACTTTACTGCTATAACGGAATGCTTTAAAATATTTTACCAAAATTCTAAATATAAAACTAAGGTTATGGCACTTGAGTTTTTACTTTAATTCTGATCAAAGCAAATGTCAATATTATAGTAAAAGCATCCAATGAGTTAAATATTTAACGTAACCACTATTCCCTGTGTTTCTGAGAGGTTAATCACTTTTGCAAATAACTGTTAAGGCCAAATAAAATAATAGCTGTGTTTACCGTTTCATTCCACAAACTAACGGGTTGGTCGGTAGGCTTTTTTTATTTTACTTTTTTTTCAATTAGGCTTTCCTAATACCTCAAATTCCGTACATTTTTTCAACGATAATGCCAACACACTGCATGGTGAACATGAAAACACGCTGGATGGCGCCATGTTGCCTATTGACACAACCGAATGCGATAGACTGCTTTGCAAAATGTAAAATTAGCCATGTCCCGTCAAGAATATTCGATACATCATAAAACATACACGCATTGTGGAAAACACAATTCGATTTCTTCATTTTCTCCAAAAAATAAAATGCTTTGAGTCGGGAGGATTTGAAAGAGTTGGTCGGGAAACAGTAGACGCAGCTATTATTTTATTTAGCCTAATGAAATGAGAGTACCAGAAATATTGGTTTATGGTCCGTGTAATAAGACTCTAGAGTTCCCCAAACTTTCACATGTCCTAGTTCCAAGTTTGTATAAATATGGTCAAGACATAAATCATAATCTGTGGTAACAGATTCAACTAATTGATGCAGGTGAAGCACTCGACTGAAAGCCTTTGGTATGCATCCTCCATTTCTGTATATATAAATGAAGTCCATCAATACAAGTTTTTCATATCCTGAAACATTTTCTAGAATACCCTGAAGAAAATGTGTGAAATTTTTAGCAGTACTTTTCATTGGAGGACAATAAACAAAAACAATAATCAACTTATCTTGTATCCCTACAATTGCACATTCAATGCCCGAAAAGGTGTGTACAGAAAACTGAATAACATGAAGTTTATGGTACACTGCTATGCCATGAGATGACTAACCATGAACTGAACTTAAAACATTGAATCCTTCAATGTAAAATTTACTATCTAAGGGACCAGAAATTCTCGTTTCTGCAAAACATACTATGTCAGCAGACAACATATTGTTTTCACATTTTATATTTTCAACATGTTTGCCTAAAGATAATCAGTTATGGAAACAAATTCGGAGTTCACCAAGATCCAAAGAACGCAAATCTGGCAAAACTGCAGAAAGTTTGCATGCCTGACGTAGTCTTTCCATTTCTGTTGTTACATCTTGTGAAATGCTGATTTTTTTACTATTGAGATCTAAAATATGAACACTAGACAGACTTGTAACTCTACTTAACCCAACATAACGCACATGATCCTTTTTTCTAGTTCCAAAATGCATAACAGTTGCTTTAATTGTAGACCCTTGGGCTTTATGTATGGTTTTGCCGGACGACATATTAAGAGGAAATTGACGTCGGACAACATGGTATGTTTTGAAATACTGGAACGTTAATTGACGACAGGCTTCAAAAATGGGTGTCCATGTTTTAGGTATATTCTCCCGATACCAATGTTGGTACTTCAGTCGCCACTGCCTTCCAATTCATTTATCTTCAAATTCTACCCAAACAATACTACATCAACTGGAATTCTCAACCCTGAAGTTAAATTCCTTAATAAAACAAGAAGCACCATTAGTGAGACCATCTTCTATATCAATATTCAGACATATTTCAGCTGGCAAACCTAGTCCTAGCGTAAGACTTTTTTGATGGCCCATGGTTTTATTTAGATCTGATTGAATACTTGACAGGATCGTGTCACATAATGATTTATTTAAGTCACCAGAAATGGCATCAACAGCTTCTATATCCTTGTCTGAGAGGACTGATGTATTATGGGAGAGGACATCGGCTCTCTTGCAGAATAGGTTTGGTAAATGGTTAATGTCTTGATCCAACATGTTCAGATCTTGAATCTGTCTCTTTTTCATCTAAATCTTCATTTGTATGATTGCTTTCTCTTAATATATTTAGGAGAAAAGCAAATGCAATATCGTCTTTTTGTCTCATCACTTCATTTAGTTCGAAAAAATTGAACATGTCAACCCAAAGATTTGTTGCTTAACAATGAAGTTGTGTGGTCTTGTAATCTTTTGAAAATATCCATGAATCCATGACAGGTTTAATTTGAAAAAGATCACCAACTGCAAGAATACTTATTCCACCAAATGGCTTAGTTTTGCCCATAATCTCATGCAAACGCAGATTTATGAAGTTAAACATGCTGCGACTAACCATAGAAATTTCATCAATAATCACTACCTTTTGGTCAAGAAATCTGGATTGCATTGTGTTCAGCTGTTGCATATCCAAAGGCTTGAATCGAAAACCTTGACTGATAGGAATACAAAATGCAGAATGTATCGTGTTTCCACCCACATTATGGGCAGTTTTACCAGTAGGGGCACATAGCAAGAGTTTTATGGTGTTTGGATTTTCCTCCTTTATATGGCTGAATTATTTAACTAGAGCTTGGTAGAGAGCTCTGATTACCACACTTTTTCCTACACCTGCACCACCAGACAAGAAGGTGTAAAATGGTAATAATTTAGTTTTGACTCTGTGAAGAACATGATAAAATAAGTTCTTTTGCTCACAATTTAGTTGTCTAACTGATTGTAGATATTTGTCATCATCCATTTCTTTGTGGGGCAAAATGCCATTTGCAAAATCTTTCCTGGTTACACTCAAGTCCTGGCCAATATCGTACACATCACAATCACCTACGGCTCCTTCACTTGGGTCAGAACAACTACATTACACTGATCTTCTTGGACTCTCATCTGCAGGTTTTCATATTCATCAGTATCAACTTTCTCGTTATTTAAGTTGTTGGCATCGATTTCCGCAGCTTTTGCAGCATAACTTTTCTCAAAAGACGCATACCCTTCAATGAAACTGCTTTCCTCATCTCGCCAATGGGTGTACAACATTGATTTTTTCTCGAAAGTATTCCTCGCAACCTTTGTGAATTGATGTGCAGTGACTATAAATGACCTTTTGACATGTTCTTTTTCTTACCGAAGTGCCACATGAAAATTGTATTACTTTGCCGGGGGGAGCATCCATTTCATTATCAATCAAGTCATCATCCTCATCATAATCATATTCGATCTCTGGCAATTCTGCTTTTAAAGCACAATCATCTTTTGTAGACACCTTCTTTGGTTTTCTACACAGCTCGTACCAAGATGTAAAATTAGCATAACACAATTGCTCTAAAAGTTTTGGCCTTCGTTTGTATCTGTTCAATACATTATCCATCTCTACGTTTGAGAAAGTCTTTGGGAGCTTCTTTAAGTCAGATGATGGCTTAAGTAGAGAAGTTCTTTCTTCTGATCTTTTGGTATCAACATATATTACTTCTCTAGTGCTTCTTCTTAAAGGCATCTGAAGAACTAAACATACAGCCTCTTGAGCACCAATTTTTACAATTGATAAAAACTGATTACCAATTTTCCTTACCTGTTGTCTTATATCATTATCTATTTCCCTAGCCTCTTTGCAGGCATCATGCAGAAGATTTGACAAGCCACGTTGACCTTTTGATATGTATGAAACAATGTAGGAGACACATGCATATGGGTCAAGTATGTACTGAATATCCATGTTAGCTTGCCAACTTTTAATCAACACTTTGTTGTAATTGTTTATTCTATTTTCAGAAATAGATCGCTTTAAGAATACTTTTGCCCTCTCGATGCTAGATCTGACGGTCCTATCTTCCTACATGTCTTTGCATGCCTGTGTGTTTGGTAGTTGATCAGAGTGTTTATTGAATCATCTTCACAACATGCTACATATTTGTTAACAAAGGAAGAAATATCATCATTCGAAGAAAATCCATACTTTGGTGCACCTTTAATCCACATGACCATATGAATATGTGGAGAGCCTAGCCGTTGAAATTCACCACAATAAAAATAATCAATTATTTCATCTACAGGCTGTACTTTATGCTTCAAAACATGTTTAATGAAAGTTTGCACCCTGTAGTCAAAATATCGAGCACAGGTAACTGGATCGGACTTTATAAGCATGCATTTGTCTTGCCAAGACCGTCCATTGACTGTTTCAGAAGATAATTCTTTGCCATGAACTAACTTATTTAACGATTTCAACAATGGTTCCCACTTAGTTTCAGTTGCAGAAAATGAACAAAACCATGTTGGAATTCCCAATTGACGAATCATTGCAAATAGATATTTCTTTGCATATTCCCAATATGGTGGCGAGCCATGCAAATTTTGAAGAACTCTGAGCCATCATCTTGCATTGTAAGCTTGTCAATAAATCCAGGGGTTAGTATTTCACCGGCTGTGATTTTCATATATTTTGTTTTGCATTTTCTTACTGCTAGAGTAACTTTGTCTCTTTATTGCTTAACTTGTAACCTCTTCAGTTGAAGAAGATATTTGTACCACTAAGTGCAACTCTTCTGTCAACATTTCTGAGTTCCCATTTTGCTTATTCCACTGAAATGTAGCGGAACATGACGAGTGTTGTTATCAACACGCTTTTGCCCACAGTATATTGTAGGAAAAGATAGAACTTCTGAATGAGTATCTTGGAAAAGCCAATAGGTGTACTGTTTTCACCTGGGGTAACACATAATATTTGATTGAATTCCCGAAAGTCAATCGACTGTAAAAAAAGTATCCAAGTTACCAGTCGGTCTTTTTGAGAATTGTCATCTTCAGTCCATTCATCACTGGATTTACCAGTATCAGTAGCTAAGTAACTCTGAATTGGCTCATCGGGAAAGCTTGGTTGGCAATATGTTTGAAGCCATGTTAGTTTACAGTAATTCCTTCATTCTTGAACAATGTACTATTTTGAACTAGCCATTTCGCTGCCTCAAATACTTTATTAGGCCTAATATTTTCAAAAGAAAACATGATGCTTGTATGACAGTTTGCGTTTCAATTTCAGCATTATAGTCTCGCTCTCATTTATTATTCTGGGCAAAGATTTTATGGTGCTGTTTACATCTGCTGGTACATTTATAATATTGCCCTTTTAATTTATTTGACCCCCTCTAGGCATCTCTCGCAATTGCATAAATGGATGCTGTGGTTACACTAATCTTTCTTCTAAGTTTGAAAGCTTCAGCTCTTCTGGTTTATCTGGAAATTTGAGACCATTATGCAACCAAAATTGGGAGGGGGGGGGGTCCAATTCGTATAGCATCACAACAAGATCGACAAATCCATTCTTTATTATTTACGCTTACATAATTGTTGAGATACTGCCTTAGAGACATTGGTGTGGCTGTATTTCGCAGTTTTACAACATCTCGGACAAAATGCCTAAAGAATGTTTGAGTGCAACATGAACAAACACAGTTTGGTTCAGATGAAACAAGGTTATGGAAATTAGAAACCAAATTACTGTGTTCTTCCGACAAATAATCCAAATGATGTTGAACAATCCCCATACATTGCAATTCACTGCTACCAATATGTAGATCATCAATTATACCACAGAGACGTTTTCCTTTCATTTTTTCTTCCATTTTTTGCCTTTTACCTTCAGAAATAGAGAAATTTGGTGTTGATTGGAACGAAAATGAATGTAAATCGAACTGAAGATGATTCAGTGGCATTTGACTGATAGATTTAGATAAAGCACGCACGAACATGCATAAACTGTGCAGTGACTCTACACTCCCAAATATGCATGTGCCATCAGGGCAACTTATCCCATTTTCGTTACTTGAATGGCTTACAAAAACATAAAAAACAGAACCTTCAAAATGTATTCCAACAGACATACCAATAAAGGTAAGGATGAAGTTTGATGCATTAATACAAACATTGGCGAAAGCATTTTCAAGGGTAATATAATTCTGATTATCTATGTGATCATTATTTTCTAAAAACCCAAACAACACAATTTTATGATTAATATTCACAATTTTTCTTTTGTATGAAATGTGTGTAGGCAGAGTCGCTGGATCTATCAACCTTATGTGGCCTGAATGGTTGAGAGCACAATAAAGATGACTGCCAGTAAACATTATATCATGTAAATCTTCAGAAATGAAATGAGCAAGTGATATTGATCTACTAACTGTAATCAAAAACATTAAACAATTTGGAACACATTGCTCCTCTTGCATCAATGGGAAGGCATTCTGCAGCCTCATTGTAATCAGCAGAATATACCAGAAAAAATGCCATGTTTATTAAAGCACAAGCTGAATGTTATAAAGTTATTCCTCATGCAGAAATGTAAGTTCACATCATGGAGACAATCAAGACAGTTCAATTTGACTCAAAAGATAAAATACCAATGTTCAAAGAACTTTTCAACTGCAGAAATTATTAAACAAGACTCTCTGATAATCAATAATAACTCCTTGACAATAAACAAGATGATTATCTCTGATTTGATAAAGCACAAATAGTTCTTCTCGAGATAATGAACACGCTTGTCCTTTCTCCAAGATAATCAAGATTCTTGTTCTACTCCTGGTAGTCTCCAAGATAGTGAACGTAATATTTCAACTCCCAAGATAATCAACATTCATGTTCTTTTCCAAGATGAATAACAATAATTCAACTCCAAGGCAGTCAACACAGTAATTCAACTCCAAGAAAATAATACTTCACCTCCTAGATAATCAAGATTCTTGTTCCTCTCCAAGATAGTGAAAGTAATATTTCAACTCCCAAAATAATCAACATACATACATGTTCTTTTCCAAGATAATTAACAATAATTCTACTCCAAGGCAATCAACACAGTAATTCAACTCCAAGAAAATAAACACTTGTTCTTCTCAAGACAAGAAACAGGGATCTTGCTTGGCCAATTTAAAAGTGCAGGCTTAAGGGAATAAGCAGCTAAGCTTGTATTTTAAAGAGAGTTTGTGATTATAGACCCCAGTTTAAAAAAATGTGAGAGGGTAAAGGTTTTTCTTTCTATGAGAAAGTAAAGGCCCAGGCAGTACTTATATGTAGCTTCGATGCTAATATACACATAAGATAGTTTTCAACTCAAACATAATAAACACTATATAATTCAACATAGTAAACAAATATTAAAAAACTAACATATAAACGGACTCGGCCTTCATTCATCACACACATGCCAGTGTGGCTATGGGAAATTCATCAAATTTTGCATCCAAACTTGTCCATCAAAAGCCACTATCAATATTTGTGAAATATGATGTCTAATTGTAAGGTATGCCGTAATAATAAGACTGAAAAAACTCACTTTTGTCGATTGTCCTCAATTTGGTGACCAGCTAAAAGTACAAAAAATGGCGTCTTCAGCATCAGCGTCTCGTCGCAGTTATACAAACGTATAACTACACTACACGCCAAATAACTAGTCTGTAGAGCGGACCAAGCTCTCCCGATTGGGTCCGTAAACTAGGAATGTGATTTGATCACTTTGATTGGTGCTTCAGCGACAGTTGAATGACGTCACAGTTTGGTAAGCGTTGAATAGCTATGAATTGTGGGACAGGCATGGAATTTGCTGCCTTTTCATTGGGGGTTCATAGACCTGATTCGGGAGATATCAGGACTGGGATACCAAATAACTCACATATTTGCGAATAAAATGTTTTTAAAACATATTGTTGTGAACATATATAGATTAATTTACGAGGTTTATCATTTAATCTATGATTCAATTGATTTATAGCTTAATACGCTTAAATTCAATTCAATTTTCAAACATATTCGATAGAACTACTTTTTTATCGGTTGTGTAGATTGAATTCATTTCAGCTGAGTTGTTAGGTTTTTAGTAAAAGCCACGGTTGATTTCAACATAACGGCTATAACCAGTGCTTACGCAACGGCTAACAATGAAATAAATATCTTCAAAAATGCTGCAATCAATAGCAATAACTACGATTTGTTAACACTAGTAGCAATGCACAACTTCGGGTCAAAGGTGTTACTTGGAACAACGACGAAGTTCTTTCAATAAACAAAACAAAAGACAAAGATAAAAGTTCCCAATGCTGCAATCAATACCAACATCAGTTCTGCCATCAATAACGACATGTATAAATAATAAAATAACGAAACAAATACAAATTAATACAAATATTCATAAGTAACTATATATTTACTCATATCACCAGTCACAGCAATATTAAATCTGTTAAGGCATAGTCAGTGCCGTAAACAAATTTAACAATACAAACTCCATAATACATTGACCACGTGCACAATCAGCGTTACTCTTCTGGATCCTTCTTACCTCCAGCAAAACCAGAAAACAGTATATTTCAACAATAGAAGAATACGACTACAAATCACGAGTGCAGTAAAGGGTCACGTGGTGACAACATATTACCAATTGTTGGGACATCATGCACAAACATATATTAAGGCATTAGGTACACAAATACTGAAAGGCAAAACCATTGTCAACTGCCAGGTATACAAAGTATATGAAATGTTCATTATGTTACTAAAGTTATCATCCTTGTTTGCTGACATGAATACAATAAAATTGTCATAGACGCACAATAATAACTATCAATACAATTAACAACCCAGCACAGTAAATTGGAACACTATTTTATAAGTATCGTATTCCCGCCAAAAAATGTTATTTCGTGGTATGAACATACTAACTTTTGACATTCAATCGTGCATGTCAGTACATTTCTTGATCTCTTTAGATATATATTTGCTGAGTAATGTGTCTATTAGAGCCTGTATACTAAGCGTTGCCACATTGGAATATTATGCTGCAGACACATGATATGACACCCCACCCAGTCACATTATCATGATATTATGACGACCAGACCTAGAACTATCCTTTAAATACTGAGCGCCAAGCGATGAATTTTCTAGTATCAGTCTCAAGTCTTTGGTATGACCCGGTCGGGAATCGAATCCACGACATTCCACAAACGGGGCGGACTCCCAAACATCAGACCACCGCTGCTTTTATTCGTTTACGGATGTATACATTTGATGTGCACAAACACTAAACATTACTTTTAAAAGCAAACACAAATGCATTTATGTATAGTAACATTTACTAATACGTATAACGCGGCCTTTGCAAATTGTCTTCAGTAGAATTAACAATGTGTTCAGCCAAGCATATGATTGTAGCTTGCTAAAAACCTTTATTTCTAGCAGTATGCCAGGAAGGTGGTCTTAAGCTAGGCTTTCCCACGAGTCTGTGCATATTTCGAGTTTTATTTTCAGGGACACCTTGAAACTGTCAGTTTCCGTTGACATCCTATGGACATTTATATTATTTTTGACGACAGCTCACCATAAAGTTTGTTTCGGATTCATGCATATAGTATGTGACAAACTTGGCCATCGAACCTGGGACCGCTGCAGTATGGCATAGATGATAGGTTTGCCAATGACTGTACTTTGGTGTCTGGTACTTTAGCTTGTCATTTGATCTTAAGCAGTGGAGATGGCATACGCAACACAGGCCTTTACTTTTATGTTGTTAATGTCGTTATCCAAGTACATTGCTTTTGTCAAGGTATTGTTTAGGTAATTGGATTTGTGTATCACTTGCGAGTTTATTTCGTGCCAATTACTTCTTTCCTGATGATTTCTGATGTACAACTCTTGCTAAAAAGTTTTCACATACTCTAGAGAGCTGTTCCATGCTTTTTCTGCATCTTGGGGTCCGAGTCGGCATTTAAATTCAGTTATCAGTGTGAAAAAAAGGTCTCAAATAATATTAAAGGGGTTAAATGCCATTGTCAACACACATCCGGTTATATATGTCTTATCAAGTTTTATTGGTTGGGGAGACCTCATAATAAATATGACGGTGGAAACGCCGTTCTTTCGCAAGTAACTGGCACACTTTCTCACATAAAGATTTTGGACCGAGCGGAACTCGAACCTATAACCTTAGTGGTGAGAGGTAAGTTTTTTAAAAGGCGTCTTAGACCATTCGGCCACAGATAACCCCACACATATGATGAAAGTCTTTACTTTGGTTGCAGCATACGCACCGTAGGTTGAAGAGTTTTCCATCTGTCAAATATGAGATAATGAAACCGTTGGTTCATATGTTTTATGCATCAGTCAGAATGGCAGGGAACACCATGCTGAACAATGTTGAAGCTTGTTTGATTTCTCACTGGAAAATTGAAGGAAGATTCATCAACGTCAAGGAAGAAATCATGCATGCCAGCATATTTATGAATCTTTTCAGATATATTTCTGCACCAGGTACCAAGTATGTTGCGTAGTTTTGTCACGACAGTCTGGCATATGCTTGTAAATGATGTCTTTTGCAATTCATTTGTGATTCTGCTGGTAGCGATATCAAGTTTTTTGTTGTTTTCTGAGAGAAGGTCGTTTATTTTGTCATCGTTCTCGTCGAACCAATCCTGGTGCGTCTTTGTATTTGGGATCGAAGGATCCTAGTGGTGGAACTGTATCCTTGAAGGCTTTCCAGACATCCTCAACATGTTTGTTACCAAACTGAAGGTTAGCGATGTTGTTATTTGATATCACTCACTCTACACCACACATGACCTTGGTAATCATTACATCCTGTCTTTCAGCTTTCTTGGTAATAGAACAAAAAATCAGTGCGATCTAGGTTGTTTTAATGCGGTTGCAATGATGAAGTACCAGTTTTTTTTTTAGATTAGCATTGCATGTGTGATACAAGTCATCAGGAGAAGCTATCCATTGCTATAACACTTGTTTCTACAATTTGCTACTTCCCATTTGATGGTGTCTCGGCGGAGTAAGGAGGATTGCTATCGTTTTTCGCACCAACTCCCCGCACAAAGGGAAGCAACTGTGTCGGGACTTGCTAGAGTCACTACATACCGCTGTACTACTACTGACCCTGTTTCGGATGGCACATATTTTACGAAAACGCCTTAAATTGGTCTCTTGTGTGTAATATATGAAATATGCATACTGGTATAAAATAGTTGTTTATAGAAATATAACCTGAATATGAAATATAATAAAAATCTTAATATTTATACAAATATGCTCAATTAATATAAAAACGTTAATTGTGCAACTGCAGTTTATTTAACAATGGCATACTTAAAAAGCTATTGTTTTCTCAAATTACGCAGTAAAGTGTTTTATTTTGATTGTCATAAGAATAAGTATCAGAGAGTATTTTGTGAGGTTTAAAGCAAAAGTTATACATACATTAAATCAAACTATTAAAAACGATATATTTGTATTACAAAATTGAAAAACAATTACATTCTGAAGAGATGATTACGTTGTAAAACCCTAAACAGTTAAATTCAAGCAAAACCATTTCTATGAAAATTAAGTTTTAAATAAATACTAGATATAAACTATTTTAAATATTGTTTCGTATTACTTGTTTAATCTACATTATTTCGCCAACATTCAAGGACAGGTATGTTTATGAGGGGGTAATACCAGCAAATCTTTACGGTAACATGTGTTTTTGTTTTATATCTGATATCACATGAACATAAATTAAACTTAAATACTAGGAGGTTTCATAAAATTATCCATAGAAAAAGTGTAACAAAAAACTAAAGCAATCTTCTTTAAACTTCCATACAGACGTAAATTATCTACCCATGTTTAGACAAAGAATACGTGATCAGTATATCCAGAGTTGGAATACTGGCATTGGAGAATTGCCTAAATTCGAATATTTTAGGAAATTCAAGAAACAGTTTATTTTTGAAGATTATTTAGATGTTATAAAAAATAATGCCATTAGAAAAACAGTTAACGTGCCTTAGATTAAGCTCCCACGATTTAGAAATTGAGTTTGGAAGATTTAATAATATAGATAGAGAAAATAGGCTATGTAAATTATGTTCCATGAAAGTTGTTGAAACTGAGTATCATTTCTTACTATGTTGCCCAAGATACCATAGCATCAGAATATTATATTTAAATAGTTCATCTTGGCCTACAGTTCAGAAATTTTCAAGTATTATGTCAAATAAAAAAAAAAAAAAAAAAGGTCGTGAGTTCGAATCCCCCGCCCGGCAACAGTCTCCGTGATGATTGATATACGACATTGTGTCTCATTATCATTCGTCTCTCACCACTGATTCAAGTGGGAAAGTTATCAGTTACTTGCGGAGATGGGGTGTGCTCGAGTACTGGTTAATCCCAGGAAAAAGTTGTTAGGTTAACTGATCGTCTGTTAGCCCTCGATGGCATAAAAATGACGCTAAATATTCAATCAATCAATCAATCAAATAAAAAAAAGAAAAATATATTAAAAATAGGAAAATATGTTTCTGAAGCTTTTAAGATAAGAAAACTAGCACTAGAACAAGTAAATAATATTACGATAATGAAACTACTTTACAATCCCTACATAATGTAACTCAATATGTGTATAGCTTAGTACATAACTTGTATGTGAATTTGTTGTGCATTGTGTCTTGGCCATATTTATTTAAAAACTTTGTAAATGGCCAAAGGCAAATGTTTGCCGAAATTGCCAATAAAATTTGAAATTTGAAATTGAATTTAAAGCTATGTTATCTTTATACTCCGTTTAGTGAAATTTTGTATTAGTAATTATAATGCAATTGCAAAAGGGTTCATATTAAGTACAATCGGTTATTGACGAAGTGTGTCAGTTATTTATTTTCAGAAAATTGCTAAAATTTAAAAATACCACAGTTCAAAAATCCACCTTAACGTGGTGTTAAGCGACCAGTGCTTTGAACAACTGGACCCGGAACAACATTAAAGGTAGTAACTTGTACACATATAATGAACGCAATACGTATACGTTATTGTTGTTATATGGTGTTTAGCGTTTCAACAATTGTTTCAGTCAAATAGCAACGACGTCTACACGAGACATTATTCTAAACGCTGCCACACTGCAGACATATGGTTTGATACCCCAACCAGTCACACTATAATTGAATCATGCCGACCAATTATAAACTATCCTCTAAGTGCCGAACGCCGAGCGAGGAAGCTGCTAGTACCATTTTTCAAGTCTTTGGTATGACCCCAACATGGATAGAGCTTACGACATTACGCATGCGAGCCAAACACTCTACCACCAGACCACCACTGCGTTAAAACGTATACGGACATAGAGTATGAACACATTTTATACACAAACAGTAAATTTTATATCCAAAATCAAACGCAAAGTCAGTTTAACTTTGATTTATAATATGTTTAATACAACACTTACTTGACTCAACTCAGCATACCCTAACATTTATTTCACATTTGTTGAACGGTGTAATAAAAATCAAGTAACGTTATGTGAAGCATTAAGATATTTCATCCGTATAATATAGTCCGTACTGTTTTTCATAGAATATTTATGCAAATAATAATATATTTAATCAGAAGGCATAGCATGTGGTATTTGTTATATTGAATGATAACATATTTTGTGTACGTCAATAGAATAATAAAAGTAATAAAATATCATATTGAATACAACTATCGGCGCTATCTTGTGCTATTATTTATTAAGTTACATAGATCAACTGCCTAATATCACGAACTGACTAGTTCTTATATTATGCTGACACACCAGCAACTGAACTGAGATCGCATGTCTTGTCATCGTTATATAAGCCGGGATGATTAAATATTTAATAATTTATTCTTTTTAATGGGATTTCACGCCATTTTCAA
This sequence comes from Panopea generosa, assembly GCA_029582155.1. Taxonomy (NCBI): domain Eukaryota; kingdom Metazoa; phylum Mollusca; class Bivalvia; order Adapedonta; family Hiatellidae; genus Panopea; species Panopea generosa. Next base: position 44,420,929 of record CM055901.1, on the reverse strand, counting down.
CACATGGAAAGTTAAATATGGTATATCCAGTTGATTGCTTGAGGAAAGCCTCAAAATGAATCTGACTAGAACCACTGTCCTTCCGCAAGTAAACATTTCATATAATATTTTGGACCGAGAGCGACTCAGCAGCGGTGAGAGGTTAGAAGTCTGAAGACGGTAGGTCCTTAGACGGTTCAGCTACGGTGACCCCGTAATAATTTTTAAATGAGGTTAGACTGTATTTCAAAAAGTATAAACGCATTAAAAGTCTGATAAATGAAAAATACGGTCATTTTTTATATTTTCATTCGTTAAGAATGAATCACTATAATACTTTTCCAGCTATAAATTCGTATATTTGTTTTTATTTATCTCTTAATATAAGAACAACGAAATCAGATTGGAGCTGTATCTATTTATAGCCATGTATTACATTAAACTAATATAATGTTATTTAATAAGGATACTTGTATTATATACGAATCTATACATAGATTATATATTTTTATTAGATATAAATCCTTTCTCATCATACATTTTTGACAATAAAGTGGAATCGAGATATTTTATTTATGTACTCAAATGCAAAAGAAAGTGCGCACATTTATATTTTTGATTTTCTGAAATCAAAGGATGGAAAACTATCTTTTTTTCTAATTCGGATTCTCAAACGAAAATAAAGCATATCGAACGAAAACAAAGAACGGGCATTCATAGCATTAATATATATTAGACAAAACTTCCAAAAACACTGCAATTTGACAAGAGTATCACATAACTATCCTGTAACAGAATGAAAAACAAAAACTTAACAAAATACCACATAACTCTGCTGCAGGTATGCCATGTTAATACGAGCTATTTGCGGACATTCCCACTAACTTTGTGCGTCGCTTGATCGCCAACGCGAAGAAGATGTTTAGTTGTGGTGAATGTTGCTGGTGGTCACACCTGCGAACTTTAAAAATGTACTTTTCAATCAATTAATGCATTTTATTGTAATCTACTGTGGTATTTTGTTTAGTTTTTGTTTTTCATGCTTGTTTGACACGTGAAAAAAACGCTATATGTTTGCAGTAATTTTTCAAAAAAATTATAACTCTCATCATTAGTTTATATTCTAAAGTAACTATAGAAACGTTGATTTACGTAGTCGGGGCATTTTTTGCTTTTTTCCTACCTCTACTGTTCAAACAAGCGTAGCGTTACCAAAACGTGTTATATTTTTTAATAAAAAATATCAATGTGTGCTGTTTTGTATGTTTTTTTATTTCCTTTAAAAAATGACACTAATTATGCACATTGCAAACTGACGTCAATATTATGATGCTGCGGTTTGCCATTTTGTTTGAAACAAAATGACGTCGGGGCACTTGAAAATGGATTGCATTCGGCATACCGCAGTTCCGTAAAGTTCTGCTCCATGTTAGGTAATACACCTGTCCAAACAGAGAAACAAAAGTACATACAGTGAGTCTAATGTTTTAAGGTCTCTAGTGTTTAAATGTCAAAAAAATAATGGTTTTGAGATGGCCGGGAATCAGTCATTAAAAAAAAGCTAATAGGAACCGATTTGAAGACATATTCACTGTTGTGCATTGTATAATTGATATAAATAAGTTAATTTATCAAGAAACACCTACAATTTGGCGGGAATTTAAGACATGCGCATAAACAATGTCCAATAAAAAAGACATCGATCACGTGTTGTACACTTTTTGAGACATACCCTGCAATACATTTACCAATGAAAAGATTAGGTGGGTCGGCCTGCGAATTGTCACTTAACGTCCGAACAACCATGCGTTATAATACAGTTACTGTAGTAAATATTTTTACACATAGTAAATTGGAATAGTAATTCATTCTTTACACTAATCGAACTGCTACTGAATTTTTTAGAACCGAAAATTGCGTTTTTATGCATTGTGCTGACAAAAGATATCGTGTCCCGTTGGAAACTGCAACACGTCTAAAATCATGTATTTGTAAAGTATTTTTTAGAATAGCATAGGTCAAAAAGGTGCTGAAGGCCAGTAAGGAACAACCAAACTTCCCTTAGATTTGTACTGTAATAAAAAAATTAATTGTTCTTGGTACTCATATCATCGAAGGTACTAACCAATTGTTTTCTCTCTCCCAGTTTGTGGGAAAAGCATCGACTTTTTCGGAATTCGGGACCCAAACCAGAATTAAATCTCCTAGTTTTATGATTGTAATGATTAGCAAATCTGTCCGCAGTGTGAGGACCTATATACTGTTGATGTCAAAACAAATCTCAAAATTCAAAATACTTCTCACGTATAAATATGTTAGCATTGTCATTGCAATCCAAATAATCAAAATACTCTGGTAAAATATAATCATTTTAGTTTATGTGTTTATTTTTGCGTTGCTGTTGAGCATTGGTTTGGGTTGCTTGAACTGGCCGTTATTGTACTGCTCCTGGTGGAATACATGGATTTTTGTAAGGCCAGAAACGAGATTATAATTGATTCCTGGACCACGAGTCTGTTGTCTGTTGTGGACAATCGGCTCGAGCATGACCCAATCCTCAGCATGCAAAGCTGGATCGCCGAACGGAACGAAAAGGCTGGGTTTGTGAAACGGACCCAGACCCGAATCCTGCAGTAACATTACTGCCTGAAGTACCATAAGTGTAACTAGCGCCTTGTGTACCTGCAAACCTGCCACGCTGTTTCACCTTCTTCTTTGATAGCGCTCTGCTTTCCGCTCTACGTAAACGTTTGTCGTCGTCGCTGTTGCTGGCCAAGTCGTCGGATTCGTATTTTCGAACAATATCCCACCCGGAGAACGACTTGTCAGCAATTTTTATCGATTTCTTTCGACGAAACACTTTTTCCTGCACGACTTTGATAAAATCCAATGATTTTTGTTGTACACAACGCTTAATGTCTGAAACAGTATTCAGGTCCTCGCAAATGTCCGAGTTAAAAATGTACTGTTCTTATTTCCCGAATACTTATATTCTTGTGAGCACGTGGTGCTGTCCTTCACCTTTTTTAAATTGTCTGCCGACGACGTCTGAACTTTTTCTCTGAATTCTCTTTTCAATGTGTTCAATTGTTGATCATAATAAAACCTCATTTATTGAAAAGTCTGAGGAGAAAAATCGTCCTTATGACCCTCTAATTAAGACCCCGACACAAAAACAAACGGTGGTTCGTCGCTGGAGCTTTCGTGGTCGGCCATTATATGTAGCGCTACTAAAACGACAAATGCAAATACTTCGAATGGTGAAAATGTACACACATGTACCTTATATACAAGTCACTTGCCATATAGCACGAGACTACTCTTGCAATGTAACCTTCACTTAAATGTCCGCATTCCTTGTCTTACACCTAAGATAGATACTTAAGTAGCCAAAGGGATGTTTTCTTGCGTAGATTCACTGTAATTTGTTGTAAAATTATATAAATGTCTGTTATGACCGCCATTCTGAATTACGTCGCCACATGGAATGTACGTGTCGTTGTACCTCTGTCCAGCATCACTTAGGCGTCAATACGCTGACGTTCTTAGAGTCGTGGCGTATTCGCTGTCATAAATTTTCAAAATTTACAGTAATACACACTATACATGTGTGAAAGAATGTAGAGAAAACAAGTTTTGCCACTTCTACTTATGTATACATGTTCCACGTGGAAATCCTGCAAAATCGCAATTCGGGCTATTACGTTATAACTAGCCAAAGTGACTGCTACCTCTACTACTTTTGCTGCTCTTACTAATACTAGCCTTACCGCGGTTACTTCTACTACTACTTTTACTACTACTACTACTACTTCTACTACTACTACTACTACTACTACTTCTACTAATACTAATACTACTACTTCTCATATAATTACTAATACTATACTGAGTAAAATAATAAACTTTACATCCAGTTCAATTCAAATCTACTATAGATCTGTTCTTTACCACAAATTATATGCATTCATTTGTCAATGGAATAACATTTCAAAATGACAATCGATTGCAGCATTTTCGTGTGACGACGTTTAAAATACGCCAGAGGTCATTTTCAAAAATCTTGGAATATGCGTCTTAGACACAGATGTTTTAAACTTACTTATTTTACTTCGATTGTGAAACAAGTTCTTACAACTTAGACAAATCACGCTCGAAGTTTTCCTGGGTAGTACCAGTACAAAGCATATGCAGAAAAAGTGCCTTACTCAAGGACACCACACATAGCCGTAGCGGAGGATCGAACCCACGACCGTCCGATCTTGGGTTCGGTGCTCTACCACTGGACCACGCGCTCCACACAGATAAGGTAAACCGATGTTTCCATCGATGTATGCTTATTTTATCGCGGTAGCTTGACGGTTGTATGTTAATATCGAGTGTGGCCTACGTTTGATGCAATGCATGCCATGACCCGCCGACGCACCGAGTAAACGTAACGCTGTATAAAAGCATTAGGCAATGCTTGCCATTCGTGTACTAAGGCTCTTTCCAGGTCATGAACTGTGTCGATTTGATGAATCAGTCTTACTCGATGATCAAGTTCATCCCTGATATGCTCAACTGGTTTTATGTTTGGAGAAAGAACGGGGCCATTCAAGGACTGCGACGTTGTTTTGTGCAAGATACTGTCGTGTTATCCTGGCAGTATGCGGCCTTGCATTGTCATGTTGGAATATCGTACCTGGTCCGTGGTTTTGCACAAGTGGTATGACATGTCGGGTCAAAATTTCATTTATGTAACGAACAGCATTAAGATTCCCCCGTATAACCACCAAGTCAGTTTTATGACCACCTATTATTCCACCCAGACCATCAAGCTACCCCCACCCAACCGATTTCTCTCCAGAACACAACAATCTGCAAACCTATCATTTCTGCGGCGATAGACACGAGTTCTACCGTCAGAATGACTAAAGCAAAGCGAGATTCATCACTGAATAAGACCGAATTCCAGTCTACACATCTCCAACTAACTTTCCCATGATAGCCTTGTACGTCTGTGCTGTTGGGTCATTTTTTTACCTGTGTAGTGACGACATGCACGGATTGGATTCATGTTCGCACGTCATCGATTACGGATTGTTTGAGCCAACACACGATAACGCCTAGCAGTAACTGTTGCGGGTAAAAAATGTTGACGTAAGTGCGCTAACGTCATGTAAGAGTTAGTGCGTGCAGTGGTTGCCCGGGGTCTTCCAGTTCGTACACCGTCCTGAACAGAGGCAGTATAAGCATAGCGGGTTCTAAGATTATTAATTGTCTGTTTTAAGCACACAATCTTCTGGGAAACATCAATAACTGACGTGCCTGCCAATAGCATCCCTATTACTCTATTTCTGTCAGATTCTGACAGTCGTGGCATCTTTATTTTTATCAAGTTTAAAAAGCTATGTGATTTTATTGTTATTGGGAACACAAAGACATAAACTGTGTGATTAAAATTGTCCACGAACGTAAGGTACAGTCTGCACCAGAAAAACGTGCCAATTACCAAATATCGTGATTTTCATGTTTTGCCATCTATATTTTCAAAACAAATTAGTGTATTGTTATCTGTATGGATTAGGCGTACAAAACGTTATTTAATTTTTTTAATGTGCGCGCGGCGTTTGGACCTTCAGCTAAATATAAAATGTAAAACTTCTTTTTTTTGCTGAGTATACTACTAATACAATAACTATTACTACTACTACTCTTACTGCATATACTACTGCTGTTATTCTTACTTCTGCTTCCTCTACTACTAGTTTTACTGCTACTAGTACTACAGCTACTACTATTACTAGTCTTAGTACTTCTACAACTACTAATAATAATAATACTAATATTAGTCTTACTACGACTACTATTACTACTACTACTACTACTATTACAACTACTACTAATACCAGTCTTACTACGACTACTATTACTACTACTACTACTAATACTAGTCTTACTACGACTACTATGTTTTGGTATTGTTTGATATTTGGGAAAGTTAGAGGAAGTAGTGTGTTCTATCACAATGAAGCATAATATTTGAAGTCACCAGACGTCACCATTTTAACTTTATTTTTAAAATGTTTCCCGGTTAAGGCGCCTTCTGACTCCCACCATCGGGAGCGGAATCACATTCGCATACCTTGGCCTGAGTAACTTGCAAAATTGTCACGCTACGCCCCTGTCCGCATGCTTTACAATATCCTAAGACTTATCTACATGAATATGTATACGGTTTAAACATTACCTTGCTAAGGAATTCACCAGTGGCGTAGTGTTCTTAATGTTTAATTAGAAAAACACCGTGATTGAGTTGATAGTGCTTCCGGTTGTCGCACAACAATATAGAAAAGTACGTTGAGATAGATTATCAAACATCTGGCATGCTGTAGAATCAAAGATCGTTTCATTTCCGACTATTGGAAAATTTAATGATGTGGTTAATAAATGATTGAAAGAGCCAAACAACTCTCAATAAAAGTCGAATATAGTTTTTTTTTTAAATCGACTAGACGTATTACATGTAAATAAATATTAATGCTCTATGTAATTTGCTTTTAAATTGCTTTCTTTAGCCAGTTATTTAATACCGCATATAAAACAACACTCTCTTCCGTGGCCTAGTGGTTGAGGCGTTCGCCTCGGAAGCGAGAGGTCAAATGTTCGAATCCCACACTTGTTTTTTTCTGATGCGGATGGTTGCTCACCCTGCAGCTAGTTAAATTATGTGGTACTGAATGTCTAACAGCCAAACGCATGGCAAGGATGGCTTTCGGGACGAAACTGTATACAATATAAAACGTCTCATAAGCCCATTGTGGATGACCTTTTCAATCAATAGGGATGACACTATAATAAACAAACATTTTTATAGCCTTCCTTTTAGCATTACAAATGTGGGACCCGGAACGAAGTGATCTAAGGTGCCGTCTCAAAATCACTTACCTCTTGTCGCTAAGGTCATCGGTTCGAGTCCAGCGTGCTCCTAAAGCTTTAAATTAGAAAGTTTGCCAGTTACTTGCGTATTAACGGTGGTTCGTATATAACCTGAAATGTGAAACCCTATTAAAAATGTATTTCAAATGACTAAAAGGTTTCAATACAGAATAAGCCCCAAAATGAAAGGAACCAGTTGTTTTCTTGAAATAATGAAAATAAATAACTATGATATCTCTGGCATAACAAAACTATTTATATCGTGTTTGATGAACCGTATTCGTGAAAAAAAATATTTAAGCACTAATTGCATTGGACATATACATGTACAGACAATTTGTTTGGAAATAAACAGTTTAACACAATTTAGAATTACATGTCACTAATTCAAAAGCCATTTATTTACAGAATCTTTAAAGGTTGAATCTGCCTGAAAATTATATAAAACTTTATAAATCTGTATAATACTGAACTGTATCAAGCAAAAATATATTGCAGAAAACACATGTATCATTTGGAAGTATTATATGAGCCACCAATATCTTGATAAAGCACATCGCTATCCAAATGAGAAATATTTACATCATGTCAAAATCAATACTTTCTTCGTATATATTGACAATTGTTTAACCAATTATTTATACATACATATTAAATAACAAAAATACAATATTTGAAATGTTAGTTTTGTAAAGATGATTTTCATTCGACATGATAAATATTAACATTTGATAGACACTAAAACTTCCTTATAAACGTGTACCACTATTCGATAAAAAATTCCAATAAAAATATAAAACTCTTTCCCTTTTGTCATATTATCTTAGTATTTTGTTTTTCCTTTGTTGATTTTTGTCTATGTACTTCCACATTTTGTGATGGAATGTTGTTGTTTTTAAAAAAAAAACATGTACTACACTGTTGGTGCTATTTAATTAGGCTTTTATTTCAGATCAGTGACTTAATACAGAGATTGCCAGGCTGATGTCAAGTTATTCAATATGTTTGGCTAAAAACAAGGTTTGTTTAATCACACATTAAATTTGTTTTGTATTAAATAATATTGGTATGAAAGTAAATTGATATTCTTTTTAATTAACACTATTTCGGGATGAAAATACAATGTTTGTGCTTATACAAGTCACCTTATTAAATGACATCTTACGAAGTTTATAAATTTTAAAGAAAAAATATTAATAATACCACCGAAATGTCATGCCATATTATAATGTATAATTAACCTAAACGATTTAAATCAATTATAGCAAAAAGAAATAAGCAAACATAATTTATTACGATCACAATGTATCATTTTTCTGAAAAAAACATGTATCGACACCCTTACAATACTATTATACAGATACTATAACATACTAAAACATATTCTTAACGCTCACTGGGGCATGCGTCACGTCAATGAAGCATGATTCGTTTTTAAGGGGAACAACTGGCAAAATCGGATATGACTTAACACCGAATTGCCTTGCAAGAAATGTTAGAATTGTTTCACATGGTATAAAACCACAGCTAAACTTAATCAAAAATACTTTTACGATTCGTTGAAATGTCCTTTTTTATTGCACATTGTCAATGTTCTCATTTTTTGTATTATAATTATTTTTCTCTACTGAAACCGGTTCTAATTTCTCTACAAGTAAATTTGGAAATGCCATTTATACTCTGTTTTGTTTTGAAAATGTCGTCAATCTCCATTTCGTTAATACAGGCTATGGACATGGTGTTAAGGTGGTTTGATTATGTAAAACAAAATTGATAACTTAAGAAAGACAACTGGCGAGAAAGTCTGACCACCTTTTTTTTTATAAATGTGTGTTTCAGTCTGATTTATGCGTGTAAGTGAATGTTTTAAATATCTAACATGGACTATTTAAGAACTTGTAAAACATGGAATACATGTTTATTGTTGAACTAATCTGGAATTTTCGATGTCAGTTGAACCCTCCGGTGTGTTTATGTATTGCATCAATAGAATATACACACGTGATTTGTCAATAAATTCGCTAAACCTATGACTAGTACCTGTTGTGTGTACCTTATGCTATGTTTAAGTTTGTAATAAAGAAGATGTGGTTATTTCTTTAAAAAAGTGTTCACAGTCGCTTTGTTTGCATTGTCGGACACATGCTTGGTGTAAGCAAGGTTTGGTTGGTTTTAACTCCGAGTAGTAGTGAGGATACCTCATTTCGATATAAAGCAGAATATTGCAGATTTACAGTATTTTTCTAGCAGAAATTGCAATGGAAGAGAATCAAACTGTTCAATCGATGCAGTGTGAGAGTCCTGACATCGTTTTTTTATAACATGAGCTATCATCATGGTGGATTAGATCAGGATTGGAAGGCGCTAGTTCTTTGATTGTTTGATGTATTTGCTGTTGATTAATGTGAACTCTTGATTGTTTATTAACATGCTCAGGTGTTTTGACACCGACAACGTGGTAGGTAACACATTTATAGCTCATCAAGCTTAATCTATTTTCGTTTTTTTCTGCATGCCTTGTTGATTAGAAGGTCAAGCAGAGAATTAAAAAAAAATACGCCAGGAAAATTTGAATTGATTTCCATTAGGTAATTGACATTTTAAACGTGTTCTCGATATTCATTATATATATTTTTATAAATGAACAAGACCTACTGCCTAATAGGCGGCATTACTAATAATACGTTGCATTACAGCATTTAAATTGTAACTAAATGCATATAAAATGTATCTGCAAGTTATTAAATATAATTGACTTTATCTTTCAATTTTAGTGTGTTTACATTATGAGTGACGGCAAGACAATTTGTACTGTGACTCATCCATGACGTGTGAGGCGACGCCCTTAAAGATGACATAATATACCAAAACTCCACAGTTATGCAGGTATGAAAGTTCCCGGTTCATTCTGTACTTTCATTTGATGATGTTAATTTTGCAATATATATACCTTCTTGTAGACAACTAGTGAGTATCGAGTCGTCCTTCCTAATGGTATAATATAACTATTACTTGGTGGTACGCCGTGGTACATGTCTATCTGTAATTTATTATTTTCTTTACTTTCCTTGTTGCTTTTTCCTGTTATTCTCTCTGGCTTTGATTGAAACGTAAATTTGGGTCCGGTCAAAATATTGCAGTAAATTTTACAGGAGAGCAACTTTTTGAATTCACGGACGCGTGCAACTAAGGACTCTCGTGATCAATGGAGTTGAGATGTAGTGCATGATATGCAATAATGTTGATTGTGATTATGCTGTTCTGAGGCTGTATCCTTTGAATGCTACGTCCCCTTTTGGAAATAGTCATATATTGTTTTAGTTATTAAATGAAGTATAAGTCTGGCTTGGATCGGAATGTATTTTTTTAGATTAAAAGGTTGATTAAAAAAGGACGATTCACACTCTACTCACCATAATTCTCAGAGGTGATCAGTATGAAATATAAAAAAGTTTTATCAATCATGTAAATGAGAGGCAAAGTGCGATTGTTATGAATAGTTTTTAACACGTGTAATTAAGACGTAGAATAACATTTCAGAAACGTCATTGTAAGACGTTATCACTCACTTTTTCTGTAATAACTGGCCAATATAACTTATTGCTGACACAATACTAAAAAAAAACATGGAAGTATCTAGTTGGTGGTTCGATGTTACGGTAAACAGTATACATGTACTCGTATGATGGACAATAAAATTTGGTAATTGTTTAATTGATTTCGAAAATCAATTTTCTGTTTTAACTTGTCCCTTTTGTCTCACTTTGCAAGATACACCGAAAAAATATAATGTCAATGAAAGTCAATGAACGTAATAAAACCAATTACATAGCGAATTAACGTCTAATTATCTAGACGTTTATATGGAAATTATTGACGAATTTTACATCCGCCATCTAGAATTGATTGTATTTCAACAGTTATTTTTGTTATCAAATTAGGTTCTATACCTTTTTTTCAAATACAGAACGAACAACGTCCCAAATGCGTTCTGTTATGTGACAATCTATAACCGTATTAGTACAAATAGGTGTCATGCTATATTTAACATTACAAGGAACTTTGCATATTTTTGCACTAATATCATAAAGTGTAATTAAATATAAATAAAGATAGTGTTCACTCATTTGATGCAATCATAGATTAAAATAAATGCTATCAAAAAGCAACTATATATCTCTAAAACAGTATTCGAATTGAATTAAATAAATACTCGCACGTACAAACACGCCCGTCCCCCCCCCCCCCCCCCCCCTACATACACACCACACACACACACACACACACGAACGCACGCACACATCCTCACACACACACACACACACACACACACACACACACACACACACACACACATATATATATAATAATAATTACGATACAGTCGTTTTTCGTTAATTCTTCTAGGTTTACGAAGTAATTGTGAAAATGAGCGCGATAGCAGAACATCGTCTGATCACTCAATTTCTCCCAAATTGTTTCGATTTAATGTCTGCAGACAAGGATAGATCCCGGAGCTAGGTAGACAGCCAGTAATAAATCAGACTGGATAGCGCGGGTGTTGTAATATAATAAATGGAAATTTTATTTGTGGAAGTGAATCAATTACCTAGAGTAATCTTAATAGCACTAGATACCAGCCTCGGGTCACATTGTCTGTATTAAGCTGGGAACGTGATAAAAACATAAAGCAGAAGGCAGGTTGACAAGGAAAACGGTGAATTAATACCATACAAATGAATAATTGTGAGTTCCAAACTAATTTTTTGAAAATCTATGTCGTTTGATCCTACTTATTTATTTTAGATCAGTTAGAAAGGATAACAAATAACATACATCACAGTGATTCATCAACTACCGGGTAATAACATACATCACAGTGATTCATAAACTACCGGGTAATAACATACATCACAGTGATTCATAAACTACCGGGTAATAACATACATCACAGTGATTCATAAACTACCGGGTAATAACATACATCACAGTGATTCATAAACTACCGGGTAATAACATACATCAAAGTGATTCATAAACTACCGGGTAATAACATACATCACAGTGATTCATAAACTACCGGGTAATAACATACATCACAGTGATTCATAAACTACCGGGTAATAACATACATCACAGTGATTCATAAACTACCGGGTAATAACATACATCACAGTGATTCATAAACTACCGGGTAATAACATACATCACAGAGATTCATAAACTACCGGGTAATAACATACATCACAGTGATTCATAAACTACCGGGTAATAACATACATCACAGTGATTCATAAACTACCGGGTAATAACATACATCACAGTGATTCATAAACTACTGGGTAATAACCAGTATTTGAGATGAGATAAAGCACCTGTCTTAAAACACAACATCCTGCTGCAGGATCGAATATCAGACCTATTTGCCGATAGCAGTGACTTGCAGAATTTGAAACCTAATTAAATTAAAATATCTGATAAAAAAGTCAAATCGAAGACAAGCACATAAAACTATTGATTACTTCCGATGGTCACTTTTTTATGCTGCAATTCCATTGATTAATCGTTAGCAGAACTTGGAGGGAATATATCAGGAATAAAAGCTATTAATGTCTTTTGATGTCAAATTATTTTCAAAATGTATAAAATGCATCGCATTATCATTAATGAATAAAATCTGAATGGTTTTGGTGTGTCAAATCCACCAAAACATGATAAAATCGATATTTTAATTGGAGTGTTGAAACGAAATCCCTTGACAGCACCTAAATACTGCTTGTTGACCTTGGCATCGTCATTCGAACTCTTACTTGTTTAACGGATCAAATGGAAATCAAATTCAAATCATGGGACTCATTTGATACGTCACAATTTAAGCGGAAAATATATTTTAGCCTCACATAGGCTAGATTATTTTGACATGTTTATATTGTTATCTATTTGACAATATGAAGCCAGTCAGTCTATATAGACATGCACTTTGAGACATCTTGATATTTATAAATATAAATAGCACCTGTTTCGTGATATTTCAGCAAAAGTTAGCACAGTGTAGAGTAATTTATTGCCGATGCAATGAAGATTACACTACTAATTGGTTAAACACAGAAATATCATTACACTACAAATACAAACTATCATCCTAGCACGACTCACAGGCCAACTTCATAAATAACAATATTCGCTGCCAACGTTTTGTATTGTTATAGGCTACGGACTATTCTGGAAGAATGAACGGCAATATTTCATGTTAAGATATAAAAAAAATGAGATCCTCGAATACGTTTTTTACCGTGAAGAAACAAATAAGGTGTTTTTTCTAAAAGTTAATTGAATACAGACATGTTTTGTCAAAGAGATCCTGTTAATATTTAAATATATATCTGTATCTATACTCAGTTGCTAATGGAACTGTGTATTTTTAAATGTTAATATGTGTTGTATACTATTTAAAGTACATGTATAACCCTTTAACATCTAAATGAGAGCACGGATATTTACTTATTGATGTAAATACTAAAACCAAATGATACATTGGCACTTTATTGACGCTGACTTTCGAAACCACACTTGACATATTTATTTAATGATGTATACAAAAAAAACACAGAACTCAGAGTGAAAACTTTTTTTTGCAACTCAGTATACAAATGACTTAACATTATTTCAATTATGATTCACTGCTGTTTTGCCATAATATATGTTACCAACAAGGAATACAATCGTATTTATTCGTATGTGGTTTTTCGTTTTATATATAATATCAAAACGAAATATCAACAACCTGTTATATCCTGACAAATCAGAACATTATTTATAAATCGTTGACGTCTAGATACAAGAATAAAATATTTATAGATAGTGGTATAAAGTCCTGTATAGTTATGAAACATACATTGTATTTTAACTGTATTCGCCAAATCTTTTTATATAAATAACTAAGTAATATAAATATAAAAAAACATGTTAATACAGAAATGCAGTGACATTGAGCAATCTATGTTTAATTCTCATTCAGAAAACCTTGAAGCTAATCCATGTACTCTCTCTATACAGCCCTTATCTAAATAATTGAATATAAGCATGTAATCTAATAATGAATGGACATTGGTTCTGTATTTGAAATAAAATAAAAGACACTTATTGAAACTAATTTGATGAACATTGTGAAGGCGTTGAAAAGTAATCAGAATTTGGCGATGAATGTAGAATTGGTAATTTAGGATGTCGTTGGCGTTCTCATCCAAACGTCAAAGTAATTCACGTTAATTGGTTACTATAACCAATTTTATTCGCGTTCTTCGACTGCTTACGACACTTTCTATTTCTAACTCATTTTGCAAGAACAAGAAACAGAGCAGAATGTTCTCCTTAACTATATCAGGGTGTTTTCAAAATTTGAAATTTTGCAATGAAAACATATTTTGAAATTACCATGCCTGTATACACTCACTGATCCCGTATGAGCATAATGATAATTATTTAAAAAAGTCAAAATACTGCATTGCAAACAAATTTCCTATCTTAAACTACGCGTTTATATATAGGTTTGCTAATTTCGTAATTCGTAAACACGTATAATTAAATGGTATCAAATGTACACTGGACATGGATTATTCATTGACGACATAAGCAAACTGCAAAATATATGAACGCTGCAAATATATTGATTACTTTTAACCTGAGGTAGCTATTCAAACAGATAGCTGCCATTGAGAGAGATGAAATTAGATTGATCATGATAATTTAATTTTCTAATCTTTTATATTTCGCCGAACATAACAGTATATATGCCTTTGAAGGTAATGGTAATGAGGTTGATAAAACAACACGTTATTATCCCATCCTAAATTCTCCAATATCCGTAATATCACACACCGAATTAGGCTAGATACGCCATACTTCACCTTATGAGTCAAGCATATAAGGTAGACATTTTTACTCTTGGCCATAACGCTTTATTATTTGAGTGTGCGAAGTTCGGAAGGACTAGTAACGAAATGATAGAAAATAAATCCTAAAGCTTTAAACGATCGGAGACGTTCTATGTTTTCGTTTCCTCTATCGTACCATATACTTTATAAGTATCATGTTGCTGCTCTTAGTCTTCAAACACATCGAACATGTTTTTTTATCATTTATTTCAGGAGCATTTTGTTGTTTATTTTCACATTACATTACTACTTTTATTTACACTATCTTCATGTAGGTGTGCAATATGATAACCGGGAAAACAACGTTCGATGCAACCCGTCGACCAGAATTAAGCTCCAACTGCTGAATGCTGCTGACAATTTGCAGTGACCCATTTTGTCACTTATACATGTGCGTGCATATGTACGTATGTATCGTTTATTTAAACAGCGAAGTTGTAATGGGCATGTACATGTATAACATTAATAAAATTTTTGCCATAGAGTAGAACTATATAGTTTATTTAGTAACCTGACATACCATACCACATGCCCTTGTGTGCTCAATGTGATTATTATAAGTATTATATGTATATATGTTAGGTTTATGCTTGTATGGTTGGTATGAAGTTTGAACGACATATTTCCTGTTAGACACTTTTTTTCTTAATTTGTAAAGTTACGCTTATCGTAGATATTTCTCCTTCATATTTTCATTTGTTTATGTGCATGTTCAGGTTTACTATGCGCTTAAGGAATTAGTCATCTGAAGTTGTAATATGGTGTTTAGCATTCAACACTTCTTTAGTCATATCACGACAGTATTCTGAGCTCTGCCACACACTGGAGTATCATACCGTAGACACATAGTGTGATACCCCAACAAGTCACATTTAATGACACCGGTCGACCATACCTAGGGCTATCATGTAAATATTGAGCGCCAAGCGATGCTGCGTCTAGTACCACTTTCAAGTATCAGTCATGACGCGACCGGGGATCAAACCCACGCCTTTAAGTTTGCGAGGCGGAAACTCTAGCCTAGACCATCGCTGCGATGATAGTCATCTAGAGGAAATTATTATGAATATTATATAAAAAAAAGTCATACCCATAATCAGGCATCATTTGTCATTCCGAACGCTTACCTGGGAAGCTATAATGGCTGTATACCTCAAGAAAGATCTACCAATGCCGCTCGAATTATATTGTATTAACGTGAAACGTGACTGACGGTGGTAGTCCAAACGAAACAGGATATAATACGATAATATGATCCATCCGCATTCATTATAAATCGATCTTGACAATGGATGTTTAATCTTATTTGCTTTTGTTTGAACGTCAGTGCAATAGTTGATTTATTTTACTTGCGCCTTGCCACGTATGCATACAGGAAAATTGATAATTATAACATTAAAGGCAATATTGAATTTCAATGCATTTTGTGACGTTTAAGATCATTTTGATTTCAAATTGATTCGTCATCAGATCATATTAGTTTACATGTTGTAGAACTTGTTTCACCTAGAAATAGTTCAAATGACGAGGAGAAAATGGTCAAGAGGTATTTAGCTGCTGCCCAATTTTTAATTTTATTCAATCAATTTTACCGTTCTGGTTAAAATATCATTTTTAGTAACGTTTTTTATTTATTTATGATAATGACATACTTTGTTTTCATTTAAGACGTTTAAAGCAAGTTTCTTGGTATACCGACTTAAATGTAAAACAAATATGTAATACTATACAAACAATGTCATTAACTTTGAAACACCTATTCACATTTTATCTTATGCAGCCAACAGTGGAGCCATATCATGAAAAAATTGTGCAATTTTTTATTAAAGCACCAAACTTAGTTCACACATAGAACAAGGTTAACTGATTGTTTTTACACCGAGACCCACTTTCAAAATCGCGGGAAATCCAAGATGGCCGCCAAAATGGCCGCCAAATTTAACAAAATCCCTTTGTGTCTTTATATGATATTTAATAGCTCTTTATTATGACTTATGTTATCAAAGCATATTTATATTTGTTGAATTTAATGCTTTTATTGCGAAAGATGATCTTAAGCTATAAAAATATGTAAAATGTAGACTTAAAATATTAAAAAATAGCCACAATTTCTATAATTTGAATATTTTATTATAATTTTGCCCAACTTTTTCGTAGATATTTTACACACTAATAGTTACACCCTTTATAAACATATAAAATGAAGTTCTTAATGGTGAGAGCAAATTATACGTATTTATATGCAAAATACGGTGGTTGGGTAAATCAATATTAAATGTATATAAATACTGATGTGACGTCATTTTTACATTATTTAGCGTTCTTTACCCTGTAAATTTAACGAAATGTGTTCATAATTATTTTTTTTAAAAATTTTAAATGTAATAGTATTTAAGTGAGTGATGTGAAAAAATATATATTTGTTTAAAATGTTAAAAATACTCTTATATGTTTTTATTGTTTTAAGGCTTTGCTGTACTTATTCATATAATTTCTATGCAATACAAGTATCAAAACTCAAAACATAAATACAGCAGACACATGTATAAGTTAAGAGGGTTGGTGTTAATTGTGGTTGTCTCAAAACTACCAGCAAAAAGCTGTTGCTAATTCATTATTTCATAAACTTAGAATTCAAAAGCATTATTAGTTTCATGATATTATTTTAACAGAATGCAGAATAATCATAATCGTTTTGTCACACGCCAATATGTTGGAAGGTATCAGCTACATATTCTATCAATGACAAATGCGCCCATCTACCTCAATTTGTTCAGTCAGTTCGTCAGTCAGTAAACAATATAGGGCGTCTGTAAATCTTTTCAATCTCGAGTAAACTACCTTCATTGCTTTTGACCAGCCTCTAACTACTTCAATAAAACTGACCAGGTATATTCGAAAATATTAGTATTCAGTATTGTTTGGAAACCTTCACATTGGGACGTCATCTTTTTAACAATCTTGGCAACTGGCTTAGAGGTAATGACTGCATTAGTGCTCTGGAAATGGCAGTTAATGTATCAGAGAGCCACGTCATTCCTCAAGGCCACCCACATAAAAGAACACGTTTCGCCTATCAGGTGACTACTTGTGCATTTCTATTACGTATGTAAAATGATTTTAGATTACAGATGATGGCCGCAGTAAACATATGTCTCGTTTGCATGAACGCAGAATTTTTAATTGATCGATTACCTTCCTTCTCACAGCAACCTGAAGGAACTTCAGCTTAACAGATGTTTCTTTTGGTTTCTTGTTGACATTTATAACATGATTTTGGTGGACAAGATAGAAAAACAGTTTGCAATAAACACATCGTTATTTTCTTGAGTACCAACAGAACAAACACACGAATGCATTAATATGCTTGTAAAATGAGATCGAGGGACGTTCTTTTATGGATGGTATGGTGAGATTGGGGAAAGCAGTTAATAAATTTATGATGTCGCTGGAAAATAAATAAAAGATAACATAAAGAAAAGGAGCAAATGTTCAACATCACAAACAGGTCAAAATTGTAACGTGTTAAACAAAGGACTGAAGTAAATGACCTCTGTGTGACTGGGAGCGATGGGTAATCTATTTGTAAAACACTCTGGAGATATGTTGGTATTTGACACAGGCAATGATATAGGTTTAGTTTAAAACAAGTTATATAGCTAGACTGCAAAGTAAGATCAGAATTTAAATGAATCACTCTGGAGTCCCTTTTCTAGGCAGAACCAGATATTGATTTTGAGAGGCGAGAGGATCGAGTTTGGATTCAAACTCTGGCATGAGTGGCCAATCAAGGCACTATTACCCCGCTTGTCAAGTCATGTCCGAAAGGTATTACCTAGGTTTGAAGAATAAACACCAGTATCTCTCTATCAAGTAAAATATGCGCATTGGATCAAATCTGACCTTCAAACAAAACTCAGTGTACAAATAAGAAACACAATAACTATGTTATTCTTGGTGACACAAGACCTGTAAGTCATCCCATTATTTCGGTTAGAATGTGTTAAAACTAAGTATTAGAAGATGTAAACAGATTGGTACGGGTGAGTATGTGCATGATAATATTTAACAGGATCTACGATAGGAAATGGGATACACAGAAAACCATGTTAAGCTCCAAACTTCCGGGATACATTTCTTGGGGTTAAGGACAACAAGTAAAAACTTTCAAACAAGAAAAGATATTGTCTGCCACTAAATGTACATGAAAGGTTATGATAGAAAGCAGTTGATACATATGTCCTGGATTAGCCATTGGTTTAAGTTGGCAAACTGATTTGAGTGTGAATAAGTTTGGATTTTGGAACAGGAAGATACTTCTAGTATGCATACTGTTTCATATCAACTTGATAAAGAGAGGACGAGGTCCCTGTCTGCATTTCATTTATTCACGGTGTGTGAGCAAACTTCATCATTATTTAGTTGGAAAGGAAAACTATAAAGTAGGAGAAACCGGAAACAATAAGGCATTTGCAACTATATTCACTACTTTCTGTAAAGAATCAATAAAGGTGTAATGTCATTTATAGAGTGATTTGTAGTTTAAGTTTAGTTTACACTTATTTATTTTACTTCGATTGTGAAACAAGTTCTTATACAAATAACGTTCGAAGTATTCTTGTGTAGAACCAGTACCAAGCATATGCGGAAAAAGAGTCTTGCTCAAGGTTACCATAAATGATCGTGGTGAAGGATCAAACCCACGACACTGTGACCATGGGTTCAATGCTCTACCACTGAACCCCGCGCTCCACAAGTGATTTATATTCGTCCCAACAAGTAGTTATAAATAAAAATGGGTCCTTAAAGAAATTGTTCACACATAAAGGTGACCAGCCAAACGAACAGCTTATCAGGTCTTTTCCTATCATCATTCCATCAACCAAAGTCAGATTGGGAAAAAGTATGGGAACCAATCTAGTCATCTATCTACATGCTGTCAAAGGGTATTTTAAAAGTGTAAATGTAGTACAAAGGCTAATGTATTGTGTACATCATAGTAATATATCAGTAGCTGTTGATATTTCTAAAACTTTATCTTTAATTTGTTCTAGCATTGACTGATGCTGGTACATAATGTTTCATTGATTTACCCCACCCACTTTAAGTTGCATCTTGATACAAACCTGTCCTATGCATTGTTTTAGCAATTTTATATCTTACATGTCCAATCATGTATTTTTGTAAAATTCGATGAAAACATTGTGTAATAGTATAAAATAATATCTAAAAATAGAAATGTTTGCTAATTTTGACGGTTTTAGCCATTAGTTTGCTTTTTATTCTCTCTTAGAATAGTTTGTCGCAATAAAGCCAATATAATTATTAAGTATGAGTATAATTTGATAACATTAGTCATACAGATTTATAAAATTTCATAAAAAATGTAAATTTAATGACAAACGTGAAATTTGTAAAATTTGGCTATCATTTTGGCGACCATCTTTGATTTTCCGCCATTTTGAAAATGGGTCTCGGTGTTAAAATAATCAGTTAAGTTTGTACTATGTTTGTGCCAAGTTTGGTGCTTATCTAAAAAAAGGCACAATTCTCTCAATAAACAGCACCATATTGCCCCCACTACATGTACCTGTATTAAGACAGTGTAGCAACATTCGCCGATTTGGGAATGTATATATATATAATTATGAGAATAACAAGTTTGACAAACCTCATATAAAACGCTATTCACATAACTACAGTAATTTACTAATAAATGTCATGCTAAGTCATTACAAGGTTAAGCACAATGAAAATAATACGATCGGACTAATTATCTTATGTTGATGATATTTACTGGGATAAACAACATTATAAAATAATTTTAAATAATGTTAATAATTAGATCACTTACCTCTTACCGCTGGGGTAGTAGGTTCAATTCAGCTCGGTACAAAACAATTTATTTGAGAAACATGCGGAAGGACGAGCGTTCCACACATATCGGATTTTAGGGATAACATATTTTATTCAATTCCGAAACAATTCAAAAATATTATCCAATACAGACAGACGGACGGACTCACCAAGAACACAAATCTGTTTCATTTCGACTTTAAAAAAGGATAATCGAAATATGTATTTGCAAAACGAGACTTTGCATACAAATTTCACTACCATCACTACAGTACAACAAACACAAAATACAGACGCTATAAACATACAAAGGCGACTACAGTAGCTGTAAATGTCACAAACCTAACTAGCCAAAATACCAAATGCAAACAATGGTATTATTGTGTACCGTTAGACAAAACAGATACATGTAAAATGATGTTTCATTATGTGAGGTCATGTTTTCAAACCTACAAAACATGACAACGTATGCTTGTCGAACAATTGTCTTTTCAAATGAAGCCGCCCAGACGCTTAATGAGTACGTATTATCATCGACGTAACGGTTTGCTTCCTTTCCTTTAGTACAGTTAAGAAATGATTCGATAAAGAACTTTGCTGATACATTGGCTAAGTATCCATGCCCATATAACTTTCAATTAGCAAACACAATGTTAAAAATGACCAATTCAGTATATAAACCCAATATGAAGTCTATTAATCCCGGGCCGGAACATTCTTTATTAATTGGATGCGGTGATAAAGTGAAAAACACAGTGTTAGTTGAGAGTTGTGACCCCTTTAATGGCGGTCGCGTTTTATCATTGAGAAATTTTGTGTTTAAAAATTTAGAAATGTGAGTGGAATATTATGCTTTATAGGATACGTGTAGTATGAGACGTTTAGTATGCCTCGTATATCAAAGAACAAGATGTCGGTACTCTGTGTATCCGAGAAAACTGTAAGCGTGTGTTTGAGGCTTGTAATTGCCTTATCATTGTTGTTGATTCCGTGTGGATGCTTAAACGAACCCAGGACCGGGTAATTAACCACTAACTAGACAGAGCATTTTGGTAACCCTTTCATTTGCGGAGGTGACTAGTGAGAGAGACACACCATCGACAGGGTATAAGGACCCGACAGCATGCAGACAACAACATCCTCATATAAACTGTGAGCCTAACGAAGAAATTCCTTCTTAATTACGAGATATGAAGTCCGAGGTCCGAAATGACCTTGTGTCTATAAATAGCAAAATTGATGACGTAAATAGAACGATAAACAATCTGAAAACTGCAAATGATACACTTAGATCGGAGAATAGGGAAATGAGAGAAAACATGAAAGTGATGAGCTTTACATTTAGATAAGCTAGAAGGACATTCCATGCGTAATAACCTTACGTATCAACGGGATACACGGTGGTATTAATGAGTCCTGGAATGACAGTGAACTAAAATAAGAACTTTTATAAAGGAAGATCAGCCTTGAAAACGCTTGTATAGATAGAGCACATAGATTAAATAGAAGAAAGAAAGATAAATACATAAATATTTTTTCTCTAACTACAAGAACAGAGAGACAATTCTAGATAGTGCAAAACAAAATCTGAATGGGTTGCAATTTTCTGTACACGAAGACTACACACGGTGCAAGGGCGAATGGGCAACAAGCAAAAATGAAATACGATAAACTTAAAGTATACGATGAGCAATCAATGACGATGAAGGGAACCAAACCATAGTTATTATTGGACCAGCAAAGGGGAAAGGCGGGCACTCGATTTCACGCTAGGAAGCAACATTGGAACACATAGGTATACAGGAAAGGCGCGAAGTGATTGGACAACACAGTACGCGGAAGGTGGTGTCAATGACGGGATGAATAATGCGTATTGGCTAGGACAACAGTCAAGGCCCATTGGTCGCACAACATGTACCCAGTTTTTCACAAATGCACATTTTAACGTGGAATATCTCGAGACAAAGAAAATATGTGGACGATTTGTTAGTTAAACAATATTTACAAACATATGATATTGTAGGACTTGTTGAAACGTGGAGTAGCTTTAAAGGAGATATATTGATATATATTTTACAGCAGTTCTTTCATTTCGATTTTATAAGACAGAAACCTAGTAATGCAACTCGAAACAGTGTTAGGGTTAGTGTATTTGTAAAAGAAACTTGAACTAAATCCGGTTTAATTTGGCAATTATTCCCAGAGTTTCCAAATTGCATTGTTTTGTATATTAAATCTTAGTGTTTTTCATCTTATGAAGGATATTTTATTATACATTGCGAATGAGAAACATGGCATACTGTCGTTAGCAAATAATGTTTCAATGTTAAAAAATGTATATCCAGAATGTTATTTATATATTTATGAGTACTTTGAATTTGCTCGATAACATTTCTGATGACACTTTATACGATATGTTTACATTTTCGGTTGACTATGATATGTTCGACATTGCCGCGAAATAATAAGGATGCAGATAGGTAAATCTACACGGTAAATCACTTGTAGAGCTTTGTTATACTCATAGTGTGCATATTTTACATGGAAGGCTACATGGGCATACATCTGGAAACTTTACGTGTATTGCAAATGATGGTCATAGCGTGATCGACTACTATATCGCTTCTTTAGAATTATTCCCGATTATTTCAGATTTTAATATTGAAGAACATGATAATTCCGATCATTTCCCAATATATGCCCAACTTACATTCAAATGCAATCAAGCAGAACAGGTCAAATGCGACGGAGAAAACTGTTCGCAAGAATTTGAATTACTTCGTGCAATAGAAATGGAGTATACGTGAAGATATTATTCGGTCCTTTAGAAAAAAAATGGGAATTAATTTAAATCACTGCTTAAGTCGGTGCAAATATAAACAATGCAGCATTGTTCATACTTAGGCCTCTATGAACAGTCGGCCTAAAACAATGCGTTCATTATCGAAAAGCATTGTCTGCTACAACATTTATGGTGGGATTGATTCGAAACATTGTAAATATTCATCGTTAAGGACGATTGCTATAGAATTCCATGCGCACTAGTTCAGAGTACACAGGGAAGCAACTTTGTCAAAACCAGCCAGTGTCAGAATTAATAGAAACATAGCTAAACTTAAGGACAGGGACATCCTTAGTTTATACCAATTCATTTTAGCTCTATTGAAAATAAAGTTCAGAGCTTATATGAAACGTTCTCGAGTCCGCTTCCTGATTAGAACCTAGTATTGAGTGTTATTTTATGAGAGTCATCGAACCCGCAACCAGTGGCGTGAGCGGCCAACACTCTATGCATTAACGAAAAGGGAAATCCTCCGGAAACGATGGGATAGGAACACAGTTTTACAAACACACTTGCAATTTGATCGTGCCCATACTTCGCATATTATTCAATAAAATATTAAACTCTGGTGAATTCCAGTCATATAGTGCGATACCATTAAAACTCCTATTTTCAAATCTGGTTTGAGTGACGATGCGTCAAATGACAGGGGGATACATTTGATAAAATATTATGTATAAGATCTTCTCGAGCATAAAATGACAGAATAATTTAATGGTATGAGCAATTCGAAATTATTATTGTATTGGTATGGGTTTAGGTATGTGTGGCTAGCACAAGATGTTGGTGACATGATCCTTTCTGTCTTAACGTTGAAACGAAGGATATAAGACTGTATAACTCAAACATGACATGATAATATAATCAACTCATCCATATGTAATACATATAAACATATAAAATCCTTAATAAATCCTGAAAGATATTTAAAACTTGATCTTTCGTTCAATCTCAACCGGTGTCACTGCCACGTTTTAGATGCTCCTCTCACAGATTAAATATTGGAATTTGTCGACATTAAAACATTGAGAGAGAAAATAGAATATGTTTATTTTGTTTCTTAAATTCCAATATAATTGTGATAGAAAACGAATACCATGTATTTTTCAAATGTTCTAAGTATAGTCATGTTGGAAAAACATCTGTATTATTGGTATATAGGACATTCAGAACATACAATGTGTTACCGCTTGCTATAAAGCGAGAATCCAGATACTATTAGAAAAAATGCTCTTCTTATAACAAAACTATTTGAAATTATAGATAAAACATAGTTCCATATTATATATTGTAACGTTTTCATACACTCCAAATGCATATTTAGTATATTGTAACACAACTCTGTCAAACATAAATGATCAACACTGAGTGTTGTATTTACTCAATAAACATCTTGTATCTTGTAGCATGTGTGTACCAATTGTGAGCCACTTCTTAGTTTTATATCAAAACCAGATAAAATACATACTTTATTTTGACATCTCCGCCTTCAAACACCAAATACCGGAATCATGACGCTATTCGTTTTTAAAATATGTTATTCATTTTCATTCAAAAAAATGTCTTCGGCGAATCAAAGCTAACATTCGACATCTGAAGATAAACAACTTGATTTACAGATTTATAAATAAATGTTTTATCAGTTAAAAAAATGGTTAACATCAATTTCAAAAACTGACATTATATATGTGACATATCCAGTAGTATTTGGTGAAGAAAGTCCGATAAATCTGAACAGAATCACCATCTTTCCGCAAGTAACTGGCAAACTTCCTTATATTACGTTTTTGGATCGAAGGCCTAAATCCACGACCTCAGTGAGGAGAGGTTAGTGGTCGTTAAACGACAGCACCTTTGACAACTTTGCCACTGATGGTCCCTATTTAAAAGATATATAACAATATATATCATTTTTATATTTTCAATATCTTATTTTTATCGCTTTACGATACGAACTTGATTTCAAAAATGTGGTCAACTATTTATCACGTAAAGCGATTCTTAAAATAGAAGCATTGTAATCAGTTAAAACTCAAATTAATTTATAATTGATCCCCATTTCAAGGGGTATTTTCTAGAAGAATTATGTATTTTGCTTACGTTTGTTTTTTTAGTTTCCATGCATTTACTGACCTGGTGATCGAGATAATGTTGGTACCATTACCTAATTTAGCTTTTAAATAAAAATCTTAAAATTAGCCTGAAAACCGCCAACAATAGGAATACATCAAAGACTAGGTTGTTTTTATTATTGTTGTTGTTGCTGTTGTTTATTTTTGGGGATGTTACAATTCGACGCTGTGTGATTTCTCTTTAGTATCTCGATTAATACAAAATTGACTGTTTTTCCAAAAGTATTACTTTGTAAAAACCTTACTGGACCTTAAAGAACAATCTTTTCTTTATTTGAACACATTTGAAACCCCTTCTCATAGAGACCATTTAATCCAAATATAATCAAACCCAGTTGGTCGGTTCTTGAGAAGAATCTTTTGAAAAATCATAAATGGATCACTTTTTTGGGGGCCACTACTGGTCCTTTATGAATAACAATTCACCTTTAGAGAGTTAAGTCCCAACTGTTATGACACGCCAGTTGAATGATTGAAAAGTTCCTTAATCAGATGACAAAAAGAGATTTTACTGTTTTACCAATTGTACATTTTATTCAAATGTAATAATCGAATTCGCTTTATTATGAATATGTTCTAGACCTTTCATTTGAACAACTTGAAAATTCTTCGGTTCTTAGAGGATATTAATTTTAAATTCACAATTTAATCCCTCTTCGGGTGCCTTCTGACTCTTTGTGGATATTAAATCCCATTGGTGAGGGCCTTATGGAAGAGCGAATTTGTTCAAATGAGATCTCTCGCAAATAAGAGTTTTTATTAATATTATTATCATTATTATTATCATTATTTAAAGAACCCGGTCAAATTTGTTAAGATTAAACAATATTCCAAACCTCAAAATGATACCGAAAATAGAATTAAAAGAGAAGGTCCTGTTTTTCCTTTGTATGCCTTTGTAAAATTCAAAATTCTCTCACTAGTCCCTAATGGAACCTAGTCATCCTATGAACAAACTTACCCCGACTACTTTTGAAAAAAGATTTTTAAATTACAATTGTCCATGCGGCGGAGTCAATTTTAACTAGGGCCATGGCTTTAACTAACCTGAGAGAAAAATCATGTGGTGATACCAAATACAAAATATCAAACCCACAGGCTTTGCAGTTCCGAGGAAGATTTTTTTTAATTTTAAGAAAAAACTTATAATGGCCTGAGGCTTGGGCATTTTTTATTCCAGGGTCAAGACAAGGCGACACACTAAAAGCTGTCGAGCGAAGAGACCATTTAACGGAATTGCTGACAGAAAAACTGATGGACGGACGGATAAGAACAAAAAGCGATCATATTCTCTCATTTGAGCCTTTATTTTGTTTGAAATGTCAAAGATTCAAGATATTGTGCTAAATAGACACCGCATCTGTTTGACATAACTTAATAGCGTTTTAAAACTACACCTTATTCTTCGATAAGCAAATTTCGTTGATATATCGCAATAAATTGGAAAATAAAAGAGTTTTAAATACCATCGGTGCATCATGTTAAATTCACAAGTTAATAACGCGTAGTCGCATAACTGGCTAGACATCTACGCCTTATAGGCGACACCATTGTAGCTATACGACATTGTGGAGTGTTGTTTAATTCATGAACAAGTAGGTGGCGTAACTCTCAGATATTTCTTAGTGGAGGCGAACGTGAAGGTCCCACGTCCCGAGCTCATCTAAGACATGCTCAATATTAGTCATGTCTTGGAAGAACGCGGGCCAATACATCACTTGAAAGTTGTTTGTCTAAAGGTCAGTAGTCTTCCTCCATGCGCGACATGTCAATTCATTGCGATATATCAATGATATTTGCAGATATTGTTATTGTTGTGTATAAAATTTGAATACATTTGAATAGTGTTAATGACTATTGCTATAGTTTTTCATGGCACAATTAATGACAGATACGCCTAAAATTGGTCTCTTATTTTGTGTTCAGTAAATGAAATATGCATACTGGTATGAAATATTTGTTTATAGCAATTTAATCTGAATTATGAAATATAATAAAAATCTCAATATTTATACAAATATACTCAATTAGTATAAACACGTTAATTTTGCAACCGCATTTTATTTAACGATAACATACATTCAGAATTACTTTTCTCAAATAAGGCGGTAAAGTGTATTTTTTTATTGTTATTAGAATAGGTATCAGAGAGTACTATGTGAGATTTTAAGTAATTTATCCAAACACTTTATCAAAATATTAAAAAAAAACGCTATATTTTTATTATAAAATTGAAAGACGATTGACACTCTGTCCGAATGATTTTTGTTTTAAAAAAAACATAAACAGTTCAATTAAAGCTTATAATTACCATTTCTATGACAATTAGTATTATATGCTTGCATATATGTATAGTTTTAATAAGAAACTAGATGTAAACAATTTTAAATATCATTTTCGCATTGCTTGTTAAATCCAGATTATTGTGCAAACTTTCAAGGAAGGGTATGTTTATAAGGCGGTAATACCAAAATATTTGTACGGTAACATGTGTTTTTTTATTTCTGATATTGCATATACATATATTAAACTAAAATACTGAGAAGTTTCATAAAATTCTATCCTTAGGAAATATATGACAATTCTACATCGGTTGTGTGTACTAGTCCCGGTGTAGTTGTCCTCCTACAATACGTTTTACTAGCAACAGGTTGTATAAAATTAGATAGAAGATAATGATCTTATATGGATTGATTGACACTTTTATAATGTACTGTTTTCTCACTATGACGTGTATTGTATGTATTAGATAATCGATGTTCTACTATGTTTAATACATGAACGTTTGTATTTCTATCATTTATTATACAAAACATTTTTTAAACTGTGATACTTATTTCAAGTTGTAACTTTATTGATTACTGTTTGTGTAATAATTAAGACAGAAATACAGAATTACCATATCCAGTTGCTGTTATAGCTATGCTTTACACGTACTAGTTAAATTAAATATAAAATAATTATTCAACTGATGGCCTTTCTATTCTATGTATATAATCATAAAAAGGCCATGTGTTTTTTACTGTTTTCGTTATTTTTGAATATTATCCGTGCTAGAGGTAAGACAAATATAAATCACTTTTAAAATTTTCTATTTCGAGACCAGGCACAGGTAGACAAGTCAGGGGACTTTGATGTATTTTATACACATTTTCACAAAGTTGATTCCGCATTTTAAACCCAAATATAAGAATATATTTGCCAATCAGGAGTCATATGATTTTAAAGGATGCAACCAACATATAGGGTAGGATTTCAACATCTGCATATATTCACGAGCATTAATTTTGAGGACTTATTGCTTTTAAAAAAATCTTTAAGTACCACTACAATGTCTTTACAAAAGCTGTTCAACCTATCAGTTATTGTATATTTTATGGCGGATTCATTCCTGTTATAACAAAAAAAATTGAAAAATATTATATGTGGAATTATTTTTACAGTGGAAATTCTAGACATTATTTTACATATTACAAAGAACTAAATTCAACAGTGCAGTGAGACCTGAAAGTCTATCAAACATAGGTAACATGTATAACGTTTATTCAAGTCTTTTCAACACTATTATTTGAGCAACTGAACAAATTGTCATGAGTTCAAGTAGTGGAATATTTGAATTTAGATGGACCTAATTAAAATTTTATAGGAGATTTAAATGCAAAAGGCATGCTGACTATACGCTAGTACGATAGCAAGCTAAGGAGCTTAGGGAAAGGATATTAACGTTTAATGGGGTGGGCAGGTCCTTTAGCGTATATATCGAGACAAGGAAAGAAACAAACGTTGACCCCTTCCCCGATCAAAATAAGAGTTTCTAAGTCAATAGGCCATCAATTTTAACAAACCCGGTCTATTCTATCGCTGAATGATTTATCTTCAAGATCGATCCGGTAAGTAAAGTAAATACGATGTTTAAAGGTAAATGCTCGGCATTAACAGCACATTTTTTGTCCACCAACATCTTTGGCAACGGAAGAAGCATGTTCGGATATCCTCGGCTTTATTTTTTTCAAAATGGTCATACCCTGAAGCGCGACATTCTGATCCGAGTCGTTAAGGCGCTTATGGAAAATAAAGCAATAATAGAAATATGTCTGCTTATGCCTAAAAACGTCAAAACGTTGTCTGTAAAACAACAAACAGCTGTTCAATATAGTTTAAAAGGCCACAATTTAATAATTACTAGTCAAGGGGGAACTGGGAAAACATTTACTGTCAAAAAAGTTGCTAAAACATTAAAAGACATAGGGAAATCTGTTCATGTCACATGTAGCACTGGGATAGCTTGTAACCAATATTCTGGACTTTCATCAATTACTGTGCATAGGTTGGGTGGGATGCTAGATGGCAGGTATGAAAATTCAATTCTGTTGCACTTAATTTAAACTAATGAAAAGTGTGTTTCTGTCAAGTAGAGGATCTCCAAGTAAGATGTGCTAATTGTAGATGAGATTTTAATGATTTCTGCTAAAACATTTGGCCAGTTGGGCTACATTATACAACGTGTAAGGGGGAATGACCTTCCTTTTGGTGGGATTCAAATGATCTTATGTAGAGATTTTTACCAGTTACCCTCTGTCAACAATGAATTGTATGGTGACCAAGATAAATACCGTTTTCAGTCCCCTATTTGAAATAGGTCTGCTACACACCATGTGAACTTGACAGGAAATTACAGGCAACATAAACATGACTTATTGAAAGCTGTTACTGAACTTGGAAAGGATGAATTGTCTGTCGAAATTGATATTTAATTGAAAAATCTGTGCAGAAATGTCCCTGCAGATTGGACTGAACCTGTGTACCTTTTTGCAGGGAATTACAATGTGGACCTTTTCAACTATGACCGTCTGGAGCAGGTACAGGATGAGTTAAAAGTTTTTACTTCTAAGGGTGAAGGAGACTCTCAAAAAATTTACAGCTTCCCATACTTTAGGAATAAAACTTGGATGTCCTGTTATGCTGCTGGTAAATCGGAGTGACACTTTGGTAAATGGATCTATTGGAAAAGTTCTGGAATATTTACTGACAAAACAGTGACTGTTAATTTTTATCAAAAGAAAACTACGGTTCAGCTCAAACCTCATTTACTTACTGTGTTACCAAAACTGTAGTATGCAAAAGAATTCAATTTCCACTGAAATTGTGTTATGGTTGGAAATTATGGTGATCTTACAGAAAATAGTAAATTTAAGGACACACTGGAAGAAACCTTCACGAAGCAAAATATGAGACAATGGTTTACAAATATCACAGATGATGCATATCTATTTTTCACATTCCTTGAGAGAAAGTGTAGAAAAATGGAGTCCTACACTGACCTATACAAACACGGAGAACTTCTGTTTTCAAATATTTTACCAAATTTACTGGATGCTAAAGAACTATATGATGAATGAGCTGGACTGTTTGCAAGTACTTCTAGTGATATGGAGGACCAAACTGTTATCCACCACTTGTTTAGGAATGTTGTTACTAGATATGTGAACGTATCAGCCTCCCAGTTTCGTAGAGACTACTTTCTTCATGGCAAGCGTGAAAAGGGTAAAGCACATATGAAGGTAATGGGGGAAAAGAAATGAAATCTTCAGGTTAAAAAATGTCAATAACAGACTGCAAGGGTGATACTTCAGTTAACAAAGAAATTTCACACATGCATTTGAAGGCAGGAGTACTGACTAATAGTGAGTATTTTTGTGACAAATTGTACACAAAGTCAGATTTGTTCTTACTGTGTGCAGCGAATGAAATTTCAACCACATCTAAAATGATAAAAAAAAATTTTTGAATGATTCTCTTTGTGCTGTAATGAAAGAATGTGACTCAATGCTTACTTCTAGTGTATTTGGAGAGGGACCAAGTGGAACCAAGCCAACCCTCCCAGGATCTGGTGGTGCAGGGTCTATTGGAACAGGAGCTAGAATGTCTAATGATGAAGGTGCATTCCATGAAGCTGGACCTAATGAAGCAGGTGGTAGAGGTATGGTAGATGAAAGTTCCACACCTGGTCAGAAATAGTTTCAGTGCAAGGGACAGTAGTTCCTGAAAAAAGAGTGACAATAGTGCCAAGAGCCCAAAGAGAAACGGAAAGGGTAAAGGAAAGGGAAAAGGAAAGCGATCAAAAACAAAAAGTGAAGACATTGAAAAAGAAGGTTGTTTAGTATGTTATGCTCCATTTGATGACACACCCAATTGGATACAATGTGACCATTGTGATAATTGGTCTCATGGTCAATGTGTTGGAATTGAAAAAAAGAAGACTGAGATGTTTACAATCAGGAAGATACACAGTTCCTGTGCCCTTTTTGCCAGTGACTGCATAAAAGAAGAGTTATGCATATTAACTTGCTAAGTGGGATCTGTATCAACATTAACAGGTAAACACATCCTGCTGTTAATCAATATATAGTTTACTACCATAAATTAATTACTTTTAAATTTTCACCTGGTATTTGATTACAGTAAAACTTTTAAAATTTCGAATAGAAAAAAAAATACTAGAAAAATCGATGACGCTCCATCGCAAATACCCACTTTTTTTTAAAAATGGCTTAAATGATTGTGAAACAAGCTTTTGTCAGAGCACATTAAAAATTCTAAACCATTCTCATCTGAAAGTACTCTCAAATACTGATAATTTTACACTGATAATACTATGTTTTGACCATGTCCCATTTTTTGATCTTTCAATTTGACTTCAAGGTCAAGGAAAGGTCATAGTGAGGTCATAATGTAGTTGAGTGTAATGTGCTCTTTTAGATCTTTAATTTGATACCCATATTATAATTAATTACCACTCCATTATGACATTCTATCCCCTTAATAGCCATTGAATGATAAACCTAGTAAATAAAAGTGGAACAGAGTGTCCAAAATATGCAAAACGTGGATTCGTCTCTGACAAATTTACAATTTTGCGCGCAAATAGCTATAAAAGTCCATAATGAAAGGGGATTTAATTCCCCAGTGAGTCACTCCCAAGGGGGGGTGGGGGTCCCTGTTCTTTGGATCTCTTAAAGTAATGCCTATTGTTCCCCAGATCTCCTAAAGTATTTGCCAAATTTCCCCAAAAGTAATTGTCCATGTTCCCCAGATCACTTAAAGTATTTCCATTGTTTCCTAGATCTCCAAAAGTTTTAAACATAGTTCCCTGAAAGTACCAAATAGTGTTTCCTAAAGTAAAACGTCTACTATAATTTTCTTTATAATCATTTACACATCATCATAATAAGCAAAATCCACGTACTGTCTTCTTTTCCTTGTTTAAGATATCTATGGTCTATGGCTTGAATTCAGAGAAAAGGTGTTTTTTAAGTTTCCTTAAAAATGTGCTTGTAAACCACAAGGGAACATTTGTGGTTCAATCACGCTTGTTCAACAACTTCAAAAGTTTCTGGTTATATAAATGCTGTGCGAGTTTGGATAAGATTCTTTGAAAAATGTGGGGGATGCTAATGCTTCTAAAAGACAAGAAATATCAGTGGAACCGATGGATGCTCCCCAAAGTGAATGTTTGACTCTGTACAATATGGTAATGATATTGAATGGGGAAAGTAACTGTGAGAGTTCAAAAGAGAAGTCAACACATTATTTTTTATTTCGTGATATAAATGATGCATCCTAGTAAGTTTCATAAAATTCCAACCTGAGGTTGTAGAATAATAGCGCGGACAAAAATTTGGTCACAGACTCAATTAAAATGCCATAACTCCATAAAAAAATCATGGATCTGGAACACAAAGACAATATGCGCATCTGCACATGGTAGTGATGCATCCTAGCAAGTTTCAAAAAAATTCCAACATGAGGTTGTAGAGAAATAGCACGGATAAGAATTTGGTCACAGATAGAATCAAAGGGCCACAACTCCGTTAAAAAATATTGAACCGGAACACAAAGACAATATGCGCATCTGCACTTGGTAATGATGCATCCTAGAAAGTTTCATAAAATTCCAATCAGAGGTTGAAGAGAAATAGCCCGGACAGAGCTTTGGGACGGACGGACGGACGACGGACGGACGGACGAAGCGGCGACTTTAGCTTCCATCCTTTGGGGGAGCATAAAAAAAGGTTAACGGATGGACGACGGAGAACAAAGAAGAAATCGATGGAAGGACAGAAGAGACAAAAATTGAACAGCTGAACGGTTAATTTATAAAAGGCAATAAATACACATAAACAATTGATTTTATTGTGTAAAAACACGATCTAGCAAAAAAAGTAGATGTCGGGTTGGATTGAACACCAATCCTTACGATCCGACGATATTTACCATTGCACTATTCTGCCTTTTCTCATCGGTACTGTAAATATATCTTTGCTCGGAATTACCATCCAATATTTATTTCAGGTACATACGATTATGGGATGAAGTTGTGCAGGGGCCCAGACTAACACGTAAGAAACCTTGAAAGCTGTTACAAGCAATCGACATCTCATTTTAAAAGTAAATTATGATCAAGTATAAAAAACTATACATAAAATCAGTAACTTAATTACAGAGACAGGCAAGCTAACTGCAATATAATGTTCACGGCACTTTTAGTATTTTTTTATAATAACTCTTCGAATCTTGGTCATATTGATATTTATTAAAGTCGTTTTTTCTTATTTTTTATTTCAAAAATGGGCTAAAAAAGTGAAAATTATCACACAAAAAAAGCGTAAAATTCTCTGTTTATTTGTCTCCGATAAATTGATCAAATTAGGTACTTTTTTCATCTCTAAAATTAGGCCTTTGATCCCTGTATCTCTGAATCTCTAAAAGTAATGGCCAATGTGGCCCAAAATAAATGGTCATGTTTTCCAGATCTCCACCACCCACCGCCCCCCCCCTTCCCCCCCCCCCCCGCCCCCAAGAGGGCCTCACCAGTAGCTATGATCTAAACTCTATGATGAAATACACAACAAAGGAACTGTTGGTAGAAATGGGTTGTGTGTGATTGAAGACGGAAGTATGATTTTATTTTGAAATACAAATGTCGGAGGTCATCAAGACTAGACTATACAGTGTCAAGAAGTTGCCAAACGTTACCGGAATGCAATTTTCTGTGATCAAAACGGACAGCTGGTTGTAAAAGCGTCTAATTAACATTGTGTAACGCGTTAAAATGCAAGCTGCATTACAGGAAATGAAAAGATATGAATGTTAACATCAAGGACTAGTATAGAAAGATAGGAAACTTGCATCTCCTGACTAAATTTTGATGAAATAGCACACGAGGGATTCATAATTTGGAAATTAATCATTCATAATTCGCAGGCAACCGATTTCTTAATACATAAACTCTAAGTTGTATGTAATCGTAGATGTTTAAACATGTTTTGATCACGCAAATTAAAGCTTGAATTAAAGATATTAAAGCTTGAAGGAAAATTTATCGTAATTTGTCGTTATTTTAAGCTGCAGTATATAAATTTTGTAATCACAAGTACTTCAACAATTTCAAACACATATTTCCGGGAATGGTATTGTTTTGATGACA
Source organism: Panopea generosa (assembly GCA_029582155.1). Taxonomy (NCBI): domain Eukaryota; kingdom Metazoa; phylum Mollusca; class Bivalvia; order Adapedonta; family Hiatellidae; genus Panopea; species Panopea generosa. Next base: position 44,385,778 of record CM055901.1, on the reverse strand, counting down.
ATATTATTCTGCAATGTAAGAATTTTGATTTGTGTTCCTGGGATTAATGGAAGTTAAGATAATTTTAAACGAGATATTGAGAATTTTGCGTAAATACGCGAGCGTTCACAAAATCTTAATCAGTTGCCTTTCTTTCTCTGTATAGTTCCTGGTAAATATATATAAATACTAGCCTTCATAGAGACATTCCTAAATTAGAGTCGTAGTTAATGTCAGACACTATCGTTTTCAACCAAACAAATTGAACTTAATGACTCGAATGTCTGTATCGTAGCTGATAATGAATTAAAATTGTATAGGAACTTTAAATTGGATCTTCAAATACCCTGAGTGTGCTTAAAATAGACGCACACCTGCTGTTTGTAAGTTAATATAAAAGGAAACGATACAATACAGTAATCTGTACCGACTGACAATAATTAGGCATTAATCAGGCGAGCAGGTTGTAAAGCATGGGTAACTGCAACGCTGGTGTAGATTACGTTATAATAACGGCAAAGTTGTCTATAAATATACTTTTATTTGATCAGGTAATGCATTTTGTATGAGAGTTTTGTTCCTAAACGCTAAATCAATAACGATGTTTTTGAAATCATTGTTGGAATGCAAGTTTCCATTGGGGCGGATAATACTATACACGGCGGAGGAGTTTTAAGAGACAAAATGAGAATCGTACCAATGAACAGGTAATGTGCTCAACGAACACTTATACAATGATTTATTACGTATCCAGTTTATCTTTGGCAAAATATATTCACGGAATAATTAATATTTATTTTTCATGCTTTAATCTGTTCATGTCAGAAGAAAATGGAAAGACTACTGTCGTATTAAAGTCGACGTTTTTTTCTTAGTTTCTTAGTTATTTTCGAAGATTTCAATTGTCCATATCCGATCAATGCTCTTGTTATATAACAATTTTTGCAGTAGATAATTGTATAATGAAAACAAATCTAAATACATTGTAAATCCATATAAATCATTTGGAGAAGATATGTCTAATTATTTGCCCAAAGATTTTATTTTTTTTAAAAAAACAACAGATTTAGCGCTGTATTTAGTTTTCCCAATAGTCCGATAAATAGTGTCCGTGTTATAGTTTTAACTCAGCTCGAGGAATAAAACAATAACATTTCCGAATGAGTGTATATTAATAAGAAGTGTTACCTACATGTAAATTACCGACAAACCTGTTCAGAAAAAAAGTTTCGTTATCTTAGTGAACAAGTAAAAGGTCCTCCATGGCCAAGTGGTTTAAGGCACCAGTCTCAAGATCACATACCTCTTACCGCTACTCAGTCTGAATCAGTCTGAGGTCTTCCTCCAACAATAAAACTCGACATGCTTTATACATATATATATATATATATATATATATATATAAAACCTGAAATCTGTTGAAAATTAAACCCCATTAAATAAAACAAAAAAAAGCAACATCTACATGAACAAAGATTGATTCTTTTCCAACTTTGATAAACTGTCATGTGACTGTAGATCCACTGAGATACTCAGCTGTGCAAAATCTATCGACACGTGTTTCAATCCGTTATGGTACAGGACAATCTCCGAATGGTGGATCATTACACTCAGTGGATGACTTCCAGTTCTTCTTATCTCGCTTGCTCCACAGCCAACTAGATGTCTTCTCTGCTTCCTGTCAAAGCTTCTGAACTGCAGCTCTCCTAGCTCTGTTGAATATCTTTAAAAATTTAACCATTGTTCATACCGACTGTACACGGAAAGCCGCGACAACCAACCCCAACAGGGTACAACCATGTGCAAGGAAGCCGCTGACAACCAACCCCAACAGGGGACAGTCATATGCAGGGAAGCCGCGACAACCAACCCCAACAGGAGACAGTCATATGCAGGGAAGCTGCGACAACCAACCCCGACAGGGGACAGTCATGTGCAGGAAAGCAGCGACAACCAACCCCAAAAGGGTACAGTCATATGCAGGGAAGCTGCGACAACCAACCTCAACAGGAGAGAGTCATATGCAGGGAAGCTGCGACAACCAACCCCAACAGGAGACAGTCATATGCAGGGAAGCTGCGACAACCAACACCGACAGGGGACAGTCATATGCAGGGAAGCTGCGACAACCAACCCCAACAGGAGACAGTCATATGCAGGGAAGCCACGACAACCAACCCCAACAGTAGACAGTCATATGCATGGGAAGCCGCGACAACCAACCCCGACAGGGGACAGTCATATGCAGGGAAACTGCGACAACCAACCCCAACAGGAGACAGTCATATGCAGGGAAGCTGCGACAACCAACACCGACAGGGGACAGTCATATGCAGGGAAGCTGCGACAACCAACCCCAACAGGGGACAGTCATATGCAGGGAAGCTACGACAACCAACCCCGACAGGGGACAGTCATGTGCAGGGAAGCCACGACAACCAACCCCAACAGGGGACAGCCATGTGCAGGGAAGCCTCGACAACCAACCTCGAAAGGATACAGCCATGTGCAGGGAAGCAGCGACAACCAACCCCGACAGGGGACAGTCATATGCAGGGAAGCCGCAACAACCAACCCCGACAGGGGACAGTCATGTGCAGGGAAGCCACGACAACCAACCCCAACAGGGTACAACCCTGTGCAGGGAAGCCGCGACAATCAATCCCATCAGGGGACAGTCATATGCAGGGAAGCCGCGACAACTGACCCCGACAGGGGACAGTCATGTGCAGGGAAGCCGTGACAACCAACCCCGATAGGGTACAGCAATGTGCAGGGAAGCCACGACAACCAACCCCAACAGGGAACAGCCATGTGCAGGGAAGCCGCGACAACCAACCCCTATAGGGTACAGCCATGTGCAGAGAAGCCGTGATAACCAACCCCGCCAGGGGACAGTCATATGCAGGGAAGCCGCGACAACCAACCCCGACAGGGGACAGTCATGTGCAGGGAAGCCGCGACAACCAACCCCGACAGGGGACAGCCATGTGCAGGGAAGCCGCGACAACCAACCCCGACAGGGGACAGCCATGTGCAGGGAAGCCGCGACAACCAACCTCGATAGGGTACAGCCATGTGCAGGGAAGCCGCGACAATCAACCCCGACAGGGGACAGTCATATGCAGGGAAGCCACGACAACCAACCCCGACAGGGAACAGCCATGTGCAGGGAAGCCGCGACAACCAACCTCGATAGGGTACAGCCATGTGCAGGGAAGCTGCGACAACCAACCTCGATAGGGTACAGCCATGTGCAGGGAAGCCACGACAACCAACCCCAACAGGGGACAGCCATGTGCAGGGAAGCCGTGACAACCAACCCCAATAGGGTACAGCCATGTGCAGAGAAGCCGTAACAACCAACCCCGACAGGGGACAGTCATATGCAGGGAAGCCGTGACAACCAACCCCGACAGGGGACAGTCATGTGCAGGGAAGCCGCGACAACCAACCCCGACAGGGGACAGCCATGTGCAGGGAAGCCGCGACAACCAACCCCGACAAGGGACAGCCATGTGCAGGGAAGCCGCGACAACCAACCTCGATAGGGTACAGCCATATGCAGGGAAGCCGCGACAACCAACCCCGACAGGGGACAGTCATATGCAGGGAAGCCACGACAACCAACCCCTACAGGGAACAGCCATGTGCAGGGAAGCCGCGACAACCAACCTCGATAGGGTACAGCCATGTGCAGGGAAGCCGCGACAACCAACCTCGATAGGGTACAGCCATGTGCAGGGAAGCCGCGACAACCAACCTCGATAGGGTACAGCCATGTGCAGGGAAGCCGCGACAACCAACCCCGACAGAGGACAGTCATATGCAGGGAAGCCGCGACAACCAACCCTGCCAGGGGACAGTCATGTGCAGGGAAGCCGAGACAACCAACCCCAACAGGGAACAACCCTGTGCAGGGAAGCCGCGACAACCAACCCCAACAGGGGACAGTCATATGCAGGAAAGCTGAGACAACTGACCCCGACAGGGGACAGTCATGTGCAGGGAAGCCGCGACAACCAACCCTGATAGGGTACAGCAATGTGCAGGGAAGCCGCGACAACCAACCCCGACAGGGTACGGCCATGCGCAGGGAAGCAGCGACTACTAAACCTGACAGGGTACAGCCAAGTGCAGGGAAGTCGCCACTCCCAAACCCGACAGGGTACAGCCATGTGCAGGGAAGCCGCCATTAAAAACCCCGACAGGGTACAGCCATGCCAATGTACAGGGAAGCCGCGTCTACCGAACCGGCAGGGTACAGCAAAGTAAAGGGAATCCACGATAACTTACCCGACATGGTACAGCCATGTGCAGGGAAGCCACGACAACCAACCCCGACAGGGTACAGCCATGTGCAGAGAAGCAGCAACAACCAGCCCCGACAGGGTACAACCATGTACAAGGAATCCTTGACAAACAACCCCGGCATGGAACAGCCAAGAGCAGGGAAGCTGCGACAACCAACCCCGACAGGGTACAGTCATGTGAAGGGAAGCCGCGACAAGCAACCCCGACAGGGTACGGCCATGTGCAGGGAAGCCGCGACAACCATCCCCGACAGGGTACAGCCATGTACAGGGAAGCCGTGACAACCAACCCCGACAGGGTACAGCCATGTGCAGGGAAGCCGCGACAACCAACCCCGACAGGGGACAGTCATATGCAGGGAAGCCGCGACAACCAACCCCGACAGGGGACAGTCATGTGCAGGGAAGCCGCGACAACCAACCCCAACAGGGTACAACCCTGTGCAGGGAAGCCGCGACAACCAACCCCAACAGGGGACAGTCATATGCAGGGAAGCCGCGACAACTGACCCCGACAGGGGACAGTCATGTGCAGGGAAGCTGCGACAACCAACCCCGATAGGGTACAGCCATGTGCAGGGAAGCCGCGACAACCAACCCCAACAGGGGACAGCCATGTGCAGGGAAGCCGCGACAACCAACCCCAACAGGGGACAGCCATGTGCAGGGAAGCCGCGACAACCAACCCCGATAGGGTACAGCCATGTGCAGAGAAGCCGCAACAACCAACCCCGACAGGGGACAGTCATATGCAGGGAAGCCGCGACAACCAACCCCGACAGGGGACAGTCATGTGCAGGGAAGCCGCGACAACCAACCCCAACAGGGTACAACCATGTGCAGGGAAGCCGCAACAACCAACCCCAACAGGGGACAGTCATATGCAGGGAAGCCGCGACAACCAACCCCGACAGGGGACAGTCATGTGCAGGGAAGCCGCGACAACCAACCCCGATAGGGTACAGCCATGTGCAGGGAAGCCGTAACAACCAACCCCGACAGGGTACGGCCATGCGCAGGGAAGCAGCGACTACTAAACCTGACAGGGTACAGCCAAGTGCAGGGAAGTCGCCACTACCAAACCCGACAGGGTACAGCCATGTGCAGGGAAGCCACCATTTAAAACCCCGACAGGGTACAGCCATGCCAATGTACAGGGAAGCCGCGACTTCCGAACCGGCAGGGTACAGCAAAGTAAAGGGAATCCGCGATAACTTACCCGACATGGTACAGCCATGTGCAGGGAAGCCGCGACAACCAACCCCGACAGGGTACAGCCATGTGCAGAGAAGCAGCAACAACCAGCCCCGACAGGGTACAGCCATGTACAGGGAATCCTCGACAAACAACCCCGGCATGGAACAGCCAAGAGCAGGGAAGCTGTGACAACCAAGCCCGACAGGGTACAGCCATGTACAGGGAAGCCGCCATTAAAAACCCCGACAGGGTACAGCCATGCCAATGTACAGGGAAGCCGCGACTACCGAACCGGCAGGGTACAGCAAAGCAAAGGGAATCCGCGATAACTTACCCGACATGGTACAGCCATGTGCAGAGAAGCAGCAACAACCAGCCCCGACAGGGTACAGTCATGTGAATGGAAGCCGCGACAAGCAACCCCGACAGGGTACAGTCATGTGAAGGGAAGCCGCGACAACCAACCCCGACAGGGTACGGCCATGTGCAGGGAAGCCGCGACAACCATCCCCAACAGGGTACAGCCATGTACAGGGAAGCCGCGACAACCAACCCCGACAGGGTACGGTCATGTGCAGAGAAGCAGCAACAACCAGCCCCGACAGGGTACAGCCATGTACAGGGAATCCGCGACAAACAACCCTGGCATGGAACAGCCATGAGCAGAGAAGCCGTGACAACCATCCCTGACAGGGTACGGCCATGTGCAGGGAAGCCACGACAACCATCCCCGACAGGGTACAGCCATGTGCAGGGAAGCCGCGACAACCAACCCCGACAGGGTACAGCCATGTGCAGGGAAGCCGCGACAACCAACCCCGACAGGGTACAGCCATGTAAAGGGAAGCCGCGACAACCAACCCCGACAGGGTACAGCCATGTAAAGGGAAGCCGCAACAACCAACAAAGACAGGGTACGGCCATGTAAAGGGAAGCCGCGACAACCAACCCCGACAGGGTACAGCCATGTAAAGGGAAGCCGCGACAACCAACCCCGACAGGGTACAGCCATGTAAAGGGAAGCCGCAACAACCAACAAAGACAGGGTACGGCCATGTCTGCCGTTCACGCTCCTTACAAAGCTCTTGCAACTCGGCTTCCTTTATTCCATAATCGGTTTGTCTTTTTTTTTCAGGATACTGTGAGTTCAATAATTATCAGCTTTTTTCAGAGGCCGTGTGGGTCCGAGCCTACACCTCTCTCCGAAAAAAATGCAACAAGCTTGTGATGCCGACGGCATTGATGGACACATTAGAATCTGGATGCATATCCATCTACCAACAGTTGTTGCAAACCCTGCTGACCATTTCTGTGACATCTACTTCGTGTGGTCTATCTCAAGCATGAGAAGGCTCAAAACATAGGGTCATATTGTAACACCATGACCAGCGATATAATTTCCTCGGTAGGAGTATTGCACATTCATCGGGATATGGACGTCGACTTGGTGATAACTGTATTTGCCTCGTTGAAAGCGAGAAAAAAATGTTCGTATCCTAACTGACATTGCTGGAATAACGCCATCCGACAGTTGTAACTGAAGTAACTCACAATTGCGTTTACTATGACAGCTATTACTGCTTAGAGATGGAAAATGTTCATTTTACTAAATAGTATAAATGGAGCTTTACGTTTGTGTTCATTTATTATTTAATATATTAACATTGATTTCATCAGTCTAACAGATCCGTTTTAATATTTTTTACAAAAACTCATTTAATACATTCAGTAGATTTGTTAAGGATATAACCATGATGACAGTTACACATTCATTATAATATAGACATTGAAAATTGTTCTGTGTATATTTGTATGTGAACTTCCATTTTGCTCATCTCTATGATCCGTGAGCAATAGCTTAAATATGTCTTGAAATGCACCAGAAGTCAGCATTTCAAGAATATATTTTAAAAATTCGGGAGTGAGGGTGTTTGAGGAAGCATGACCCCATACCCATAGACTGCCGGGTCTACACACAAAACTTAAGCCAGCTGCGCCCCTGTTTTTCTGCATTGTCCAATGGACGATGTCTAGTCTGAGTGATGTCTGGACCACCAGATGGAACATGAGTTTTCTGTCCAGGCCTGCCTTCATATCTAAATCATAAAACGACCTGTAGTTGTATATCGAATATTTTTGGCTGGTTGTGTCCTTTTCACTTCTCTGACAAATGGCATGAAATGTCTACAGTTCTAGGTCTCTTAATCCGCCTTCCATTTTGATTCAATCACTGAGTTCCCGGAGTACAGCGTCGTGTTATCACCTGCATCGCTTTTATGTAAGGTCAACATGACAATATGAGGTATGCTCCAGTGGCCCTCGTCACTTACATAATGGACATTTAAGGTTTTATACAAGTTTGGCTCTGCCGGGGGTCCATGAAGCAGATCAGACACTGATTAAAGAAGAAGTTGCAGTCGGAATGACTCCAAATGTGACACCAAGAAAGTGTTTTGGCAGGTATAGTCCATCTGGCCCTGCGAATAGTTTAGTCGGTTACGCATCTGACTATCAATCCAGGTGTCGTGAGTTCGAAATCCCGCCCGGAAACAGTCTCCGTGATAATTGATATACGACATTGTGTCCCATTTTCATTCGGCTCTCATCGCTGATTCAAGCGGGTAAGTTATCAATTATTTGCAGAGACGGGGTGTCCTTGAGTACTGGTTAACATTTCAGGATCACAGGAAACAGTAGTTAAGTTGAGTGATCTGTTAGCCCTCGATGGCATAAAAGTGACGCTAAATATTCAATCTTAATAGTTATAATCGTCGTCTTATTTGTTTCCAATATGAATAATTATTACAATGACCGCAGTTTGTTTGTAAGTGCAAAAAATAGTAACTTTATAACATTTTGTCCATAATATTCAACAAAAAGTACCATAATTTCCATTTATTTACAATTTTATTCGATAAAATGACACATTTATGAAGACAGTATAACAAGAAGGAAGATCTGCAATATGGCAACAATAGCGTTGACCGTGTGCGTGTGTTTTTGTGTGGTGGTTTGTGCGTTTGTGAGTGTTTTGTGTGGTGTATGTGTTTTTTTGTTGTAGTTTTGTGCGTTTGTGGGTGTTTTGTGTGGTGTCTGTGTTCTTGTGTGGTGGTTTTGTGTGTTTATGCCTTGTTGTGTGTGTTAATAAATGCCATTGTCATATGACATATAACACTTTAATAATGCCTGTATACAGCATTATTAGACTATTTCTTTATGCAGCGACGACTGTTTCTTAAATTGTTTAAGGCATAATACCACCATTGGAAACAGGAAATGCTTTCGGTGGATAGTCGCATAATAGCGGTTATTAACATGTCCTTGTTAATGCACTTTTCTTTATTAAATGCTCATTTTTTAATTTAAATGACATTATTAATATATTATGAACATTTTGAAAGCATTGCCATGTTTGAGTTGTGAATTAAGAAAAGAAGGATACTTGGAATTAGCGTATTAATACATGATTTTGGAAGTCTACTTTCACGTTGTCAACAGTATACACGCTACACCGAATATAATCTCTTGGAATCCACTTTTCTCACCATATTTTGGGAGTATAGAGGTTGACAAACACTACAATGTTAATTTATTTTTTTCATTTAGGTATCTCTATGAATGAAGTTTAATTAGTTTAGAATAAAATGCAAAACTCAATGATGGGCTTACACCTATAAGTGATACGCCTTAAACATTACAATAAGTTTCAATGATGATTCTCATTAATGATCTGACATTGATAATCTGACATTGATAAATTGACATTTATAATCTGACATTGATAATCTGATATTTATAAACTGACATTGATAATCTGACATTGATAATCTGACATTGATAAACCTACATTGATATACCGACATTGGTGATCTGATATTGATACACCGACATTAATTAACCGACAATCATAATCTAACATTGATAAACTGACATTGATAAACCGACATTGATAAACTGACATTAATAATCTGAGATTGACAAATTGTCATTGATAAACTGACATTGGTAAACTGACATTAATAATCTATCTGAGATTAATACACCGATATTGATAATCTGACATTGATAAACTGACATTGATAAACCGACATTGATAAATTGACATTGATAAACCGACATTGATACATTGACCGTAACAAACTGACATTGATAAACTGACATTAATAATTTATCTGAGATTGATACACCGATATTGATAATCTGACAATGATAAACTGACATTGATAAACAGACATTGATACATTGACATTGATAAACTGACATTGATACATTGGCATTGATAAATCGACATTAATTATCTGACATTGATAAACTGACATTGCTAAACCGACATTGATAAACTGATATTGATAAACTGACATTGAGAAACCGACATTGATAAACTGACATTCATAAACTGACATTCATAAACCGATATTGATATATCGACATTGATAAACTGAAATTAATAATCTGAGATTGAAAAACTGACATTGATAAACCGACAGTGATAAACTGGCATTTATAATCCGACACTGATAAACTGACTTTGATAACACCAACAACTTTATTGACAATTGTTACCAACTGCTGAAGAATTGCAGAAGTGCACATATTATAGTCATCCTGGACCTAAATATGGCAGCAGTTGCAGCAGCAACAGCAACGATAATGAATATGATTGTAATGATTAAATCAAGAGCAGTTGCTGCACTAAACTGACATATTAACGTCATCATGATATGCAATAGCAGCAGCAGCAACAGAAGCAGCATCGACCATTAAATAATTTTTGTATTGATTTATTTTACACATTATAGCAGATCTCCTATCATCATCATCGTCATCACTAAATGAAGATACAATAACAACGACAACAAAAACATAACTAAAACAACAGCAACAACAAAAATGACAGTGATACTGATAAATTTACTAAAGTAACAGTACATTTATCATCAGGGGCAGTAGCAGCAACACAATATGTATTATAGTAGTTATGATAATATAAATAACAATAATCAGCTGCTCTCTACTGCTTACTTCTGTTGTGGCAATGTAGCAGCACAGCAGACCGGTAACGTTGTAACTGTACTTGACCTAAATTCATCAATATTTTGAGTCTGAAATTTAGACTCAGACTCAAAATGTCAAAAATTTAAGATTCAAATAACGTCTATTAAACAAGCAAGTTACTGTATGTATTGTACAAACACGCAGTTTTAACAATTAGTTAACAGAAAATGTCACAGGATCACATTTCTTACCCACAATTTATGTTTACAGGGTTTTACAAACATGTAAGAATTTAAGCCTGAGTCTGATTCTCAGACTCCAATCATTGAAAAATTTAGGCTGTAACGATGTATTTGTATCTTCAATCTGGTCAAACTAAGTGTAAACATGTCATGATATCTATTTTATATTAAACTTGTAAATATCCATGCCGATTCATCGCTCGGTGTTTTTGTACAGCTATACATTTGTAAATAAAATATCCAGCACTGACGCTAATCATTGTAAAGACCTTCCATTTAAACGTTGACACCAAGCAATGTCTGACGGAAGTTGTAATATGTAAAGTTTATGCACATGTTTGCCTAACAAATGTTTGGTAAAGGAGAGACGTCGATCTTCCCGTTGTCGGGTCTTAACCATATCATCATTATTAGCCAATAACTTACTTTTAACCTTTTTCTTCATTGGACACTTTTAAATGTCTTAACAATTTTGAAGGGAAAAAAAACGTCATATTCACAATCACACAAATTTGGTCCCTCATAGCGCGCTTCGGAACCCACAGTATAACGGTTTGCTGTAAAAATATGAGATTATCAACGTGTGTTTGATATAGAAAAACGCAAGTGTTTTAAGCGTATTCAAATATGATAATTTTATATTTCTATTCTAGTATCTTAAAATTCATACTGATTGTTTTACGGCACGACAATTTCTATATTAATAACAACACGATTTCAAGACTACACGAAACCGCTCCCTGAACCAATGTTTTTCTATCAAAAAGTGATTTATTCGACATGTATGTTACGATATGAACTAGCTACACTCGCTATATTGCTCGTCAGTGTTTCAAATACTATATTACATGAACTTGTCAGCTATTTTGTTGTTCCATTGGTTCGTCTGCGCAGCCTTCCCAGTGAAACAAGGCAGTACAGATCAGTCATATAAATCGGAGAGGTATTGAAGGAACAATGAACAAAAAAAATAAAGAAATAAAACTAGCCATCTTTCTTGAAGCTGAAATTATTTTTATACCGGCGCGTGATTTTAAACATGTTTTGTTTATATATATGTTTATAATGAATAGTGGATATAATTACGTTTGGAACGTTATTTATAGATTTGCCAGGTCTGTGTATTTGTGGGGTTTTTTTTCGATCTTCTGGGTCTGATTTTTACGGTGTCCTGTTGTGGCCATCGCGGCATATTTATTAAATTAAGTAAAGGCGAAACTACGCCGTTGAAAAGCTGAAACAACGAGGATGAATATTCGAAACTACGATGGTGATAAGTCGAAACAGAAAAAAAACGATGGTGAAAAATCGAAACTATGATGATGTAAAGTCGAAACAGAAAAAAGCGATGGTGAAAAATCGAAACTGCGAGGGTGAAAATTCGAAATAATTTGTTTCGTTGTTTCGAATTTACTTAATCTAATAAATATGCCGCGATGGCCCCGACGCGACACCCTAAGATTTTATATTCTATTTTTTTTGTTTATGTTCTGTCTAACAAATTGCAAATGAATATTTAGTGAGTGACCTTCTATATGGTAGGTCAAAACAACTTCATTGTGTCGTTAAAAATCGCTGAATAGAAGAATAATAATGAAACAATAACACATATGACTAATACCTATGGTGGCATAGTCTGCCAGACTGATAGTCAGATAGTCACTTCATTATGTCGTTATCAGGACCGTATAATGTCGACATCTCACCCATTATGTTGATATAATCTTCTTGAATTAGGCACTTAGTCAAATAGTTATGGTAACATCAGTAAGCGATTAACTGGCTGAAAAGCCAGTTAGTGCCCTGTTCTGCCATCAACTTCTTCGTTACTGATGCTGACATCAGCGTACTGATATTGGGTTAATTATATATAAATGCTTTCCCTCGTTGATACGTGTAACTATTTACCATAGGCGTAGGAGTCGTAGTTATTCTAAAGACTTACTAGAATACAGCATTTGATGTTTTCAATATCATTTATTTACGGGGCGGGGCTGGGGTGCATGCAACCACTTGCTCGATCCAACATTCTCCCTTACGTTTAAACTTGGAGGGCATGAGTGTCTGGTTTTGAAATCCGGTTATTAATATATCTGAGAGATATTGAAGTACATAACAACCATTCCCACTAAAACTAACTAGAATAACATAATTTGATTTGTAGAATACAGACAATTTCTAAGGACCTACTCCAACCAGCAGAGAATACCACACTCTTTCAGTGCTCACAGTGCATGATGTACTCGGTTTAAAACCCAGCAAATGTTCAATTTATATGATACATGTTATAATTCAATAAAAACGTGTAAAAGTCACAAAATATTCGGGAGTAAATAACAATCTTTTTCTCTAAAACTTGTAAAAATACAGCATAAGGTTTTAAAGATCACAAAAGTTTCCAATTACCCCTCCAAAACCAAACTGCAGTAAATGACAACCATATATTTTATCATTGAAACTCACTAAAGTTCAGCATTTTGTGTTTTATCTATCATTTCTTTCTGGAGTAGGGCACTAAAATGTACGATTTGGCACTTAGAAAACCAAAATATTCTATTGGATTCCCCCATGACGGGAAGCCGCATGCATTTCCCTGACCCCTACCATATATGAATTATATTTTCGTTACGTCCCAGCTCTTTTCCTTACCAAAAGTTTACAAGAATGCAGCATTTGGTTTTCAAAATATTAAACCTTTTCCAGAGAGTCAAGACCCCTATACCAAGGAACCCACTAACCCATATCTCCCAGACATCTTGCTCCCATTGCATGAGGTTTAAAACTCGTTGGACGTTTTTAATACATCTTATATTGTGTTCTTAATAAAGTCATAAAATATTATTCCCAGGAGTGAATAACAACCATATTTTATCATAAAATCTCCATTTGGTATTTAAGATATCAAAATGTTCTAGGGGACCACCACCTGGTCGGGATACATCCTCATGCACTTTCTGCTCAGGTTCCCCGTACGCTCTACGCTCATGTATACTGAACGATATGTTGACTTTTTCAGTTGATTGTCTGTGATGTCGACCTCAGTATGCTGATGTCAACATCAGTAACTTACAAGTTGGTAGCAGGACGGGGCCTAACTAGTTTTTCTTAGCTAGTTAGTCACTTAGTCACTTTATACGTTTCTGATGTCAATATAATGAACTGACCATCTGACTATCAGGTTGGCAGAACTATGCCACCATGAATACCTACTTCTGCTGTATTGTATTATTAAGATAAATGTAGAACGATTGTGCACGTATAAGTAGTTCGTTCTATAACCAACCGCCAAAGGTTGATTAGTTTATTTAATTGATTCTTTATCAACAATCGGAGGAATATATTTACCACACCTTTCTAATCAATTGTTTAATCATCTTCTTTTGCTTTCATTTCCCAAATGAATTAAATATCATACACGGTGAACTGATTAAGCAATAGATCATATAACTTCCCAGGTATCAAAGTGTTCTGTAAACATGGAGGAAATGAGATCGTTTACCAACATTTTATGTATTTTTTAGAATATATCATATCAATTTTCATGAAATTTGAATTTGAAAAAGAAAGAACATTTGCGATAACAATAAATTTGACAGTTATTGGAATATTTCCATTGTCATTAAAATAGGTAAGCTACGTGATATCTTCACGAATATATTGGAAATACAAAAGTGACGGGTTAGCTGTTCCGGGCAGTATATAAATATATTATGCGGTAATAATCACATGCAGACGGTTATTTGTGGCGAAAAATAAAACAAATGCCCATTATGACTTTTTGGTTATATGAATGCAGTACCTATCCAATATTCACTTGAACTTGGAAAATGAAAACAGGATGGACTCCCCTCCCCAGCACCACCTTCCGGGAGATTCCGTCTACAGTTATCCTCCCTTTACGGCGAGCAAGAACACCTTTTAAGTGAGTACACTGCACCAAATTAGATTACAAATTGGCAATCATTTTATAAAATCGAGTTTGCGATATCGATTAGTTAGTAATTAGTGAAGAATACCGAATGCTTTCCTGCGTCTACTTATAGGAATTTATTGATTTGGTGAATCGTTAGAAAGGTCGGTTTATAGTGCTCCTATGCTAATTCGTATATTGGGGGAGGAATATTAACCATGCTTATTGAACGATGGACGAATGATTAATGATTCATTGTTAGCTTATATAATCAGTTGACGTCATAGTCCGTATTAATTGCGCTTGAGTCTTTTGGTGTGTATTCATGAAGGTCGAATCTTAAAAATAAACTTTAAAAAAGGCTTGACAAATCGTTGATACATTAAATCTTTGTTGATTGTATTATACATAATAAAACATGTTTACAATATGAAACACATTAATATTTTGAAGACAAAGTTAAGATTAATTAAATAAAATAAAACATATAGATTTTATACACATTTTAAATTTAAAACTTTAGGAAGACAGCTTGTTTATAGGACTATATCAGGTGCTTAGATAGACTACTTGTTTATAGGAAGATATAAGGTTCTGAGATAGACTACTTGTTTATAGGAAGGTATCAGGTACTGAGATAGACTACTTGTTTATAAGGTATCAAATATTTAGATAGACTATTTGTTTATTAGAAGATATCATGTGCTGAGATAGACTACTTGTTTATAGGAAGATATAAGGTTCTGAGATAGACTACTTATTTATAGGAAGATATAAGGTTCTGAGATAGACTACTTGTTTATAGGAAGATATAAGGTTCTGAGATAGACTACTTGTTTATAGGAAGATATAAGGTTCTGAGATAGACATCTTGTTCATAGGAATATATCAGGTACAGAGATAGACAGCTTATGTATAGTAATATATCAGGTATTGAGATAGACTACTTGTTTTAAGTAATATATCAGGTGCTGAGATAGACTACTTGTTTACAGGAATATATCAGATACTGAGGTAGACTACTTGTTTATAGGAATATATCTGGTACTGAGATAGACTACTTGTTTACAGGAAGATATCAGGTACTGAGATATACTACCTATTTATAGACATTTATTAGGTATTGAGATAGACTACTTGCTTATAGGAAGTTATCAGGTACTGAGATAGACTACGTGTTTATAGGAATATATCAGGAACTGAGATAGACTACTTGTTTAAAGGAAGGTATCAGGTGCTGAGATGACTACTTCTTTATAAGAAGATATCAGGTATTGAGATAGACTACTTGTTTATACGAATATATCAGATACTGAGGTAGACTACATGTTTATAGGAATATATCAGGTACTGAGATAGACTACCTATTTATAGACATATATTAGGTATTGAGATAGACTACTTGCTTATAGGAAGGTATCAGGTACTGAGATAGACTACTTGTTTATAGGAATATGTCAGGTACTGAGATAGACTACTTGTTTATAGAAAGGTATCAGGTGCTGAGATAGACTTCTTGTTTATAGGAATATATCAGATACTGAGGTAGACTACATGTTTATAGGAATATATCAGGTACTGAGGTAAACTACATGTTTATAGGAATATATCAGGTACTGAGATAGACTACTTGTTTACAGGAATAAATCAGGTACTGAGATAGACTACCTATTTATAGACATATATTAGGTATTGAGATAGACTACTTTCTTATAGGAAGGTATCAGGTACTGAGATAGACTACTTGTTTATAGGAATATGTCAGGTACTGAGATAGACTACTTCTTTATAATATGATATCAGGTACTGAGATAGACTACTTCTTTATAGGAATATATCAGGAACTGAAATAGACTAATTGTTCACAGGAAGATATCAGGTACTCAGCTAGACTACTTGTTAATAGACATATAGCAGACACTGAGATAGACTACTTGTTTAAAGGAAGATATCAGGTACTGAGCTAGACTATCTAATTATAGACATATATCAAGTACTGAGATAGACATTTTGTTTATAGGATGATATCAGGTGCTGAGATAGGTTACTTGTTTATAGGAATATATCAGATACAGAGATAGACAGCTTATGTATAGCAATATATCAGGTATTGAGATAGACTACTTGTCTTAAGTAATATATCAGGTACAGAGATATACAGCTTATGTATAGCAATATATCAGGTATTGAGATAGACTACTTGTTTTAAGTAATATATCAGGTATTGAGATAGACTACTTGTTTTAAGTAATATATCAGGTGCTGAGATAGACTACTTGTTTTAAGTAATATATCAGGTGCTGAGATAGACTACTTGTTTATAGGAAGATATCTGGTACTGAGATAGACTACTTGTTTATAGGAATATACCAGGTACTGAGATAGACTACTTGTTTATAGGAATATATCAGGTACTGAGATAGACTACTTGTTTATTGGAAGATATCAGGTACTGAGGTTGACTACTTGTTTATTGGAAGATATCAGGTACTGAGGTTGACTACTTGTTTATAGACATATACCAGGTACTGAGATAGACAGCCTGTTTATCGGAATATATCCGGTACTGAGATAGAATATTTGTTTATAGGACGATTTCAGGTACTGAGATATAAACGTTATAATAGACAAAAACTAAAATCCGTTTTGTTCAGCCAGCAAATAAAGAAACATCACATCACATCGCATCTAAACATGACGAATGGCTGTACAAGTGATTACTTTTCCGGGTAAAATACAGTGTGATTCAGTCAAGCGGAATTTTAGATTCTTCGACATCAAGTGACAAAAGAGAGATAAATTCAACATATAAAACACGAGCAAAATATCACAGTTGCGTCCCTTCAAGTAAATCTAGTTTTATCAACTACTGGTACGCTTGTAACAAGTTTGTAAACGCTGTCACACATATAACATATGCTAATCCACGGAGGAGAAACATTTTGCTGTCATTCTGATGGAATATAATGGCATCATCGCCATCTCAATTTTTGCCATACCAAATTTATCCATTATCTCTATCGTAACGTTGCTGAAACAACTGATTACCGTATCGAGCTTAAATATTGTCTATCATCCTACACACTGAAAGAATAATTCATAAACTGAGATACAAAAATCGAACCACTTAAGCGACACTTTGAACAGAGTGATCAGCAGTGTTCCTCTTACAGAAGTAGTATTGCTGAAGAATAAATTTATGGATTTTATCTTTAACACCAACATGAAATAGACACTACCATCCCATTCTAATATATCCTGTTTCAGCAGGAATATCGTCTAGCAAGTATACAATAAAACAATGTGTATGACACAGGATAAACTATGTTGTTGTAGTATGGTCCTGTATGGAACATACACTCTATTATAAATTAAACAACTGAGTAGTGTTCTATTTGTAGAGCTTTGCAATTCAAATGTTAAGTGTCCTGTATGTTTTACTCTATTTAATATTGATATACTTTTGTATGTTTTATTTTGCTACTCATGTTCATGTTCAGTATATTCTTTATGTAATAACATATATGTCGCTCTCGGCTAATGGAGGAAATAAAGAATATATATATAAAAAGAAGATAGAGTTGACTCTAGCTGTTTACCACTGCTCTGCATATACAGTATTTGGAGCGGTGCGTATATACACGTGGTGGCGAAATGGTATGTTAAGATATTGTTCACATACATTCAAGAAATGTATTTAATATCATGTTGTAACACTCCAGGTCTTGTTATAAGATAGATGGCGAGCAAAATATAAAAACAACAAGATTGGATGATATAGCTGATTTATACGGTTTATATGACCAGTTACCTTATAAGGCAAGGCTATCTGATATACAGTTATATAATATCTTTTATTCACACGAAGTTTAAAATACCGGAAGTGATGGAACTGATTTTCTTGATGTGAGCTGAATCCTAAAGTTTCTGAGCGTTTATATAGGCAAAAAGTCTGGATTCTGGCACTTCTAAACCGATCAAAATTGTGCATTTCGTAACACGTGTTCCCAGAATCTGGCTGATCTGGCAAATGTCCGCCATATTGCCAGATTTGATACACGAAAAGTTTATTTAACACAATAAAAACACAATTTCAATATCATAAGTTAGCATGAAAATGATGTCACAATGTCATAGTTCAGATGCAAGTCATGCAAGTTAATATTAAAACTTGAAAAAAAGTAGAAATGAATATGCCAGATTTGAGGTGGACAGATTTTCAAATATCCCCACTCTGGCAACTTTAACGGAGGGAAATTTAAATATGATTTTCTATTTGAACATACACAGCATTATTTGAAGGTAAGACATTATTATAATTATTTTTAGTGAAAAGTTAGCATCATAATTTGTATTTATAGGTTGGGAAAACTTTACATTAGTCCCGAAACAGCCGAGATATTCAATATGACTTGTTGACGGCAGAAATATGGCAACAGAGTTTTTGAAAGGTCATTCAATGATATTTTCATTTATCCTTAAAATCAAAGGCAATGGAACATGTTTAGACTGATTATACTTATGTTAAAAGTAACATATAAATTTAAGGTATTATTTAATTTACACATAGTATTAAACTATGCAGATATAATAACTGAATACTAGGTATTTTTGTTTACCCCACCCAGTGCCAGATTTCATGTCAAATCAATATTTGGATTTATGTCGATATTTACATCTACAGGCATAAGGTGAGTTCATATACAGTAAATATGGATGCTTATGTATATAATCATTGCTGTTCCATGTAGAAATAGTCTTATTAATGCCATATTCTTTTAATATGATTGTTTATGAATTACCCCACTGTGGACAGTGTTACTGGTAATGGCAGTATTCACAAGTAAGTCTTATTTAGACAGATGGTTAGTATAATCAGGATCTTATTCTGTTACAATATTCAGGATAAGAGTTGAACACTACTTGATGGTTAGCTGTGTCATGGTTACCAATTATTGGCACTCTGTTTTGTCGAAGTCCGTCGGATATTAGTTATATTTATAAGTGAACTTCTTACTTTGAGCAAAAACGCGATCGCACAGTGATTTTTTTTTCTAAAAAATAATACTCTCTGTGCGTAAGATTTGCCTTAAACTCTCGTAATATTCAACATAGTTTGACAAAACAAATGCCAGATACTCCTAGACAGTAAGTACTACCCGGGGCATTGCTTGTCATCAAGACCTTCACAATCAGTTCAACTGAACGACTAGTATATATATGTATGTACACGATGCCTTAACATTTCGTATATATTTAACGTGTTAGGACGACTCTCTAGACTCTATAGGACGTTAAAATCCGTTATTGAACAAATCTGCTATGTTTGATGCCGATTTATCACGTATTTTCGCTAGTCTGGTTTGGGTACAACTTAAATGTGAGATTTAGTTATAGTTGACGAGCAACACGAGATCATCGTTTGTGCCGTTTTAAATAGAAGCTGGAAAGTTCCGCGACAGAACTCTAAACAAAACACAGAAGGCAGGTGTGATAACTGTCGTCTCGGGGAATCCGTCTGAGTAACACAGTTACCTCCCTTCATCGTGATTTACATGTACAAGTAGTATTAATCAACTAATTAATAATACTTTAAATTTAATGTTTTATAGTTTTGCTTTACATGGTAAGTTTAATTCAATAGTATTTAAAAAGCCTGTAATGGTGCATTACTTATCGTAACGGACACAAAATCAATAAAACGATATAGACATCAGCTGTGCCATTGTGCTCATTTGTCTATGTCAGAGTGACACTACTCCGTACATCGGTCTTCGGATACTGGAGGTATATTATATCTGTCTTAAGATAATTGAAAACAGCAACAACAGACTTTCTTGTTTCATAAGCAGCACGTTCCGTTCCAACTTTAGTGCATGTAGACGCTTCCGTGGTATTGACTTATGGCACTAGCAATAGCATAAAAAAAGAGAAATGTCAGAAAAATGGCAAAATCTTATTAATACTACTGTCACACAGTGACACACATACAACTATGTCTATATGTGACACACATACAACTATGTCTATATGGCATACGTATATGGAGATTTGGTATTGTTCATTTAAAGAAAATAGGTTACACTTTGATAGGTAAACTAGATGCAGGATAACGTTCTTAATACCTTAATGGATTTTAACAACACCATTTATTCTTCCTCCCTAGATGATTCCAATATCGGCTGGAGTGGGAGCATTTCGTTGCATTCTTTATAAAAAACATAATAATATCAATTATAACAAGACAACAGTCGGACAGAATGCAATGGTGTTTCTCCCAACCTATATTTCCTTTCATAATTTATAATGTAGAAAACAAAATGATATGATATTCTGAACAAGAATAAGAAAAATACATGTTACATGTAACTATATAGAGTTGTTAAATCTAAAATGGAATGATGTGTTACCCTTGCAATAATTATTGATATAATCCTTAGAAGCTAAAAATTTGGCTTTCATGTGCCAGCTTATATAATTAAATGTGTAAATATATTATGAGTGAAAATATGTTTTTATTCTACCAACCTCTTGTTTCTATTGTCTTTAAAATGATTTAAAATACATTGGTGCTTTGCTATTGATTATTGATTATCAAATCTTTTCAAATCGTTATTTTTAAGAGCTATTGTTTGATTTATACCATAGATGTATATATTGTGCTCTTTGAAATTTATATATATGTAGATCTTATTGATTTTTTTTCTGAAGCTTTATTTTTATATACACTGAAAGGAAAAAAAAAGTATACATTTTGGTTTTTAAAATCATTTCATTATTGGCTTAGTTTATTCATGTGATGGAAAATGAACTGATTTTTTCTTATTGCTTGCTTTGAAATGAATTAAATGTTTGTTTTTTCATTCAACAATATGATGAAATATAAAAAAACTAAATTTATATGCAATACATTTATTGTGCCTTGACCTGTCGACGTTTATAGGTATGTATACTTTCTTTTTCCTTTCACTGTATATTGGTATTACTAAGTATATGACTGAACGTGTTTCAATCCCAGAATCGAGTTTGGTTTATTTATGCTTTTATGCCTATGTTTGGTTAAAAGATATTTGTTGACATTAAGAATTAATGTGTTTCAATAAATTAACAACAAATATGCACATGTGTCTCAACTTCTCTTTGGCAAAATTTGCACATAGGGTTATCTTTCAACTTAACCATTGCTGATGGAGTTTTGTCTTATTCGAAGCCATTGTAGCATTTCTTCTGGTTGATAATAACAAAGCGATAAATATGTAACTTATCTGAATAACAATCAGTAAGATTCTATCAACTATACTGAGGATCTAGCATTAGTGTTCATTTATTATTGAATTCATTAATTAAAGATTATTAACGAGTTGCCAAAATATATTATGCGAGGTTCTGCCGAGCGTTTTATCATTTTTGACAACGGGTTTGATAATTAAACAATAAATAACCTCGAATGTAAGTTTCTTTTTATCACACAACTCAGCAAAAATAGTACATTTACCATTTATTTAACATATAACCTCTATAAGAAATGAGAAAAAAGTCCAGCATATTTGTTTCCGACATTCGTCGATAACTTCATTTTACCGTGACAAATCGACGTCATTTATATATTCTGAGAAGTCAGAACGTAGTTCGGCACTTTACGTACGACAGACAGAGCATTCAGAAAACACCTAACAATAAATCGTAAGTGATATTTAACTAGACTAATATAAAAAAATATATCATGGTTAATTACACTACTGCACCGTAAATCATGTGATAAACGTTATGTGATATTCATCACCATATGTACCTGTCCAAACGACAATAGAAACAATTATCGCAACGTTGTCTAGTGGTAGAGCATCCGTCTGGCTCGCAGAAGGACGTGACATTATACTGTGACTGGGTGGGGTATCATACCATGTGTTTGCGGCTGATACTCCAGTGTGGCAACGCTTAGAATACTGTCTCAAGTAAACACTGTCGCAATATGACTGTTTAATTGTTGAATGCGACTCTTAACAACATACAGCAACAACAGATCTTCAAACAAAGCGTGAGATAACAGGTTCAATATTGTTTGTTTTAGTGTCATATATAACAAAAGCATGTAAAATAATAATTAACTCTTTATCCGGCGTATTGTAACCAAACTATGGGCCAGTAAAGCGTACTTATAGTATGTTACTGTACAACAATTATAATATAATATTCACATACACTGTTTTAGTTGGGTATATTTATTTCTTTTGGGGTAATTATTTGTCAACAAAATTTTGAACCGAACTTGTGTGCCCCCGCTCGTTCTAGTTTGTTTAATAGAGAAAATGGTGGCCTAACCCAATTTCTTGACATGTTTTTATTTCACCTTGTCTCCAGGCGGCCATTCGACTATATGAGATAATTAATGTGGTTGTAACTTTCACCTGTAGTTTGATGACCGTCATGTTTGATTGTCTGTATATCTTATTAAGGGTCAAAAATGAGGATGTTTGACGTCATGTATCACAGATCGTGAGCAAGTGATTTTTAAACTGATTTATTCAGCATGTCTTATCTGACCCTCATGTACGTAGTATGTCATATGACATGGATATTTGCCAAATACCATGGACTGTGTGAGTACTGTGAGGTCAACAAATTTAACCCATCGACTTTAACTTTCATGTTTAATAACAAGAAATAATATTATGAAAGTAGATCTAAAGCTGAAAGGCAATTCTCCAATACTGTCCATGATGTGAGGGAATATATCACACGACCAGGTGTGTGTGAAAGTGTATGTAAATAATGGTGATTTAAGGGTCTTTAGTTCTTAAAATATAATTTCTGTGTTCCAACAACGGGTATTCACAATGAGACAACCTTGCATATCTAACTGGTCGTTAAATAACAACTAGTAATGTTTACTCTGGGTGATGTGTTGACGACTGCTCATGTCAGATGTCACAAATACGATTCCAGTTTCGACCCGACGATCTTCCAAGCATAACACATAGAACTTATTCTACTAAAATTTCAATATCGCATCCGATTTTCAGATCGCATTTGCAACAAAAAAAAAACAGCAGCAATAAGAATTGCAGAGAAATATGCGTGTTTGAATAGCTAGATGAGGTTTAAGAAAACAAATCCATACATTTTCCTTAATTAAAATGTACATGTATATTATGTGTTCATGGAAGTTGGAACATAGCAAACAAAATATGTTAGAGTTAAGGTTTTGTTAATGAGCTGTTTTATAAACTTCTTCAAACAGAAGTACGTGTATGATATAGAGATATAAAGTGGAAGAAGGAAATGTCTTAAACTCTTAAATGTAATTAATAAGTCAGATCATAAAAATGATATGGCTGTTACCACAGGATCCAAATATTGTGATTTTTTTCCCAGATTGTTATAGTTTTATTGCTATTACAACCAAAATATTAGTCCGAGCTTAAAATTAAAATAACGTACATAATCTTCTCACTCATCTTTATCAGCAGTCTAGTACAAATACTTTTATGATATTTATGTTATCAAGGATCCAGATATAGGTACAAAAACCATCGTTCGATTGAAATATTATCTATGTTTGTACTTCAAAAATTGTTTATATTCACAAAATTCAAAGTACTTGAGACTGAAACAAAATTAGTACAAGGTAACCATAAATAAGAAAAATCATAGCAAAACAATGATGTTAAAAATAGCATACGAATGCATATGAGGTATGTCATGTACGAGTTCCATGTACGAGTGTTCATGTACGAGTTTTATTTTGCATGAGTTTTTTTATATACGAGTTTCATGTATAAAATTTCATGTACAAGTTTCATGTACGAATTTTCATGTACAAGTTTCATGTACGAGTTTTCATGTACGAGTTTTCATGTACAAGTTTTCATGTACGAGTTTTCATGTACGAGTTTTCATATATTAGTTTTCATGTCTGAGTTTCATGTACAAATTTCATTAATCTTCGTAAAATTGTGTAGGCGAAACACTAAATAAATTTCCCGATTTCCTGTGACCTCAAATATTACATTTTTAAAGTTCGTAAACTTACGAACGTTAATGAAACGGTCCATAATGATGGAATTCTCGTGGTCCCAAGAAAGACTAGGTTTTAACCTCGAACGTCTGAAATAGAACTCGTTTTGCCGCGATTTGTGGTTTGTTGTGTTGTCGAAAACATTATGAGTTTTAACGTTGTTGGAGTTGTGAAGCGTTAGGTGTGGCTTTGCTGTCATTTTAAGTATTAAGATAGGTTTTACTTTCCTGTTAGGTACTCTGTTCAAAATGAAACAAGTCAATTCAACGCAATGTTGCGCAGGATACTATC
Source organism: Panopea generosa (assembly GCA_029582155.1). Lineage (NCBI taxonomy): Eukaryota > Metazoa > Mollusca > Bivalvia > Adapedonta > Hiatellidae > Panopea > Panopea generosa. Next base: position 44,360,833 of record CM055901.1, on the reverse strand, counting down.
AAAAATCCGATACATTCTGTATTCTACGCTTTATTTAACAATGCGGTATAGTCTTGACCACCTTCTACGATTTCCTTATTTAAAGGTCTTCTTGTCTCAAATTATCCAATCACTAAACTTGTTTTTATAAATAGGCCATTATACATTACTGCGTAATGTCTGAGATAATCAAGATTACGAACGATATGCGGACTAGTCTATTTTAATACACAGGTTATCAACGCTGTACGAGTATAAGCATCTTCCATAGATATAGGAAACCCTGGTATTATCTGGGTTTTTATCTTTTTGTTTGATTTGTAGGTACCGACGCTTATTTTGTTGTTTATTTCAAAACACAATTTAATTTGACATGGCTAGTGGAAATCAACCCCCTTTCTTTTTGAACTCGTCTTGCTACTGACAATTTATCTAATAAATATTAATGAGAGTCCATTTTATATATATAAGTATGGATACAGTTATTCCCTATTTTATTTACTTGGTAACGGATTCGTTGGTTTAAGGGTATTATTTAATATTTTTGGGGTAAATATTTAAAATATACCCTGATATTTAGTATATAGGTTGTCGTTGAAATGATATTAGAACGAGTCATTACAATAGTGACTTACCCCCGATGAAAGTGGGTCACACCGTTAATAAACACATAAGAGCAAAGGCGTAGCAGTCGGAGCGGGATGACCCCCTGCTACAATGATTAGGTTTGGTGAGGTGAGTGGGGACAGTATATACGTTGCCCCAACATATGTTTTGATAAAAAACTTGACGGTGCAGCTGCAACATACATAAAACACTGTTCCACCATTGATTTTTGTTCTTTATTTTTAGTAAATAATAAAAGTTTGAAGTCTTGTCATTTATAGAGAGACCCAAATGAAAGAAGGGAAACATACATTTTACTGTTTGTCAACCTCTGCACTACCAAAATATGATGAGAAAAGTAGGGATCATTTGTCATTTAAGAGCTTTTTTCCTGCTCAGTGTGTACACTGTTGACAAAGTGAAAATAGACTTCCGAAATCATGTATTTATACCCCAATTTCCAAGCATCATTTTTGTTCTAAATCCATAATTTAAGCATGATAATACTTTCAAAATGTTCAAAATATATCAAAAATGCAATTCAAATAAAAAATGAACATTAAAAGCAGGAAACTGCATTTTCAAAGAAGAAAAAAAGGCTTATCTATAACCGCCATTATGCGACAACCCCACGGAATCACTTCCTTTTTCCAGTGATGCCTACATGATACACTAATTATTCCTGGTGGCAGCGAATCCAGTGTTAGTTTTATGGCAGGGACACACCAGCGTAGCTACGTAAGCAATGCAGGCCCCCATCGAAATTTCTAGGCCTACAGGTTTACTTTGATTAAACTAGACCCCTACCATACAAACACCACCTACTTACATTTGCATGATCATATCCCCGCCCCCTTAAAACTCACTAGAATGCATTATTTGAGTGTTTAAGATATCAAACATTGTTCGGAGCGATTCGGAGTAGAGTAGATTTACCGCCACACTACCCCAAGTTGCCTCCCCACCCCACCCCCAATAATTGAAGTGCTCTTACGCCCGTTCAAGTATCGTTTACTAACAAAATGCTTATAATTAAGCTTCTCAAAAAGGCAAGCCGTTTCTTTTAAAAGGAAATTTTATTATTATCAGTTTAGGCTTAATGATGCAGCTTATTATTTACTGGTATAAAAGTTTTAGCTAAATGAAAAACTTGGCGATGTTTTAATCGAGTGTAGTCACAAAATAATAATAACTTTATTTGTTGAACGTTTGTGAGCTATGAATTTACACATAACAAGCAACGTGAACGGGTAACGTTTTCGTGAGTCCTCAGTAGTTTCACTCGAATTCATAACTCAAAACTCTTCGACATATTTAATTAATTCCGTAAATATATGTTATTGTATCTTTTGAGTTTACAATTCTGCTCAGTGTATCACGTATTATTCAATAGAAAATATATGTTATATACAAATAGTGTTATATAAAAAGTAATATACGACTTTTAAACTCAGTTTGGTGTGCCTTGTTAAACATTAGTGCCATTTCTTCAGTAACTCAAAATATGTCGTCAAAATATTTACCATGAGTACCAAAAGGAATGTTTGTGGGCAAAGTAGATGAGCTTATAATGCTCAAATCTTTGGCGTCAAAGATAGTCATATTTGTTCGTTTGTTCAGATTATCAAGAATCGGTAACATCAGCACGCCGTCATCTTCCTCCACACCTCCTGGGCTCGGCACAAAGTAAGCTTCGTTGAAATAATGATCTTTGACGTACCAAGATTTATCACGCAGTCCATTGCACACGTCCTTTTTTACGAGGGCCATATGAAACCAGTCGGAGTTGTCATAACTATAAACCACCCCATAAACAAAGCAGTAATTACCGAATCTATAGTTCTCATTTATGGTTGGGAAATCTAACTTTCCTACCCATGGAATACTTGACAGTGGTTTGAATTCTTGTATGAGTACAGTGTTAAACTCTATATTAACAATGTAGCGTTTAAGGTCAGGTAACATTGAATATGCTCGTTGTGTTTTGTTATTAAGGAATGAAAGTTCAAGGTTTTTGAAACTGCTAACGTTTTTATACACAGCTATATCTACTGCAATCTCATTTTCGCTAATTTCGAATGAATTAGCTACATGAAGGAAAAACATTGTCTCTGTTTTCAACGTTATTATCTTTCCTGTTTTCAAATGTACCACGTAAACCATGGTTGGATCTTCCGGTGTCCATTTAAAAGCATCAAGTGCTTTAAAGTTCTTAAGCATACCTTCGGGGTCTACATAAAAAGGCACCGCAAAAATGATTGCATACTGTTTACTGACTCCAAAAGAATGCATGTACGACACTTTATCTAGCATAAGTTCTGCGATAGGTTCACGATGGCCGGCAGCTTTCACCCTAACCAACTTCATCCGACATTTCTGTCCAGGTATAACGCTTGCAAGAGTACCAAATGTTATGTAGTTGGTGCTGTTGAACTCTGGCAACATATGAGCAGAACTAAGCAGAATCAGAGGTCCGACTGGAGATTCGCCTGGAATCGGTGCATAGATTCGTCCTATGGTTGAAAGATTGCGTGGATTAACTTCATAAACAGGCCAATAATCGCTCACTGCTACAAATTGTGTTTTCATAGCATCGTCATTGTTTACTAGTCTTATCACGTTTACATTCATGTTATCTGGACCATTTTTCAGCGCCTCTGCTTCTTCCACAATATTAAAGGGAGGTTCCACTGCATCGAGCAGTAGATATGGAGCAACTGTGTTGTCTTTCAACGAATCGGTATAGCAGTTTGAGTACAGCATTTGCGTCGTGAAAAATACATTTCCGTTTCCGGTAAATCTCCAGCTGGAGAGTTTAGCAAAAGCGTCCAAGGCATTTGTGAAATTGCGTGGACCCATTTCAAACCGCCCAACACCATTTCGAATCTAAAAATTATATATAAGAAACTTTAAAATACATTCATTAAAAAGAGCAAATCGCCACTTAGGCAAACGATAACACAAGCAAAAAATAAGCGAATGAGCCAAAGTTACATTTATCGTTTTTTTATTGGCAAATTTAAGATAGAAGGACCCATTGGGAGCTCATGACGTAATAAATAAATGAAGGTAGAAGGCTCTGTTTAATTAAGTTTGTCTGTGAACACCCCTCACGTAATCATCTACAAATTAAAAGATTTTAGAAGGTTCTTTTTTCAGATTTTAACTGATTTCTTCACTTTGCCTTGTTTTTTCACAATTGTCCTTTGCCAAACCTTATCACAGACAATATATATTCAAGTTTGCATGTCTTGATATTATTCATATATTAGTGCTATTTTCTTGTATTTAATAGTAAATTCATGTCTATTTTTTTCAATAACAAGTGTCTGCCATTACCGGCAATGGTTAAGAATGATCATTCGTATGGGTTTCATCATCAAATAGATTTAACAAAATTAGTGTATGAACAATATTTATATACACGTGAACGTTTGTAGTGTACTAATACTCAGTAAAACCTAATTATTTCAATATTAATGCAATATAAGGCTATACTATCTAGACAGAAGACTGACAGGAATAAACTGCTAGTGCACAACTTGCTGATTGCGCATTTATCATTTAACTGGGCTTGATGCCAAAAGTATAGCTCTGCTTACGCCGACGTGATCACGCTTTGCAGTAGTGATTACCGCCAATATGTCGTACACGAGAGCAACTACTTTTTCCCGGAATTTAATTTATATATTGTATTTTATATATGAGTGCAAGCAACAACATATGAAACATTAAACATACAGTGTGGACATTCTAATGAATACAATGAAATAAACGCTACAATGATATCAATCATATTAAGACAGCGAATACATATTTACTTAAAACCGGCTATCAGTACTTGAAGTAGTTTGAGTATTTCGTTTTACAGATTACCAGTACTATACGTGCATCGCATCACAATACGACTTTTACAGATTACCAGTACTATACATGCATCGCATCACAATACGACTATTACAGAGTACCAGTACTATACATGCAATTCATCACAATACGACTTTCACAGATTACCAGTACTATACATGCATTACATCACAATACGACTTTTACAGATTACCAGTATTATACATGCATCGCATCACAATACGACTTTTACAGATTACCAGTTCTATACGTGCATCGCATCACAATACGACTTTTACAGAGTACCAGTACTATACATGCAATGCATCACAATACGACTTTCACAGATTACCAGTACTATACATGCATTACATCACAATACGACTTTTACAGATTACCAGTATAATACATGCATCGCATCACAATACAACTAAAACAAAACGGTTTTATTACAGATTATCAGTTTGTATTGAGTGTTAATAACCATAAGCAATGCCAGGTACAGGTATCGGTATACATGTAAATGAGAATAGTATGTTTTATAGAAACCGATATCATTTATAACTGAATAATAAAACATTACTATCTCTGTAGAAGTGCCTTTATATTAAAAATCAAAACCCTGTCCTTCCCTTATTCATGTAAACGCGTGTAATACTTAGAAACTTTCTCACCAATGTCCCTTTAAGCCATGCCGGTACTGGTTTGGTAAAAACCAGCGGTTTATCAACCATTTCATCCAGATTGGTTTTAAAGAATGTATCCGTCTCCGCATCACGGACGTTGTTTGCATACTTTAATGATGCTACCTGCACTACAACCAGTAAAATAGCAAGTTCTTTCAAACACATTTTGTAATAATTGTTAGTGGAGCAAGTACCACTATTGTCTTATAAGTGTTAATATATCAAAGTCGCTCATGCCCTTCACGCAACAAATTGACAATAGCTCAGATCAGACTAGGTGATCGTGTAAGTGTTATAATACTAATCAGTTAGTCTAAAGTCGGTAATGTGTGTCAGCTGATATTTATACCGGGATCATATGTAACTGCGTGCATAACAACCCGTATAAAGGTACATATATATTTCATGGAGATTATTAAAAAATAACTATGGTGTAAGTTCAATAGGCGCGGATACTGTTTTTCAGGTGTTTGGACCTCTGTTCGTATGGTATACAGATATGATCAAATGTATTACCACATATTCAGTCAATGTGATGCGATGCATGTTTCAGACTGATAATCTGTAATAAAACCGTTTTATTTCGGTCGTATTGTGATGCGATGCAGTTTAATACTGATAATCTGTAATAAAATCATTTTGCTTCGGTCGTAATGTGATGCCATGCATGTTTAGTACTGATAATCTGTAATAAAACCGTGCATAATCTGTAATAAAATCGTGCATGTTTTATACCGATAATCTGTAATAAAACCGTGCATAATCTGTAATAAAACCGTGCATGTTTTATACCGATAATCTGCAATAAAACCGTTTTGTTTCGGTCGTAATGTGATGCGATGCATGTTTAGTACTGATAATCTGTAATAAAACCGTTTTGTTTCGGTCGTTATGTGATGCGATGCATGTTTAGTACTGATAATCTGTAATAAACCGTTTGTTTCAGTCGTAGTGTGATATCATGCATGTTAAGTACCGTTAATCTGTAATAAAACCATTTTGTTTCGGTCGTATTGCGATGCTTCTGCCGTACGTAGATGTATTTTATTTTAATGTTCTTCGGTCTCGGCTGAAGCTTCGCAAAATATATCAATTTTCATCAAGTCAACTGTTTTAGATGGTCGGTTCTTGAGAAGAAGATATCTGCAGAATTAACAGTTTTGTCCTTTTTTTAGTCCCTGCTTCTCCCTTATGGATAGTAAATACTCTTTAAAGGACCAAGTATCAACTATTATCACTAAATAACAGTACATATATCAAGATGATCAAATAATTCCCTAGGCAGATGATAAAAAGAGATGTTACACTATTTTTCCATATCATTTCTATATAAAAATCACAATTGCTTGACCAAAATACATCATACCCCCTATGTTTGAAAAAAAGTTGAAATTCCTACTTATAAGGATCATTTATATCAATTATGAACAAATCTTGAAATTTTGTTTTGAAAAATCACTATTTTATCCCGTTTTGGGTCCCTGCAGGTGGCCAATGGATACAATATTAAACCAACGTTTAAGGACATAGTCTCAAATGTTTAGAATGAACAATACTCGACATCTCGTGATGATTACAATAACTCCTCTTTGAATTTTCTATGTTTCCTTTAAAATTCCTTTTTAAAGGGAATATATCAGGATTTTTCAAAAATTTTAAATTGATTAAAACATTGATATTGTCACGTTTTGGTGAATTTGTCATACCCAAACTGTTTGAATTGAATGTATTTATGATAATGAGATGCGTATAATCCATTTTCAGTAATAAGTAGATATTTTTAAAACAATTATACTGTCTTTCCTGATATACTCCCTTTAAAAATCAGTGTCCCCTTACTGGACCCCGATAGATCCCAGTCCCTTCTGTTGAACAAAGTTGAAAATCCTACACAAAGGTATCATTTATATCAGTTATGAACGAATATGGCACATCTGTCTTAGGAATATTTTAATATTTCACATTAAAATCCCTTTTAGGGCTCCTGCTTGTCCCGTATGGACATAAATAATAAATCCCCTTAAAACCAAGTGTCAACTGTTAACACTAAACAATGCTTCAGATATGAATATGATAGAAATTATACCAAAATATAGATGAGAAAAAAACATAATTTCCTATTTTTCCATAGTATTCTTATGTCCACTTTCTGAACCCAAATGGACCCTAGCCCTAGTGTTTGAAAGCTGTTTCAGAGGAGATGGACTCCATTGCGGTACTCCTGACTTGTTGAGCTAAAACTTCGAAATAACAAATCCCAGGGTTCAACCACAGGTCAGTGCGCAAGCGCCGCCTATTGATAACAGAATGCTTGAAAATGTAGTTTGCTGCTGTAGATTCTTGTCAAAACAATTCATAGCAATTAAACGCTTATCAAACTATGACGTCATTAAAATTTTCCCTGAAACAACTGGCCTATCAGCGTGCTCGTAACACTTATATATATAACGGACCTAATCGGGAGGGCTGGGTTCGGTCTACAAACTAGCAAATCGACACTGTCTTAACACCACTTTAAATGCATATACTTATGATAAATTTTCCGGTGAACCCGACTGAAATTGGGGTCATGCTCCTATAAACTTGTACTGCTTGACGGCTGCTTGACGACCGCATGTGAAAATTATTGTCATGAGATGAATATAAAACCAATGAGAAGATAAAATTATTCTATATGTAAAGTAGAGGCGACCAATGACCACTTGCAGAAGGTTGGAGTTTGCATAGCATTCCCGTCCTGTTTGACAGTCGCTAAAAGATGATACAGTGATCGGTCTGTTATTGGACTAAGGGTGATTGGTCGGTTATTTGATCAACAATGATTGATCTTTATTTATTTATTTATTGTCTTTAATTCCCCCGGTTACAGAGATTTTATGGTACATGAATACAGTGCAAACATATGTACAAGGTGACAAACATAAGATATGGAAACAAAAATACAAGCGTATTGTAGTAGGCAATAATGAATAATTGCACGTTCGCACGCACGCACGTACGCACGCACTCATACACACATATACATATGAATATACAAATGCATACAGAAGACAGTAAACATTCGCATGCAATGACATGTAATGACTACATGCTCTAGCATCAGATGAATGTACATGTATATAGTAATCAAATAATTGTTTCAATCAAAAGAACACATTTTGCAATATATTGGAATGTGTCTATGCAAAACCTTTCATGCACAGCAGTATTATCGAAGTCCTTTGATGCCTCTCCCAGCAAGCATCTTATCATATTTTCTTTGTCAATGTTTACAAATGTGTGACCAATTCTATTTCCGTAACTTAAAAACACAAAATTTATGAAGTCCTGGCGGATCGCTTGCGTCAGTGGGCACGTCATTATTTTATGTAAGTTTGCGTCGTGGTAAATATGTTCACAGAAATGGCACACACGCGCAATTTTCGCCTGAGTATGTGTCCATATTGTGCTTACAATAGCCGATTTTTTTCAAGGAGTTCCTGTTCGAGGTACACGTCCATACAATAGCGGGTTGGATAACAGTTTGTAATGCCATGAATCGTTCAAATACACCATCAGTGCCCATTCGTTCATACCATTGCTTATTTTCATACAACTGGATAGAATTGTTTACCGTTCTTTTCCAGCACGTTTTGTTTGGAAATATACCAGTTTCAATATAATTATTTATGATATTTGTCAGGTTATTCTTATTGAGAAGCTTTAGAATATCAGGTATAAAACCTCTTTGAGTATTATCATATCTAATAACAAACATGGACAGACGGCTGTTAAAGATGCGTTTTGATAGTATATCATGTGGTAAAGTATATAGTTTTTGAAGAAATCCTAATTTTCTTTTACCAATTTCTGATAGTATAGAATACCAACCCAGCATACTCAGGCACATCACTGTTCTTGTTCGTATCTCAAAACTTTGGATGGCCTTGGAACAAAATCGAAAAAATATTTCTAGTTGTTCACTGTTTTTGACGGATAAGTTGGACCAAAGTTCTGAACCGTAGATTAGTGTTGGGATACATATCTTATGAATGAGTGATGCTGATACTACGGAATTAACATCGTTTATGTTAAGACCGATAGGCATTATAGAGTAAAACGACGATGTGGCTTTAGTCACTGCATTATCAATTATGTCGTTCTGGTTTAGCTTGTCATTTAAGTGTATACCAACATGTTTTACATTAGTAACAATATTAACATGTTCCTGTCCTAGGTGGAATTCAGGGTACTGTTTGGCACGCGATCTGTCACCAAAGACTACAATGTTGCTTTTAATGGGGTTAATTATTTATCTCCATCGAGAAGAGTAAATATACACAATGTCTAACATCTGCTGCAAATTAAGAAGAGATATACAGGAGAGTGTAAGATCGTCTGCAAGAGTGCAATTACCAGTTTTATTACTTAAAATGCACGTTCCCAAATTGCTGCTTTCTAACACATTTAAGAGGCCATCTATAAAGAGAGAGATTGTAGATAAAAGTTGAGAGCGTTCCTCCTTGGCGGACCCCTTGTTTTATCATGAACCAATCCGACTTTATGCCATTTATGTAAATACAACTGTTCATGTTACTAAGAGCATTCACAATCTTTCCTTGTATACCAAAATGATGCAATTTATAAAATATCCCAGGTGACCACAGGGTGTCAAAGGCTTGTTTTGTGTCTAACAGGCATACATATACTTTGCTCCCTAATTCTATATTGTAGTGTATAGATTCCTGAAGGTTAAATGAGGCTGTAACTGACCCGCGATATTTTTGATAAGCATTTTGTTGTACATTTGGAAATGAGATTTTTTTATTTGTTATCCAGCTAAGTAACTTCGTATTAATAATCTTTTAAAATAGCTTATAAATAACAGGTAGGAGCGTTATTGGTCTGTATTTTTTGTATCGGATATGTTTTTCCCGTTTTTTTTTTAAATATTGGGATTATAACACCCTTTTCACTGTTTCTTTGGAAACTTTTCTTCAACAATTATTCGATTAAAAAGTGTCGCTAAAGCTTTGAATAGATATTGTCTACCAAGTTTCAAATGCTCATTAAATATGTTATCAAATGAAGCAGCTTTTCGTTTTTAAACTCGATACTACTTTTTGTATATGCTCGCCCGTTATATCTGCTTCTAGTATAGGATTGTTATTATATGCTACATTGTCCTGCGTTATTTTAGCAATTTTGTTTTCTATATCAGTTTTGAATTCTTCATCAAAATTATCTGATTCAAGAGGTGAGTATACATTTTGATAATAATCAGAAAAGCAGTCGCATATCCCATGAGAGTCTCGTACTACATTTCTGTCCGTTTCTATTTGCGAGCAAGTTGTATTTTATTTTTTCTCTTCTTAACAAGACTCCAAAACAATTTACTATCACAGTCTGCTGCTGTGTTTAGTTCATTGTAGAATTTATTTCCTATGCTTTGTATTGCTTTTTTATGTATATTGATGAATTTTCGTATCAGCATTTTGTAATTTTAGCAGGTTTCAAAATTTCTACCACGTGGTTTACCCTCAGCTATCCATAACTAACACTGATTGGTCTGTTATTCGACTTACACTGGTTGGTCTGTTATTCGACTAACAAAGATTGGTCTGTTATTGTACTAATACTCATTGGTCTGTTATTCGACTAACACTGATTGGTCTGTTATTCGACTAACAATGATTGGACTGTAAATCGACTTACAATAATTGGTCTGTTATTCAAGTTACAATCATTGGTCTGTTATTTGATTACGGGTGATTTGTCTGTTATTCGACTAACATGGATTGATCTGTTATTCGACTAACACTGATTGGTCTGTTAATCTACTTGCAATGATTGGTCTGTTATCCGACTAAAGGTGCTTGGTCTGTTATTTGACTAACACTGATTTGTCTGTTATTCGACTAACACTGAATGGTCTGTTATTCGACTAACACTGATTGGTCTGTTAATCGACTTACAATGATTGGTCTGTCATCCGACTAACACTCAGTCTGATTGGTCTGTTATTTGGCTACGGGTGATTTGGCTGTTATTATGACTAACACTGATTGGTCTGTTTTTCGACTAACAACGATTGGTCTGTAATTCGACTAACAATGATTAGTCTATTATTCGACTTACTATTATTGGTCTTTTGTTAGACTAAGGGTGATTGGCCTGTTATTTGACTAACACTTACTGGTCTGCTATTCGACTAACAGTGATTGGTATGTTATTCGACTTGCAATTATTGGTCTGTTATTTGACTAAGGGAGATCGGTCTGTTATTTGACTAACATTGATTGGTCTGATATTTGACTAACGCTGATTGGTCTTTTTTTTCAACTAACAACGATTGATCTGTCATTAGCCTTACAATGATTGATCGGTTATTCGACTAACAACGATTGGTCTGTTATTAGCCTTACACTGATTGGTTTGTTATTCGACTAACAATGATTGGTCTGTAATTCGACTAACAATGATTAGTCTATTATTCGACTTACTATTATTGGTCTTTTGTTAGACTAAGGGTGATTGGCCTGTTATTTGACTAACACTTACTGGTCTGCTATTCGACTAACACTGATTGGTATGTTATTCGACTTGCAATTATTGGTCTGTTATTTGACTAAGGGAGATCAGTCTGTTATTTGACTAACATTGATTGGTCTGATATTTGACTAACACTGATTAGTCTTTTTTTCAACTAACAACGATTGATCTGTCATTAGCCTTACAATGATTGATCGGTTATTCGACTAACAATGATTGGTCTGTTATTAGTCCAACAATTATTGGTCTGTTATTCGACTAACAATGATTGGTCTGTTATTTGACTAACAACGATTGGTCTGTTATTCGACTATGATTGGTCTTTTATTCGACGAACAACAATTGGTCTTCTATTAGCCTTGCAATGATTCGCCGGTTGTTCGACTTACAATTATTGGTCTGTTATTTGACTAAGGGTGATTGGTTTGTTATTCGACTAACAATGATTGGACTAACAGTGATTGGTGTGTTTTTCATTTAAAAGTGGATTTTTCTGTTAATCTGAACAAAAGCGAGTTGTCTGATATTTTCAAGCACATGAGTCGGTAGTGACCGTGTTACAATCACATATGGTTGCCCGTATTAATTCATATCGGGCGTTTAGTGTATGCATGTACGACATTGAGAACATTTACAGATAAGTTTTGTTCTAGTTCAAGTGCCAGTTAACCCATTGACAGTTCGACCTTCGATCTCTACATATGACAAACGTTATAATTACTAACACCGAAACAAGATATGGACACTAAATCATTGAGTGGAAAATGTTTTTGGATTTTTTTTTGTAACAGTGACCTTGACCAAATTTGATCATTCATGTCAATATTCGAAACTTAAACACCAAATATCATAAAACATATTTCAAAGGAATCTAAGGCTATCGGACATATCATTTGCCTTTTATTAGTAACAAGACATTGACCATGACCCAATTTATCTCAAATCAATCCAAAGCTTCTTTTTTTCTTGTTAGGTAATTTTCAGAATTTTTATCATAATATCTCAATGGAAATTAAAATTATAACGATATAACCTTTTTTTTCTTTTTTTAGTAACAGTGAACATGACCGTGACCCAATTCAATTGAAACCCATCTCAAACTTTCAGGCGGTTATAATACACCAAACTGTATCAAAAACTTTCAAAGAAATCTGAAGGTATTGAGCAAAAATAGTTTCTATATTTGTAACAATAACCATGACCAAATTTACCTAAAATCAATCCCTAGCTTCATTTCAATGTAAGGAACAATCTCATTGCCAAATTTCATCTGAATAATCTATAATCCCGAGTTTATTTTTAGCTGAAAACAGTTTTCCTATTTTAAGTAATAACGTCATTGATATTGGTGCCATTAACCTCAACCCGAAGCTTCCTTTTAACTATGTTGTTTTCAGAATAGATCAGGTCGTATGAACAATTCATGATCAAGTTTGAAAATGAAGGTGCAGCAATGATTATTATGCAACAATCAGTATTTTTCAATCAAGCAAGGGGTATAACTCTGTCCAATCTGACCCAATATTTCTAATTACAGAACTTGTGCATTGTAGCCAATATTCTGTCATAATCTGTTCGGAAAGAATTGCATCACAGTGGTTTCTAGTAAAGTATTAGGGACATGACTCCGCTCATTTGGGTCCAATAAGTCGTTTTCGAATTTGCCCAAGCCTTCATTGTTATTATCATTCCATGTTTGGTCACAATCGGAAGAAATCGTCAGGTACTACAGTGTTTTAAAGTATAAAATCTGATTTTTATATCAGACAAGGGTCATAACTATGTCAACCATGTCTGTTATAGCCAGTTCAAGAACGTGCTAGAACTTTTATAGGCACTAACATTTTGACAAAATGTGGTTAAATTCGATGAAAACTGAAGATGCTTCATTGTTTGCGAGACACAAATCAACATTTTTAAACCAATCAAGGGCAACACTTATATCCAAATGGTCAGTAAAGCCGGAACAAAAACTCATAGCTTTACACATTCTGAGAAAGTTTGTTAAGGGTCAGTTGACATCTGTAGGGTATTTACAAGAAAAAATGAAGCTACGGAAGGATGAAGAGTGAATACGTTACCATGGCATTATGGCCTGGTTTTAATTATTGTTTTCTTAATCATGTATGGACGGGAGTAAAACATTTAAGTGATCTTAAAAAAGCATATAATGGTTCATACATGTATTTATATTAGTTATAAACGCAAAGCACACAAACCTCTGTGTGCCCCGGACTGCTACTCGATATTCTATTACCGAACATGCCAGAGAGTCAAACAACTGTGTAAATACTGATAAAACATGTCAACCTAAAGTCTGAACTGGATCAGAGACAAAGAGTCACTTTTAAGTTCAAGATAAGACTATTAATCAACAAGTTCCAATTTGTCATCATTGTATACCACCTGGCTTCTGTTTCACCAACATTTAACTTAAATACTTGAAAACTTAACTAAGTTTTGACTGGTTATTTATCTATTATATAATCAAAATCATAGACACAATATGCAGTTTTATTGGAACCAGTCTAAAATCATGATCACATGGCTGCTTTTCTTAGATTTAAGTTTTTAAGTATTTAAGTATGTGTTGGTGAAACAGGGGCCTGGTCTAAAATAAACAACATTATTTTTCGATGGAATCATGATGTTAGAACCTAACAATTTGGACAATGATATAGATGAAAAGTGATAGGTTCAAGTCTGATCCGAGCAAATGTATAGTATTATAGTCACAATATCAAATCGACATATATCCCTAACTAACATGCTACATTTTGCGCGTATATAAGCCTATTTCATAATGTAAAAATCGTAGTACGGTACGTTTGGTACCAAACGTTCTCAGACGCTAGTCTGTGCCAAAATCATTGAATACTTGTTTGATATTCACTAGCAAACGACATACGTTTCAGTTAACAGGTAACATTTACCCTCATTTTTTAGTAATTTGTAATATATTATTAGTATTATACTACTTTGTCAAATACATAGTCAGTACCAAATGGCTTTGAACTCCAGTCTGTACCAAGCGGCTTTAGACTGCCTAATATACAATAGCAAACGATAAACATTTCCGATTAGAAGTCCATATTTGCACTATCATTATTCATATAATGTATAACTAATATTACATAACTTAGATTACTTAGACACATACACGGTCTGGTTTGGTCTAAAATAAACAACATTATTTTTCGATGGATTCATGATGTTAGAACTTAACCATTAAGACAATGATATAACATTTTCGTAGATCTTAATCATTTTCTGTCAATAATGCGTCATGTCTATTTGATTGCGTAAGCTCTAGCATTTATTCCAGTATATATATTCCGCTTCAGAGTGTGCTATAATATCATTAATCATAAAACTACGGTGTTCCATGTCATCGCTTTGTTAAAAGTAGTTCATGCGTTCATACTTAACTAAATTCAAGCAATGGAATGTGTGTGTATAGATGTTAATTACAATAAACAATAAATTCGCTTTCCACCGCGCACTACGTGTATAGTTAATTTATCGTGATGCATGGGCGGATCCATGGAATTTCTTTAATGGATGAGTCCCCTTAGAATCTGCCCTTGCAATATAAAACATTCTATAATCTCACGTCTGTTTTATCTAATTATATATTATTCTGTGTATTGTTTTTTTTCCCTAAAGTTCCGGAAAAATTACAAATGTTTTACATGCCCTTTTAAACTAAACTGTATCAAGTTAACATATTTATTTTAGATTGCAACCACACAGATTGTTGCCTCGTACCTGCAGTCTGTAATGCAATAGTAAACATCTTTATCAATGTCATGTTACCCATATTTCCCACCGGCGTAGTTACAAGTAGGCACTGCAGGCCCAGACCTGCACTTTTCCCAAGAAAAATCAAAATAATCTGAATTAATTGAAATTGCCATAAGTAATTGATATGTTTAACATAGAAAAATACACACACACAACCCCTGATTATGTGCCATTGGCAATTTACATATATATAGGCATGCACTTTTAAATTTATCAAGCTACGTCCCTGTTTCCTGATACTTGTACTTATATAACTAATAAAAATTCATGTCCCGAATATCTCCCATTTTGACCAGTTTATATAGCAATAATTTGTTCAACATAATATCATGTTCATACTTATAGTATTGCTTAGTGTGATCAATCGAGTTAAAATAAAGCCATCGTCATTATCACCATCAGATATTATAAATCTTTGATATATCGTGATCACATGACATGTCACAACACTGTCGCATTATATTTATACATTACTATTATCCTCACATTACCATCAATCATACCGTATCACTATCGTGATAATAACATCTGTTAATGTGATAACTTCCTCACAGCTACAAAAACTCTCATAATTTACAATGATAGCATAGGAGTTATGCACATCAGATTGCCAACCAAAAACGTACACTGTTACATGCAATAGATGTGAAAAATATACCTATATATCTTACATCTTATATTAAGTCTTAGACTCTGTATATTTGTATCATTACTATAACATACCATGTTTCTATAATTTAACATCGGCCTTACTTAAATTTTATGTCACTTAAGCTCTGTGATAATAAAATAGCATACTTATCTTAGAAAGTATCTGACTGTATCAGTTGTCTCATACTTAACCTTAGAGCTGGTGCTCTCATCGTAACATATGACCGCTTGTCCAAGCAGTGGGTCTTATGTGCAGCTCCGGACAGCGGACAGTCGGTTCAGGCCTTCTTTTCCCCGGTATTAGTGTCTGTCTCCTGAATTGGGTATGTCAAGCTGTCCAATCTATTGATCCGTGCGATGAACTTATTGCAATTTAGGTTTATACCTTCAGAAGTTATTTATAATAACATGAATTATTAACAACAGTTCTGTTGTTCTCCGCATCTAGTGGCATTAAACATGAACTCCATCTTAAAGCAACACAATTCATATATCTAATTCCTGTAAGCACTAAATTTAAAAGTTTAAACCATAGTTCCGACGTATAACAAAAACGTTGCCTTCGGCTCCACCAGGAATGGGCCAGAATCGCACGGTATCTGCTACGTAACTGGTGCGGTTCCATGGGGCGACGTCTTGCTGCTGCGGTTGCCAGTAGAGGTGGCGACACGCGCTACTGATTGTGACAGTAAAATTGCTCTGAACAGTCTGTTGAAATTCAAAAGTCAAAGTATAATGCGACCATAAAATGCTGTCTAATGAACCATCAATTCTCTTAAATGATGAAATCTGCGAATGGAATTGTTCTGTTCCAATTTTGAATCACGGTGAACAAATTATTGTACGATGAGTTAGAATGAGGTGTTTCATTTTCTCGTCAGTGTATGTATTCATTCATTATTTCCTGATTAAATATGCAAAGAACAATTCATAGTGATCTCAATTAGTGCATTATAATGCACAATCAATTATTACACACCGCCGGAATATGACCAGGTGTTAATATCAATACTGATTTGTACATTCCCATAAAGCACTGTTTAGAAAAATAATGGCGACCTCCGTGTGGTGAATGCCGTGTTTTTAACACGTGATCGTGACGTTTCAATATGACAGCGCCCAGAGTCAATTTAGGTCACTCATGCGACCTAACCAAAAAGAAACGTCCCTCTTTTATAACTGATGCAGCTCTGTTTGTGTTACATGTCCAATGTACATGTACTTTTTGTTCCCTGGTGGTGTTGAGAATACGATCATGCGAAGTTAACCTCATATACACCGTGTACATAGCGCTAAGTGCTCAGAACATTCATTTCCACTTTTTCCACGTGCACGCTATACAAGCGGTCGACAGGTTTTTCAATCCATGTCATACGATTCATGCAACAGAAGACAATTTGAATTTTTTTTTTTTTAGTTTTTCAGTTTTTAACATGCTACGGATTTCTGAAAAAGGACGCAATAAAATGATAGTGTGTTGGGTCGCGGCCATGACGGTCGCATGTCAGTTGGGATGATGTCGCAAAAAGATTGAGCGACTTGAGGCACGTTTCCAACATACCTGAACTATTTACAGTCTGCAGCGACCTTGTAAACCCAAAAAACCGGAATCGAACGTTACATCACGTTGACGTACTTACGTCAGCGACAGTTGCCAGCTACCTTCGCTGCTGGGCGACATGGTGTCTTAGCACAGATTATTTGTTATCGTATGCGTCAATCAGAGTTCAGCAGCGACCATACACTGGTCAATGGCCGGTTGTTTCCTTATCATAATCATTACCAAAATTGAGAATATCTGGGTCATAAATCAAAAGCAAACCACCAAAATGATAATCTTTGTGATTTGACTCCGGCGTTGCAGCGGAAATCGAGGAATTTGCAAAATGCATTGTTTTGCGTTACGTTACGTCGAGGCGCCGTAAAATTATTGAATTACCTGCAAATGCTGGTCAGACTCGCTTTTAACGAAATTTAATGCAAGTGACAAATTCTGACTCAAACTCAGTTATCTAAATGTTACGAAACAAGTGTCTGATATTATGTGATTTTTTATTTTGAACCCCACCGACTTTCCCAAGATATCACTATGAAAATATCATACTAGCCCGATATGTGAAGTTATATCAATCCACAAATTAACAGTTTTGGCTTTCTGGAAAATATTATTTAAATAGGGAGGGACGTTTTGGGGTTGTTTTTTTTGTTTGTTTGTTTTTTTTTGTTTTTTTTTTGGGGGGGGGGTATTTTTGTTGTTGTTGTTGTTGTTTTTTGTGGGGTTGGGGTGGCGGGGGGGAGTACTCAGTACTATCAATACTGGGGTCGTAAGTTCGAATCCCCGTCCGGCAACAGTTTCCGTGATGATCGATATACGATAATGTGTCTCCTTAGCATTCGTCTCTCACCGCTGATTCAAGTGGACAAGTTATCAGTTACTTGCGGAGATGGGGTGTGCTCGAGTATTGGTTAACCTTTCAGGGCCCCAGGAAACAGTGGCGAGATTAATTGACCGTCTGTTTGCCATCGATGGCATAAAATGACGTTAAATATCCAAGCAATCAATCAACCAATTGATTAATCATATCCGAACGGTATCAGTATAATACGTATAGCGGGTCATTAACGTTTCGAATGCAAGCAATTCATAATTCTGTATACTGAGGATACATTGTTTGAATCGGTATTGTCCGTAATATTTACCTGGCACTCATTACTCTAATCCAATACGATCACGTATTTAAAGGCCTTCTCAATCCAGATATTCATAAGTGCGACATGATACCGATTAAATAATGTATTGGTATCGTACTATGAACAGAAAAAAGCAATATTCACGTTCGGACACCGAAAATAGTTTTTACCGATTTACACGTAATATTCATGAGTGCCAGGTAAATCCAAACAAACCATAATAACGTTAATAAATAAATGTTTTGGATTTCTGCACCAGGTACCGAGTTTGAAACCCAAATGAACATTTATATTTTGATAAACCTTGTAAGGTTTTCTTATATGTTTTTTTTTAAACGAAAATAATTAAAAGTCACAAAATACCAAACTTCTTAACTGTGGGATTGCATGCTTTCACAGCAGTTTGACCGACTAAGACACTATGGGACAGCGTTTAAAAAATGAAACTCTTAAACCTATACACGGGACCGACTATACATAAAACCCCCTCCGACGGATTTGCATGCTTTCACAGCAGTTTGACCGACTAAGACGCTGACGGACAGCGTTTGAAAAATGAAACACTTAAACCTATACACGGGACCGACTACTTTAAATCCCCTCCGACGGATTTGCATGCTTTCACAGCAGTTTGCACGACTAAGGCACTTTAGGACAGCGTTTAAAAAATGAAACACTTAAACATATACACGGGACAGACTACTTTAAATCCCCTCCGACGGATGTGCATGCTTTCACAGCAGTTTGACCGATTAAGATACTGTGGGAGAGCGTTTAAAAAAATGAAACACTTAAACCTATACACGGGACCGACTATACTTAAAATCCCCTCCGACGAATTTGCATGCTTTCACAGCTGTTTGATCGACTAAGGCACTGTGGGACAGCGTTTGAAAAATGAAACACGTAAACCTATACACGGGACCGACTACATAAACTCCCTCCGACGGATTTGCATGCTTTCACAGCAGTTTGCCCGACTAAGGCACTGTATGACAGCGTTTGAAAAATGAAACACTTAAATGTATACACGGGACCGACTACTTTAAATCCCCTCCAACGGATTTGCATGCTTTCACAGCAGTTTGCCCGACTAAGACACTGTATGACAGCGTTTGAAAAATGAAACACTTAAATGTATACACGGGACCGACTACTTTAAATCCCCTCCAACGGATTTGCATGCTTTCACAGCAGTTTGCCCGACTAAGGCACTGTATGACAGCGTTTGAAAAATGAAGCACTTAAATGTATACACGGGACCGACTACATAAACTCCCTCCGACGGATGTGCATGCTTTCACAGCAGTTTGCCGACTAAGGCACTGTTGGACAGCGTTTGAAAAATGAAACAATTAAACCTATACACGGGACCGACTACTTTAAATCCCCTCCAACGGATTTGTATGCTTTCACAGCAGTTTGCCCAACTAAGACACTGTGGGACAGCGTTTGAAAAATGAAACACTTAAACCTTTATACGGGACCGACTACTTTAAATCCCCTCCGACGGATTTGAATGCTTTCACAGCAGTTTGCCCGACTAAGGCACTGTAGGACAGCGTTTGAAAAATGAAGCACTTTAACTTATACACGGGACCGACTACTTTAAATCCCCTCCGACGGATTTGTATGCTTTTACAGCAGTTTGACCGATTAAGACACTGTGGGATAGCGTTTGAAAAATAAAAACTTAAACCTATACACGGGACAGACTACTTTAAATTCGCTCTTACGGTTTTGCATGCTTTCACAGCAGTTTGACCGACTAAGACACTGTGGGACAGCGTTTGAAATATGAAAAACTTAAACCTATACACGGGACGAACTACTTTAAATCCCCTCCGACGGATTGACATGCTTTCACAGCAGTTTGACCGATTAAGGCACTGTGGGACAGCGTTTGAAAAATGAAAAACTTAAACCTATACACGGGACGAACTACTTTAAATCCCCTCCGACGGATTGACATGCTTTCACAGCAGTTTGACCGACTAAGGCACTGTGGGACAGCGTTTGAAAAATGAAACTATTAAAACTTTATCTGACAATCTCATCCGTTTATTCGTTGAACTTCATTTGTCTCTTTTGTTCATTGAATAATTTAAACCACAATTATTTTAAACAATTATTGCAAGAAAGACATTTTGTAAATCATCATTAAACATGTCATGACCATTGTCTTAGTAAATTCATGTCTATTTAATTAAGCATTAACTTAATTTATTTCATAATGATTAAAGTACAAATATTTCTGCACGGGCAAAATTGTCCTATTCTTAATGTGTTAGTGAGTGTTGATTGTTCGATATTATAACGTTCGCAATGGCATGCAGACAATGAGATAGCAACATTTAGTGCATAGTCATTGTCAAAGTTAGCATTCACCTTGAACTAAAGTTTATATATCTTCGCTATCTATTTTTCCTTTGTGAATCTTCGGGACACAGAACTGATTAAACTTGCTCGATTATTATAAATAGCAGAAATAAATGAACGTATTTAGAAGCAAACTGTCAGGATTCGCGTCACTTAAAATTTGTGACTTTAAAAACGTTTGTCACTAAATGTATTGACTTTTTTTTTTGTAACCTAAAATACAATTCTAAAAAATGTTAATTTATAAACGTTTGCTCGCGTGTTTGTGCGCGGTAATCCTGGTTGCAGCAGAAGGTCCAGCTTTCTTCAGAACTAATGTGGACGTATATGAAAACTTCCCCATATATTTTGATAAACCTATACCAAAATGGATCCGAGGAACACTTGTAAGTATAAGAAATGATATAGCGAATAACAATTTTAAAATGTATTTATCATATTTTTAGTTATATTTTCGCTATTACACGTGTAATATCAACTCAAGCGGCCAGTATGGTTTTTGAGGTCTCGTGAAATACTGTACTTTTTTCTGTCGGTTTCTTATGGAATAAACGGATTTAAAATATTGAATTGTGGACCAAATATATACGGAAACGTACGTAAGTTCAATACATACATTTAAATACAGAACTTTACCAAAATGTATAAACTGATGCTGCACACATGTTTTCTACATCTGCACGCCTTGGTCGTGACGTGTCTAGTTTTGTACACGTTGACTATTAATAAAAACAATAACAATAACACTAGCAGGATTACCTGACGCTTGTGAATATTCCGTGTACAGGCAAAACTATTTATTTGGACAAACAATGCCACGTGGATAACCATTCTGGCGTAAGTCAAACGATTAGGATATTAGCTAATGCATGTATACTTTAGTGTTTAAGAAGGTGGCTGACATATAGCGTCGTTTGATACTTTTGATAACTTTGCCAGCTACTATTATGAAATGGTGAGTTTGTGTGCTGGCCCCGGCGTCCGCGTCCGCGTCCCGTCTGCGTAAGAGTCCTTATAGTTGTTCGTAAGTGTGCATGGCTTACAACTGTGGTGTGTAACTTGGTATAAGGTTACACGCTTATGCTCGGTGGCTGTATATAACATATCGTGGCTCCTAACTTTAAAGTCAAAGGCATATTGCAAGGTGATAAGGTCACATTTGCCTTTAAACTTTTAATTGTTGGTGCAAGCCGTTCATAAGTGTGCATTGCGTGCAGTTATACAGATGAAAGTTAGTAAAGGTGTGTATGCTTATACTCTGTGACAGTATGTAACATATGTTTGGCTCCTAACTTAAAAGTCAAGGTCATATGACAAGGTAACAATGTACAAAACGTTCGTGTCTATTTACAGTCGTTGATTTTGTCGTCACTGTCTGGTGTTATCGTTGTCGTTGTCTTGTCGTTGTTGTTTACAACTGCTGTCGGATAGCAGTTCTAACTTATATATATATATGTTGTAATATATTTTCAGATCAGGAACGGAATTGGTAGATTTGAAGTAGGCGACCGCAGGGTCACAAATGCACTTGATGCCTACGCCAAGCTGGGTAGCTGGAAGTTCATGGGAAACGGAAGTGTTTTCTTCTCCACAAAAATGGTACAGTCGGACTCGTACAAAGAATCTGTTAGTACGAACGATATCGCTCCATACCTTTTGGGAGCTCCAACAGTTCCGCCGTTTACATTATTTGAAATGGCCGAAGCCTTTGAAAATGGACTTGACAATATGAATGTGAATGTTCTGAATTTTACCAACCCGGAAACACAGGTAGAAGACTTCGTTGTCGTGAGCGACTGCTGGAAGTCATATTTAATTGACCCATTTACCTTGGAGACAAAAGGACCTTTGCAACCCCCTCATCCTGGAGCTGGTGTATTTGATGCACCTCTTCCACTCAGCTCTGGTCATCCACTACCTGAACCAGGAACCTCTAACCATCTAACTTTCCTGGGAGTGAACAGCCTGGTGCCGGGATCCCATCCAGAGCTTAGGCTTATTAGAATAAAATCCGGACATGAAA
Organism: Panopea generosa; assembly: GCA_029582155.1. NCBI lineage: Eukaryota > Metazoa > Mollusca > Bivalvia > Adapedonta > Hiatellidae > Panopea > Panopea generosa. The sequence goes on along the minus strand of CM055901.1, from coordinate 44,337,637 downwards.
GAGAATTGATAGCGACTGTAGACATAGAGCAACTATCTTATATGCATTCTTTCCCAGTAAGTGAACGCTATGCCATTCTTGTCGGAGTCCCTTTGTTCATAGACGCTGCAAAGATGATGAAGCATTTCTCTCCACTTGAGGCATTCAAATGGGACCCAAACGCGAAAACCCAGTTTCATATTATAGATCTGAAAACAGGGTTTGTTAAGACAATTGAAGGTGAGAATATGTTCTACTTACACGCTATAAATGCTTATGAACCGAGCAGTACAGAACTAATAATTGATCTTTGCACGTATAAGGATGGATCTGCGCTTCTTACACTCAATATGACCAAGCTTTCAAATACGTCACTAAGGGCTGAGGCAGCTATCCCTCTCTTAAAGAGAGTTCATATTGACCTTACTAAAAATACTGCAACTGTAACACCTTTCGGCCTGAAACCTAACTTGCCAGCCTACATCAACCAGTTAGAATATCCAACAATCAACGAGAACTTCCGATTCAAAAAGTATTGCTACATTTATGGTATCTCCTTTAACATCGACCACAAGGATTTCCTCCACATGGCCGTTGTGAAAAAAGATGTTTGTAACGGAAATGATAAATACTGGTTCACGGCCGATAAGTACTACAACGAGGCTTGGTTTGAACCAAGGCCTGGGGCCATTGAAGAGGATGATGGTGTTTTGCTCCTACCAATATTCGATAAAAATACGCTGAAAACGAATTTCACTATCTTCGACGCAAAAGATCTTACCGTTATAAGTAACGCCCCGCTACCAACAAGCAATCCTTTTGGAACGCATGGACGATTCTTTCCAAATGTTTACTAATGAGAGAGGCAGTGAGAGGAGAGAGACATTGAAAACGCAATTTACTTTTATTTGATTTTGGTGTTAACTATTTTTACAGATCTAATTAAATGGATTCTAATCAAGTAAAACAAACCTTGTTTAATACTTAACTGTTTCGATGCCCATCTTGTTTTGTTATATTTAAACATGTAACTAAAAATAAAGATATGGTGAAGAAGTTATCATTTTATAACTAATTTATTCAAGTTCGATTGCAAAGTAATCCGAGAGCTTTTGTGAGTCGTTTTTGTTTAGTGCGTTATCTGTATTGATTTTTAATGGGGTTAATGCATATATTTCAGGTTATATATGGCATATCCAACTATGTTATTGGTAGATAAAAACCTCATAATGAATCTTAGTTGCGCCACCGTTCTTCCGCAGTAACTTACCTGTTTGGATCTAGTGAACTAGTTCTGCGTGAAAAAGCAATCGGCCCAAATCTGAAACCGAACAACAAACCTCTGGCGTGAGCTTCCGGTGCGCTATTGAGTATTCAGTACATCGCTGTAAATTTACAGTATCGGTTCTGCAATAACGAATTTTGAAGCATAGACCATGCCCGTGTCAAGTATTCATTGTTGTGAACCCGAGTTTTTATTAGATTATACTTATTTCTTGTACTTTCTATTATGATAAGTTAAACAAATCACACTCGAAGTCTTCCCGGGTAAAACAAGTATACTTAGTAATATGCGGATAAAGTATTTTACTAAATGATACCACGCGTAGTCATGGGTTCGATCCCATTATCCGGAATCCGATGCCCGGCTGCTGGACCATGTAGTAAACCCGATGTCATATATGTAGTATCATACAATCTGAGACTGAATCCATGCACTTCAGATACTACAATTGAAAACGATGAATCGTATAAACAATCTACCCGACCAGTTATACAGTTATTTTACATGACGTGTGTATAGATTACAGAGATTTTATAAATATGTTATACCCGCCACCTTCCGTCTTCTGAAAGTTGTTAATGTAAATTACCTAATACAATTTATAAAGGAAGAGGTGACCATCACAGATATTTGTAGATGGCCGGTAGTAAGAACGATCCTTGGTTTGACAGTCTGGTGTGTTACCGGTTGAATGAGCTGGACCCAGCTAACTACCCACCCAACCGTACTGGGAGCCAGATATAACATATTGCGGATTTTAATGCGTTCACATAACATAATACTTGTCTATGCAATACTAATGCACACTGCATACTTCAGTGTGTTGTAATGTTAATCTGTAACGTTTAAAACAAAATAAACCGACATTAAATAACGGTTTCTTTTTTATTTAAGTTATTTAGTGTTTGGTTTATTTAGTGTTGGTTTATTTAGTCAATAACACATAATAATTTGTTTTCCGTTTATGCCGGATTTCGTTGAATGTGTGACTATGCGATCACGGCAGATTTTTTTTTAATGAACGGAGTTAAATTAATGTCATGGTCAACACATATTTTATATGGCGATCAGTTCATTTGAGGAGGAAGACCACATATAAAGACCCTACAGGCAGTTTCCCTTATGTTTCAAGTACCACGCGGACGGAAGCAATAAAGTTTTAAAAATGATAATCCGTATATTTTTATATATTGAACTGCACGAAATGTAATGTTTGTTTTCTATTAATGTATTATCTTGAACGAATACATTAACCGATATAACATTATTTGATAAACTTCTAATAGCCCAATGACATGACATTTAGTTATCAAAGGTGTAAGACTGTTACTGGTGAGGCCTTTCCAGGTGGGGTCGAGATCTGGGGAACATGGCCAATTATTTCTAGAGATCTGGGGAACATTGGCCCTTTATTTATAGAGATCTGGGGAACATTGGCCATTACTTTCAGGGATCCAGGGATCAAAGTCCTCATTTTAGGGATCTGGGGAAAATATATTTGGGGAACTATGGCAAAAACTTTTGGAGATCAGTGGAACAACGGCCATTACTTTAAGAGATCGAGGGAATAGGGATCCCCATGGGAGGGCCTCACTGATAACCGGGTAGTTAATTTGCTGATTGTATTGTAAATGTCATGTAGACCATACTGATCATAATTTTATGTATATATTGACCCGTAAGAACTGTCATGTCCTTGATTTATATCCTTGTATTATCTAGGGTGATCTCTGTAACTAATACAAACCTCTTTGTTGGTGATCGACTAACGTACCAGTATATGACATCTTACTATCAAAGGTGGAGATGTGATATTAATAACCGAATAGTTAATTTGTTGATTGTTTTGTAAAGTAGTCCATGTCATATAGACCACAGGAAAAGAGAACGGTACATAGAAAATATAGGACAGTGACATGCACCTATTTAACTTCGGTGTCATTTTATTTCTTTCATGATAACTTTATAATTAAATCAAATATTCAATTTGAGCAAGTATTTCCCCCCAATCAGATGTATAGCCGGGTTACAGTACATCTCGGTTGGTTAAAAACAATCTTGGTACGTTCATTATATCATGGCAGTGTTTTTGTGTACATGTATTTATCAAATGAAATGACATATATATATATAATTCAAATATGATAATTCATTCATATATTAAGAATCATAGAAATTCCCTATTAGAGTAATAAAACATCTTTCAAGAGGTAATTATATATCACGATTCTTGTTAATGAAGCTGACACGAGCGGTTGCATATGATATGAGAATCATCTGTCCCATGATAGACAATTAGATATATTTATTTTTGTAATGAATGAATACATGGACAATTAAAACAACATGTACAGTGAATAAAATGATTACATACATGAGGCGTAGTGAGCCATGGCATGCACACCACCACCAAGGACAACACAAAGAATAGTAAACTCGCATTCCATTGTGGTCAGTGGCGTAGCTGCCTTTACGCTATAACGCCCGAGCTTGCACATATTTTTGCGTACGCATCATTATACCTCCTGAAAATACCCCTCAGAACGCAGGAAATGCAATCTGAAAGTCTTTTTTTCTGCTGGGACATGCCCCAGACCCTGCTAGAGCCTGTTGGGCTTGCACATCATTTTAGGGTCAGCTACGCCACTGGTGGTCCTTCGTGGCCTCGCATACCCTATCCCACCCCACAGCATAAACCGGTTTAGTTCCCATTGTGTAAGGGAGATAACACATGGTTTACGTAATACACTTATTACAATGGGTTGTCTATTAGCGGAGTGGAAACGTATGTTTAGTTATATATTCGACTTACTGCATGCGTGTGGTTCACAACTGGTGTGCAATGGCTCATATACCCTTTCGCCGCTACCTATTATGTCAGCTTAAATGAATTATTTTTTAAAATATAAACTTTATACGCACGCGATTGTTGGTTGTTGTCATCAATCAATTCAGAGGGATTTTGTATTTACTACATCCCATATCATGCAAGTATCCGAAGGAGTTCTCTGAATGAAGTATTTTTTGCGGAAGAACAGTGGTTTGTCTCAGTTCAATGTATGTATGTGTTACTGCGTAAACAATAAAACGTAATGGCGTATACTTATTGTGTTGAAAATAGAGTCATTTAACCTTATTTTAATCAAATTTTCAATCTTTATCGTTAAGAACACAACATAGTTATATTGTTCTGTAAAAAGTTTATATAAATAAACTGAAGAAGCAATATGTATGTCAAACAGGTTTCTGTTACACCAACATATCTAAGTGTATACTTAAATACTTAAAAACCTGAATCAAAGGTGCTCATGTTTTGAGACTGGCTCTAGAAACACTGCATTTAGTTTCTTTGACATTGATAAACTAATATTAAAGTAACCAGTCAAAATAAGTTAATATTTTAAGTATTTAAGTAAAATGTTGACGAAACATGAGCCTGGAGCGGTCAAAGGACACAGCCAACACAACGATATAAACATAACTAATACATATAATAAACATACAGAAGAGACGTCCAATTTACGCGTACAATAAAGACATCCAAAAGAACGTGTACTTGACATTCGTTGTCCGAGGTATTAAAAGCCAAAAATGGTATTGTTTCGGCCAACTTGGAAAGTGAAGAAGGATATTAACCTTAAAATATTAACCTTTATGAGAAAACTCAGCAAAACTAACTTCGACTGTGCACCAAGACTACCAAATATAAAATGGATTTTTTACTTTAACTCCACACATATATTTATACGGGACATGTTCTACATGTACATACAGTCAATAGCGGATAAGTGGTCCAGTGGTTAAGGCATTGGACTTCAAACCTAGGAGTTCATGTTCGATCTCCCGCTCATCAAAATAAAAATACTTATCAGTCTATCGGATGAGACAAAAATCGAGGTCCCAAGTATAGGTGCTTTACACTGAGCATGTAAAAGAACCAGGGAAGCTACAAAAGGGTGCTCTGTATTTCTATCCTCCAAAATTCTAAAATTACTAATATTCTTCTGGAGGCGTCGCCTATATTGGAAACCGGTGACGACGATAAATAAAACTATCATTATCACATGCAGTCACATTTACACATGAGAACATACAGTGTCCTGTTTTTAATGTATTTCGAGACATTACACATTTCTGGGGTGGGGGGGGGGACAATATATATTTAACGCCTTTAACGTTTTTAATATAAAATATATTTTTCATCCCAAATATGCTATCATTTTTATCGGTTCATACTTGAAGGTTGCAATTAATCTGTTAAATTTGTATTTTAAAGTGATAAAATTGTAAAAATTGAAAAACAGGGTAAGAAAAAAAACTCTTGGTTTATCAGTCATGTCATATCACTATGCATATTTGCGTTGATAAAGGAGTTAAGTACATGTGTATAATGCGTTCGATGATTTCCTTCTTTTATTTTATCTTGTTTCCTTAGAATAATACTTGTAAATATATCATATCGCATATGCAGCGTGGTCAGTGGCCGAGTGGTCTAAGGCGCCGTCTCAAAATCACTTACCTCTCACCTCTAAGGTCGTAGGTTCGAGTCCTGCTCGCTCCAAAAACTTGTTGGCGTCGCGTCAGAAGTTGAGGCTGACGCCGATTTCAGGTAAATGCGGGTAATAAAAGACTGTTCATATTGTTGAATAATCATGTTGTATAAATTATTTTATACCAAATTATAGATAATTTCATTTTCTTTGTAATTGTAATATTTTTAATTGATCATTGTGTAACACATACGTCAGGGAAATCGTTAATGCTTTTGCATCGACAGAAAAACACGGTGAGAGAGGTAACAGATATTAGCAACTGGTACGAGTTAATAAAAGATTTCAGGGTGAAAACAGAGCCTAATCGTTTTAAAAACACGTATGGCGTTGAGACTAACACAGACAGAAATATTGTCCAAAAAAAAGATTGCGGCAACAAAAGAAACGATAGAAAAGTATAATTTAAAACTATATAAAACTGAGGGTTTTTGGGAAAAAGGGAATGAAGAAAAACATGGCTATGTATTAGAGCCATTACACAAATTTATTTTTCAATAAAACAAGACTGTTTGTACATTTAAAAAAACGTGTTTTCTTGTTATTTATGAGTATTTTCGTAAAATTGAAAAAGAAATTAAGTTTAAAAAGTTTTAATGGAAATACGATTTCAAGTAAAAATGTCACAAAAAGTAAAAAAACGTGTATTATTAATTACACTACTAAGTTTCTCATCAAATAAAATGTTTCCTTTTAAACGAATATCAATTTCATTTTAATCACATAATAGTGTTTTATAAAGAACAACATGTAGAAATATTATTGCTAATCTCCAACGCATAAAAAAGTTATAACAGTTTTGTGATTTCTAGTAAAAATGTCACAACGCAAATTTTTAAATCGACCTGACGTAGCGTGTATTTGAGAAAATACGGTTTTAAGGAATGTAAATATATAACCCTCACCCTAGCACCATCTATTCTTTATATTACAGAAAACAAAAAAAAATTAAAACATTCAATTTGAATGTAGTCGACTATCTATCAATTTTGAAAGTACTCTATAGAGGATCTCGATAAATATTACTTTGTACGTTATATGTATGTAGACGTATTACAGATTACGCAACTGTATTTAAGTCGATCATAGCATTGACATGTGAGCTAAAGTTTACCATTATTTTTTGCGAATGACTTCAATAGTTTCGGCTCAATGTATTGTTATAAACTTTTTATAAAGTACAATAAAACATCAAATCAAGTGTTTACGCACGTTATTTTTAAAGTTACTCAAAAGTAACGTGTGGTTGAGGTTCGTATTTTACGACGTTTTGACAATACATTTATTAGCTTCAACTTCTGATGCGATGTCTATGTGATAAAGTTTGCCAGTTACTTGCGAAAAGACGGTGGTTCTACTTAGTCTGACTCCGTCTGAGGTCTTCCTCCACCAGTAAAACTGGATATGCCATATATAACCTGAAATGTTATGAAAATGATTGTAAACCCCATTCAAAAAAATTAATCGCATACGTTTGATATATATGCACTAGTGGTATTCTGATACACACAGACAACTATAGCTATCGACAGTATCAAAGGCATTTACTAAACTTCAGCAGCTTCGGTACGTTCCTCAAGGACGATCTAAAGAACCTTAAGAGCTTATAACAACGAAGATGAATAATTGACTGGATCATTTGTGCTGACAGGGCTACAGTTACTGCAAACATTTATTTTCCTAATTTGTTCCAATCAATTTACCAGGAAGTGTCAAACTACAAGACAGCGTTAATGGAGACTGCGCTGGATAATATCACGCGATCGGTGTTACGACCTTACGACAGGCACAGCGGAATACAGAAGCGTTCGTGAAGGATGAAATAAAATAAACCACCACTAAGTTTTATACTGCAATATCAAATATAGAAGTTATTAAACAAAGTAGCATTGAATCACAGCAGATTATTAACAAAAACATATAAAACATGTAATAGTTACATATGTGTAACACAGCGTTTTAACATTTATTAATTTACATTAAATAGAAATAGATTGCACAAGGTATGCAAGATTATGTATGCGCCGTAGAATAAAAAGGATTCAAACAGTCGATTCATGTTTGAATTGTGAATTTCGAAAAAAAAAATGATGCTTTGACATTGTGTTATGGATACATGTTTTCGGAAGTCTGCTTTCACTTTGTCAATAATGTACATACTAAACAGAAAAAGATCTCTTGGATGACACATGGCCCCTACTTTTCTTATCATATTTTGCTAGTGCAGAGGTTGACAAACAATAACATTTCAGTTTCACTTCTTTCGTGTTGGGTCTCCCTATGAATGATAAGACTTCAAACTTTTTTTATTTACAATAGAATAATGAATAAAGATCAAAAGTGGGCTTACACCTACAAACAGATATTAACGATGACGAACCTAATCCACATATATACATATACATAATTATTATTAGTGCACATGGACACTTACGATTGTAGATTTTCAATAAAAACACCATTCGGGATCTCACAAACACAAACTAATATCTCTATAAACTCTATAACCACGCTTTCCCTTGCCGCCAATGTCTGTTAGATCTTTACTTCATATTTAATAATAAGTGTTATATCGCATAGATGATCGAGACTGCTACAGAGAGATCGCGACTCGAACACGTGATTTGCTACTTCAGTCACGGGATACCGCACTGACTGTCTTCTAAATGCTGAATCCCAACCGATGACGCTTCTAATTATGTCACTTTTCAAGTATTAAGTGTCATTTGGCCGCGGATCGAACCCATAACATCCCTTGAGGCGGACGCTCTACAGCTATAGCATCTAAACAAAATGTCTGGGCCGCCATTCTTTGGTTCATTTAAATAACATTCCATGAGTTACCCCATTTTTATAAAAATCAAGTGGTATTTAGCTTAATGCTGGTGGAATAATTCCAAATGAACCTTATCAGGGTCTCGCTGCTGCATACAAACAACATTAAATGTCAATGTAATTGAATAAATGTTAAATGTTACGTGATATTTCTGTAGTAACCAAGGACATCCTTAGCAAAAAGTGGTGTTCATAAATTTCTTCTAATTAGAGGGTAATGGGTAACATTGATAATGCATTCGTCCTGTTAAATTGACAAAAAAACGGCCATTTTAAAAACAGATTTTATATACCGATATACAGTTTGTATACTGATATATGAATTATCTGTAATGGCTTGTTCAAATCCCCAACTGCCATATAAAATCGCAAGATGTCTCTTTGGTAAGTTTTTTATAATCAATAATTCAGTACATGATTCAAATCAGAGACCCCTTTTCTAAAATGTCACATTTACCAGTGCATTGTTCTTGTTATAATGTTGCATATTACTAGATAATTGTTGATACATAAGATATTTCCAAACAGTGTTTGTTTTGTTCAGTTTAAAACAAAAGTTTACCTCCAACTGCCAACAAGGGGTCCTCCGCGGTCGAGTAGTCTAAGGCAACGTCTCAATATCACTCATCTCTCACCACATAGGTCGTAGATTCGAGTCCCGCTTGCTCCAAAAACTTTATGTGAGAAAGTTTGCCAGTTACTCGCGGAAGGACGGTGGTTCTACTCATATTCATTCTCAGGTCTTCCTCCACCAATAAAACTTGATATGTCATATATAATCTGCAGGTGTTGAAAATGACGTTAAACCCCAACCCCAACATCCAAAAAAAATTAATTCGAGGGAGATGTACTCTATAGACAAGTATCTGTGTCAATTCACCATCAGCAGATAGCCCAGTGTAGCGTTGTGATTTGTAATTCCTCTTACAAATATTTACTTCCTTATGGTAAGAGTTGGGGTTTATGATATATTTGTATGCTTTGAAAATAAAGTGCATTGTCTGATATCAAATAATACTATGCAAGTATTAATGTTAGTATAAGAGACTTGAGTGAGATGGGTGTGATTTTCCAAGATGTTAATTGTAGGTAAAATAACCTCTTTGTTTCACTCCCCTAGTCTTAAATGGCAAATTGGAGACATTTCCTTCATAAAAAACAACATTTTGACTGGTTTATGCCTCAAATAAAGCATAAACATGTATGTGCACATTTACATTGAAATTTCATGAAAAATCACAAAATTTTTGAAGATTGTTTATTTTGTATGATTGAAATGTGCCATTTTCAAGCATATACATTGTATTGAATAATGTATTTTGGTAAAATATTGTCTTTTATATGTCATGAGACTATGTTGGTGTGAAAATTTTACTGGAAAAAAATTGTTTTGGTAAAATTAATCAAACACATCAAAATTGCATGTCACTCGACATCTCACGCCTATATATATAATGATCATGTAAAAAGTGGTATTCTGACAAAAGTTTTAGTACTTGATAGTACTTAGTAAAGAAAGAGGTTATCATAAAACTTTATATGATCATTTTGACAGCATTTTCATGTTTAAATTGTGAATTTAGAAAAAAAATGATGCTTGGAAATTGGGGTATGAATACATGATTTCGGAAGTCTACATTTCACTTTGTTGCAAAATTGACAAAAAAGTTACACTAGGCCGAAATGATTTTGTTTTTCAGTTATATCCAAGCTAATAATCATCTTTTCCATGCCAATTGGTATTTTTTGCATGCATTAAAGTATTAGTTTTAATTAAATACTTTATGCAAACAGTCTTTAATATATGTTTCGCATTTCTTGTAAAACCTACGTTTTTCACGCCAAATTGCAAGGACGAGTATATTGTTGAGGAAGTAATAACAAAAAATCTGTACAGTTTCATGTAGTTTTTATTTCTAATATTGCATAAACATACTTTAATACTGGGAAGTATTATTGGATTTTATACATATGGAAAACTGACTAAAACTATAGAAAGCGTAATTTAGAGATTGTCATGGATATTTTATCATATACTACTATATTATTTAACTCAAATCGTGGAAAATCATCTTGGAGTAAACATACCCTTACCTTTTTAATTTAAGAGTAAATCATCCTATTTTTAATAACAATATCTGGATCTCTGGCAGCATCATCGCTTTGCTCGAAAAAAAAAACGCAATCACATAATCATTCATGACACTGGTGATTAATAGATTGTTGAACCATGTTTAATTATATCACTTGATGTAAAGCGGGAAAACTTTAAATCCCCTCAAACCAAAATAAATTGTAAAAAATGGCGGGTACGAAATTTTTATTTGTAAAAGGAATAAATTATCCTAATTTCGGTAAAATTTTAAATTAATTTTAATTTTTAGTTGTGTTATACATACATATTCAAATATATCTATTTTCTGCTCTGTTCATAATTCGACGTAGTAAATGGTTGCCATTCCTCATGTCGTTTACAAATTGTGGCAAAGGACAGCAGATCCATTTTATTTGGAACTCAGAAACGATCATTCCTCGGATATCATCAATGTTAATGCACCAGCATTCGAATCAAATCTAATAAATAACGGTCTTTGAATAGACAGATACACATCCATCAAACACGAACATTTGACTGGCAATTCTTGCAATGTTAGATAGGAGAAAATCAGCAACACAAAAATCGACAGAGAGTGATATTTGACGGCTACTTGAGACATCAATCATAGCTTCATATCTTGTTTATAGAAGATTGTGTAGTCGATATGAGATTTAAGAAAGTAAATCCATGGGATATAAAAAATTCAAAATATCTTTTAATATAACTTCTTTTTAACAGCAATTCCAACAGTATGGTTTTGATGTACAGTTACGGTCAACTAAAGAGTGTGTATTGTAATGATGATGTTCAGCGTCGCTTTAAATAAACTTCCACTTTTATCACAACACCATCAGCTTGTGTCAATATACCGAGCCGAATCTCCACAACGTTATATGCTTGTGTCAATATACCGAGCCGAATCTCCACAACGTTATCTGCTTGTGTTAATATACCGAGCCGAATCGCCACAACGTTATATGCTTGTGTCAATATACCGAGCTGAATCCCTACAACGTTATATGCTTGTGTCAATATACCGAGCCGAATCCCTACAACGTTATATGCTTGTGTCAATATACCGAGCCGAATCCCTACAACGTTACATGCTTGTGTCAATATACCGAGCCGAATCCCTACAACGTTACATGCTTGTGTCAATATACCGAGCCGAATCCCTACAACGTTACATGCTTGTGTCAATATACCGAGCCGAATCCCTACAACGTTACATGCTTGTGTCAATATACCGAGCCGAATCCCTACAACGTTACATGCTTGTGTCAATATACCGAGCCGAATCCCTACAACGTTACATGCTTGTGTCAATATACCGAACCGAATCCCTACAACGTTATATGCTTGTGTCAATATACCGAGCCGAATCCCTACAACGTTATATGCTTGTGTCAATATACCGAGCTGAATCCCTACAACGTTATATGCTTGTGTCAATATACCGAGCCAAGTCTCCACAACGTTATATGCTTGTGTCAATATACCGAGCCGAATCCCTACAACGTTACATGCTTGTGTCAATATACCGAGCCGAATCCCTACAACGTTACATGCTTGTGTCAATATACCGAGCCGAATCCCTACAACGTTATATGCTTGTGTCAATATACCGAGCCAAGTCTCCACAACGTTATATGCTTGTGTCACTATACCGAGCCGAATCCCTACAACGTTACATGCTTGTGTCAATATACCGAGCCGAATCCCTACAACGTTACATGCTTGTGTCAATATACCGAGCCGAATCCCTACAACGTTACATGCTTGTGTCAATATACCGAGCTGCATCCCTACAA